>LPNX011146117.1:126794-154928 GCA_001517045.1 Pseudotsuga menziesii | reverse complement strand
TTAACAGTCTTGCCAAGTATGAATCATTATTGTTGGGCTTGAATTTAGCAATATAAATGGGTGTGAATCTGTATAAAGTTATTTGAGATTATGACGTAATTGTGCAACCAGTAAGAAACCTGTGTGCAACAAAGAATTAATTACAGGATGAATAAAGAAATAAATGATGTGCGTGATACTATTTAAATGTGTGATTCCTTCCATTACTGTTTTCCCAAGGGAAATGAATATGTAAGTTGATTCTTTTGAATATATGAAATTAAACTAGTCTTTGATTCTTCATGTAAAGCTGCCCGACCTGACTTTATGAAAATTGTTAAACCCCTTCCAAAAATTCCTTCGCGGTCATTTTTCCTTTACTGCAATCGAAATCTAGAGCCCCACAACCCTATTTAGAGATAACCACTTAGATTGTCATTTGAAGCATTACCTGCTTCAAAAGGTCCACCAGAGATCTTTCACCTTTTGTTGGGAACTTCATTGGAGCCGCTTCTGATCTCATCGCTGCCAAGGGTTGAAGCATCACCTGCTTCAAAAGGTCCACCAGAGATATTTCACCTTTTGTTGGGAACTTCATTGGAGCCGCTTCTGATCTCATCGCTGCCAAGGGTTGAAGCATCACCTGCTTCAAAAGGTCCACCAGAGATCTTTCACCTTTTGTTGGGAACTTCATTGGAGCCGCTTCTGATCTCATCGCTGCCAAGGGTTGAAGCATCACCTGCTTCAAAAGGTCCACCAGAGATCTTTCACCTTTTGTTGGGAACTTCATTGGAGCCGCTTCTGATCTCATCGCTGCCAAGGGAAGAAGGCGATGCTTCCCTTGCAGTCGATATAAATTTAACTAGCTTCTTCAAGTCTTTGTAAGACTAGAACTTATCCTGTCATTCTAGCAATGTTTCCTCGATCTGACTTTGCAATTGTTTGCCAAACTTCATGATCCCGATGCCAAAAAGTAACTCTACAAAAATGCAGTAATACCCCAGGCCTCAGGGCCTAAGAAATGGCTCCATATGTTGAGAAGAAAGGATTGCCGCCTAAAAACCCAAATAGCAAATAAAATAACCATCAAGAGGGTGAGAAAATGAATATCTAAGGCTTTAAGCTACACTAAATTCATCGTTGGTAGTCCAACTGAGAACAGGAAGCTCAAAGGTCACGGGTTCGAATTGGCCAAAGGTGTCGAGACTTTAAACCCCCAAATCAGTAGAATTTCAACAGAGGAAAGGAGTTATAGCTGCAAATAAAATGGGCTCACATTACATAATAATGTCGAATCATAAACTGGTCACAGGTCCAGTTGTTTTAGTTAAAATATTGAGAACTCTTTCAACAAATAATAGAAAGTTTAGTTCATTGAATTTCTACTTATTAAAAAAAATTTAATAACTTTTTTCCTAGGATTTACATACAAAGTAAAATAGTTGAGTTGTCTACATGAGGGGGTCTACAATTTAGTAAATTCTAACCCTGCAGATGGATTGAGAGACCCCAGAGATGCACATTCAGGGCCACCAATGTGTATTTTATATATTATATTAATTTGGTCAATTCATGTTGAGTTGTGACAATACATTATTAATTTACTAAATTCTAACACTGCAGATGGATTCAGAGACCCCCTTAAAATGTACAAATTCATTGTCAAATTTGTAATTTTTTCATTGCCGGAATGACAACTAAAAATGACCAATTGTTATGTGGTCATTTTTAGTCTAGATATCTCATGACCAAATTTGGTCATTTATCTTGGTCGTTTTTAGTTGGTTTTTATCCCGTGACCAAAAATGGTCATTTATCTTGGTCTTTTTTAGTTATCTCACTTAAATTTATTATTTTTGGTCATTTATCCCTTGAAAACAACTATGGTGACCAAAAATTTTGGTCTCCTGGTCACTAATCTCTCATTTTCCACTAGTGTTCCAACCAAGTCCCAATCTTTACAGTGGTAAAAAACATTCTTGCATTTGGGAAATAGAAAACTGTTGAGTTTCAAACAATCTCTTCTCTTTTGGAACCATAAAGTTGATTAGCTTCTTTGAACTGCTTTTCTTTTTATTAACCATGAGTGTAGATACAAAAGTTTCAAATATGATGTAACACCAAGCTTTCCATTTTATGAATACAAAAGAAAAAATCATGAGATTAGAAATAATATTTCCTGAAGGAATGACATGCAATTCTAATATCCCATGATATGATAACTAGATATACTTATGAAAGTAACAATTTCTGAATATTTCTACCCATGAAATAATTGCACATAATTCTACCATATAGAGTTCATATATAGATAAACAAATTTTATGCTCAACATTAGAGGAAATTTGATGTCTAAAATGGGCCTCCTAAGGAAAATAATAAAAATAATAGTTAAAATAATAAAATAATAGTTATTAATTTTGGTGGAAGGATGAAAAAAAGTGTTTTTTGTATTCGTATTTTTGACATATCTCCCTGTGTTTTTACTCAAATTCTAAGCTGGAGAGCTCATTGGCTGCATAATTTAATTCTGCATCCAACGCGTAGCCACACTGCATACTTTTGACGGAACCTACTAGCCCAAAAACAAGAAATACCTGAAAAACATCATCATCACGTTTTTTAGGTATTTCTTATTTTTGGGGTAGCGAAGTCCATCAAAAGTATGCAGTGTGGGTACTCGTTCGATGCAGAATTAAATTTCGCATCCAATGAGCTCTCCCGCTTGAATTTTGAGTAAAAACACAGGGATATATGTTGAAAATATGGAAGAAAAAAAAACGTAGTCTTCTTTAATGACAAATATGTCAATTCAACCATTATGGTTGACTCATTTTATTGAAATTCTATTGGTTCTTTAATTCAACTCACAAAATTTATTGTTGGCGCGTTTTCTTATAAGGCCCATTTTAGACCCCAAATTTCCTCTAATGAGAACCTTTTTATCTTAAGCATAGGGTTTTGCTTCTTGAAGTGAAGTAACAATTTCCTCAATCAATACTATAGAAAACTAGTCAATCATTTCACATTCGAAGATTTACAGCTTTCAAGTGTATAGGTAAATTTCACACATTATCCCAACAAACTATCAAGAACATGGACCCACCTGTAAGATTAAACAACTTACATATAGTAATAATTAGATAAGAGAGTCTTAATATTTTCTTGAATCTATTCTCCAGTGGCCATTTGATGGAGTTAATTTACCATAACTCAACCATATATACTCATTTCTAGATAAACTCACAAACATTCCCATACATTGAGGCATAGCAGAACCATACACTTTGCACAAATCGTTCTCTCTAGTTATATTCCCCTCTTTCATCCAAGATTGTTTAGTACCCCATCGGGTTTACCTAGTCATACCATAGGCCGGTACCCACTTCATTAGATCATGTTTAGTACCCTAGCAGGTCAACCTCTTACACCAATTTTGCATCATAGGATCTTGTCCCATGTTTCCACCCTTAAAATTTTTGACAAGATATATTTCTAATAATAGTTAGAGTGGATGGGGGAGCAGCTCTGAAAACCTTGTTTTTGGGAGGGATGTTATATGGGTTGGAGGATAATTTATTTATTAAACAAAGTTTAAAACCAAATAAATACATTTTTCCCAATGTAATGGATATTGCAAATGAGGTAACCAAATCAAAGACATAAATGGGTAAGCTGATTAATGTGTAGTGAATGGAGCCATAGGAGAGAAAAAACAAGAAATATCTAGCACCTACCTATCTTTTTCTTTAATAGTTATATTGATGTTTCCATGATTAACAACTCAGTATACCTTTATTCTATTATTTTATAAATATACTCTACTCACCCACTTAGAGATCTCGAAAAGATTGTACTAGTAGTCTCTAGGTCTGATGAGTTTCATATTACCCCATGGTATTTTCCTTTTTATAGGCTATGATTTGTTGTTACAATAAATTTTCTGAAAGTCTGTATAAGAAAGAATGTATAAAGTTTATTTAAATATCTGAGTATTTTTATTGAAAAAAGGAAAAAAAAGAAGTTTCATTAATTTCTAAACTAAGCATGCAACTTTTTTATTTATATACATATTTTCCTATTCTATCTAAGAAGAAAGAAAACATTTCTATTTAATTATATGAACTCTTCCAATGTAACCAAGTGCGAAAAAAGATGAACAATATACCTTTATCCACATATGAAAAAATTGTTGTAGCGATTACATGGATATGGAAAATGAACTGAATTACTTGTTTATGCATCTAAAGGTGTTGAAGGAAGGAATGATATTGGTGTTGGTTTACCTCTTGGAACTAGCTTTCGATGTAGTCCTGATACTAACGTTCCTTCATATTGTTATGCTTACCCTCGTCTCTTGGATTATTGATTTTTTTAATACACTCCGGATCTGTTGTCAGGCACATCAATAACTCCTCAATTTAAGATTTCTTTTCATCGAATGTATTCCCCAAGTTTTCAATTTCCTCAATGTCGAAAGGAATATATTTTTGTGGCTCTTGGGACTTTGGTTTGTTTTTTGTGTGAGGAGAGGTAGTTAAACTCTTAACTATCATCAATATGTGTTCTACCTAATAAGAAGAATTTCCAACCAATGCTGGGATTTGAGAAATTTTTCCCAAATTGATGGTTACCTCTAAATCCATTTTTTCTGTTGTTTTGTTCCTGTCTCCCAAAAGTATTAGTGTTTGGGGTTCTCACAACACCCAATTTTTTTAATGTGTTTTTAATGATTTTAATAAAAAATAACTACCACTAAAACCATATTTGTGCAAATCAAACACAACGATCTTGCATGAAATAAAACACTCATGCATGAAATTAAATTGTGGAAAGTAAACACACTCAAACTTGTAGAAAGAATAGAACAATTGCATAAAATTAAATTGCAGCAGATTAAACTACCTAAACTTGCGGAAATAAAAACACACTTGCAAAAAGTAAATCAAACATGGAGAAAAATAAACACACTTGCGAATATGAAACTTATTTGCATGAAAAGGAACAACAAGGCTTTGGGGTGACCCACCAAAGTGTATGCATCAGGCTATTACACCATGAAAATTCTGTAGTGAATTTGTCTTTTCATCTTACAATTTCCCCTCCCCCTTGCTATGTAACGTAAATGCAACTTATCTACCTACACTTCAACCACTTTAGCACCTCCCTGGAAATAGTGCCAAAAATGTCAGAAGAAATATACACAATAATAATTTAACATTAAATTATCAACTGGGGAGTCGTAGAATTAGATATGAAATCACTATATGTGCAGGATCAAAGCTTAAACTAGCCTGATATAGCCTAATTTACTTGACCTAATGCTGACAAATACACAAAACAATCAAACTAGCACAATCATCTTGGGAGGAAACCCATAATAAGGGGACTAGATCTACTGATTTAGGTCATTAATCTCTCTGTTGGTGATCTTAAATACTCATGAATTAATTAAACTAAAATATATTCAAACCAAACCTTTTAGTGTAAACCAAACCAATCAACCATAATGCAAATGTAAATGAAAATTTGAAGAATGAAAGAAAGAATATTTAAAATCAAATATTAAAATATTCTATAAAATATTAAACCATCTAATACGTTGTGTGTACGAATACCAAGCCAAACCAATTAGAAAAGATAATGAAATCCACACAAGCTCTTTAAATAAACCTACAAGTTCTAATTTCTCACCACCAAAATACAAGTGTCAAAACCGGTTACCAAATATTCAAAGAGTTCCAAATCAGTACCAAACTGTAAATAACTTCAATCTTCCTTCCAAAATAAACCAAAAAATCAAAACCATATTTAGATTCGAAATTAAAACAGAGAGTAATTAGAGCTACAAATCCTGAAAAATCAAAACAGAGCAAGTATAAATTCAAGAAATCAAGCATGTAGAACGAAACCAAATTCAATATAGGTATTCTCAGATTCTTCAATTAAATATCTACATGTAATGAAATAAAAAAACACCATATGACTTTTAATTATTTATTTATCAATTACAACTTTGAAAATATATCATTTACTAGTCAAACACAGAAATCATTTTACACTTGTATTTCACTAACTGATCAATTGTTCATAAAAATGTTTAAGTGAAATCAAGTTCTAATCCATTTAATTCTTAAACTTGTTCACTAATTTAACTTTGATTTAACCTAGGTGACACAACTCATATGCAAACAATTTTTAAATGCATCAATCGATTTTATTCTCTGAGAAATTCGAGATGTCCAAACTCGATTCAATTCTTCAAATTTTAAATCTAAACCATGCAAGATAAAAAATGATTTCTTCTTTTAATCCAACACTCTATATCATAATTCAATTCTTCAATCCGATTCAAACATATAAACAAATATCATGCTTTGAAAATCGAGAACTCATTTATCACATCAAGAAAAATTATTTGCACGGTATTTAAATGAATACGTTGCTGTAAAAATCCAATCAAATTGACATAATAACCAAATCAAGTTATCCAATTAACAATCTACAACAACTAATAAACAAAATCTAAACTACTAAACAAAAGTTACAAAGGCCAATCTACCTTTGTGGCGGGCCCTTGCCACGCAAGAGAGCTCATCTTGGAGAAATATAGAGCTACAAAATCTAGTACTCCCGATTAGGTTTGAAATGCAGAGTTTAATAATGAAATCCAACACCGATCACGACATTGTTCCCATCAATAAACTCAAAATTACAAGCAGCAAAAGTTCAAAAACATAATCTTATTTCGCATAACTCTCTATTACCTTTGCAATATTGAAAACAATAATAATAATCCCTTATCTTCCTGAAGAGTCCATTTTATACATAAATTGAATAGACGAATGGTTAAGATCAGCCCACCAACTCGCCAATCTATTTAACAAACTCTAGAAAATGACCAACACAAAATCACGCAGATTAGAAAAAATTGGAAAAATGCCCCACCGATATCTCTCTGGAGGTTATGAATTTAGAGAAACAATTTCTGGGTTTTCTAGTTAGCTTGATTATATCAAAACCTATTAGACCGTTTGGAGAAATATGCTCCCCTGTGCAAACAAATGGATGTGCAATATTCCATCCAAAATAGATTTCCTGCTAAAAATATGGGTTTGGCTTCTTTTAGAGATCTTCAATTTCTTGGAATATGTGCATCCAAATCAAAACCTAATTCTATGGGAGGTATATGGCCTCATTATATAAACATTCATGTGTCCAAATTGGTTGAAGAGAACCTCAAGGATGAGAATCAATGATATTCCTTGTATGTGTCGGATCAAATGTGACTGTTAAACCCGCGAATGATAATTACGCCTATAAATTAATTCAGAAATAACACTTGAATCCTTTGAGATAATGTAAAAATAATAGTAATACTATAATTATTACCTTTCTTAGATATCAAGATGGTATTAAGAGAGATTAGAATCAAAATCTTCCAAAAAGATGACAAGAAAATCCAAAATGCACTAAGATGCTTGATTTTTCATATAAAGATATAGACTAGAGAATAGTGAAAGATGATCAAAATAGGGGATGACCATCAACCTTACTTGAAATTCAACTATGGATTGAAGTCATCCTTTCTTACAAGTCAACTATGAATTGAATTCAACCATGGTTCAAAGTAAATAAACCACCACCTTGGATTGAAGTCACACTTGGATTAAAATAAATCACGTATTGAAGTCAACCTTCATCAAAATTCAACCTTGGATTGAGGTCAACTATGGATTGAAGTCAACCATGGATTGAAGTCAATGTTGGATTATAGTCAACATTGGATTAAATTCAACCTTGGATTGAATTCAACCTTGGATTGAAGTCAACCTTTGATTGAAGTAATTATTGAATTGAAGTCAACCATGGATTGAAGTCAATTTTTATTAAAATTTAACCTTATATTGAAGTAAACCTTTGATTGAATTCAACCAGGATTGAAGCCAACCATGATTGATGTCAACCGTAATTGACATCAACATTGGATTAAAGTCAATGTTGGCTTGAAGTCAACCAATGATTGAATTCAACCCTAGATTGAATTCAATCACAAATTGAAGTCAACCTTGGATTGAAGTCACCTTACTTAAAAATCAACTATGGATTGAAATTAAATATGGATTGAAGTCAACCTTGGATTAAAGTCAATTATGGATTGAAATCAACCATGGATTGAATTTAACATTGGATTGAATTCAACCTTGGATGGAACTCATCCTTTCTTAAAATTCAATGGATTGAAGTCAACTACGTATTGAATTAAAATAATGATTGAATTCAACCTTGGATTGAAGTCTACCTCAGATTGTATTCAACCTTGGATTGATGTAACATACCTCAAAATTCAAACATAATCTTTTTTTCTATAACCATATATCTTCAAACATATTAATAAAATACCTAACAGTTGTGAGGCATTTCAAACAAATATAGAGTTAAAGCATAACCATGTCGATATGAGATGAACATCATCTCCTTTAAGAGATTAGAAACCCATTTCAAAAACTCAAAAGGCTAAAATACAGTTCCTGCACAAGCACCATTCTGTAGTTATGATCCTACGTTATGTATTTTTCATTTCGCCGCGGAACTCAAAAATCGAAACATCAACAATTCAATACCATCAATTGACCAATTTCCTCCTTCTCCATTCTGCAAATATTTTCTGCACCATTGATCCTTGCAGGAACAACCTTGACCATTGATGTGGATTTGATGCAGAAATCGGATCTCAGAAACTCCTAGTTCCATTAGCTTAATACTTTACTTTTCACGTTCCGCCTTCCGCATTTCTGCTGCAGAACTTAGGAATTGGGAACTGAACCTTCCGTTAAGTTAATCCTTAACTCTCTACATTATTCCTTCCACCTTTCGATTATGGAACTCGAGATTCAGAAACTCAAGCTTTCGTTAAATTAATCCTTGACTCTTCGCGTTTCACCTTTCGCCTTCCACTTTTTCATTGCAGAACTCGGGAATTGAAAACTCAACTTTCTGTTAACTTAATCCTTGACTCTTCACGTTCCTCCTTCCATCTTTCCTCTACAGAACTTGGGAATCAGAAACTCAACCTTACATTAACCTAATCCTTGAATCTCCACGTTTCTCCTTCCACCTTTCCACTATGGAACTCGGGAATCAGAAACTCAACCTTCTTCCTTGTATTTTTCCTGTTTTCCACCTTCCGCCTTTCGCATCTTCTATAAACCGTTGATCTCTTTTGAGGATTTAATCCTAACCATTGACCTGATTCCTTTTTGGATTCCATAATGAAGCCTATGCGACTATTATCAGTCATTGATATTATTTGCGGATTAGATCTGGACCGTTGATATTCTAATTTTGGGATCAATGTCTAACCTCACAGATTGTGGAAATCGGGTTACCTTTCAATTCTTCATAACTTCCACAAATCTGTCTTCTGTACTTCTGTGAACCATCGACCTCGTTGTGGATTAGATATGGACCATTCATATCCTATTTTGTGGATCAACATTTAACTTTTCAAATTCTATGGTTTTTGTTGTGATTTGGGGTTTATTTCACTATAAGTTAAGTTGAATCTAAAGGTTAAATAAAACCAGTAACTCTTCTCGAATCTGTCGCTTCTATACATAAAATTAAAAACTAGACCACACTAGGTTAATTATGGATTCATACTATGAATTAAGGTTGCCCCCCCCCCCCACAAAAAAATTGCATTTGTAATATTGAAATATAAAGATCTAAACCATAAACCAGCATTATTAGATCAATCGACAATCCAAATTCGAAAAGCAGAAGTAAAGAAGATTTACATAAATCAATACATTCATAAAAAACATAGTATAATATCTGGTCAGTTACAACCATAGAGGATGAGAAATTTGTAAATTAAACATGGTGAAGAAGATCCAGATCGATGGACGTGGTTTATTGTGGGAGTCGATCAACGGTTAAGAGATATTTCATTGGTTGAACTAGAACGGTCAAAGAAAAAACTTACGGGCACGATACTTTATGCAATCCTCCCTATGACCAATGAAGTCAACCATTGATCTAGATCTTACAGTCCTTCGGTTATATCATTGGTGAAATAGCAAGGTATTTAAAAGCTGGAGACAAGAGCGAAATCACTTATGAAATCAGATATAAAACAAATTTGAAATCCTCTCTTGGTTGAACGCTTGTGTTACGATTGGTCAGGTGATGTTAATTTTAACAGATCTACCAAGTTTAGAACCGGACTAGAATATAGAGATGATCAATCTAAAGACTGTTACAAAGGATCCTGGAAATCATATTCATATAAAAAAAAATTAAGGTGTTCTTATAAGAAACAATGAAAATCAAATATCGACACCAAAACCAGCATTACCATTTCGATCAGCATTCTAAAGTCAAAAACAGAATTGATGAAGGTTAAGTAGAAATCATATAGACTAGGAAAACAATGTTAAAAGTAGAAAAAAGTTTGAACACAGAGGATTCCATCCATTAAACACAGAACCAAAAATTCTAAAATATTAAAATACCAATTTTGAAACCATTAACATATTTACAACAATCAGAACTAAGTAATTCTAATCAGAACAACATATTAATTTCTAGATAAATAACAAGGTACAAATCTAATAAAATTCAGAGAAACATGAATATTTGATGTACAGAACATGCCATCCTACTATCTGGAGATGTAACTATACATATATTTCACATACACATCGTATTGTAACTAGAATTAGTCATAAGAAAAATATAGTATGAACCTAGGACCAATGTTGGGAAAACACAATTGGAGAAGTTGTTCCTCCCAACTAACTCCCAAAGCAACCAATTTAGGTTTTCTAGAACCCGCAATCCTATTCACTAAGCCACAAGATAAAAATATCTTAATGCCCCATCTCTTGCATTACACAAATGTTAATCCCCATCCAATGCTAGCCTACTGTTGCTCATGGGCATACTATTAAATAGTATTTTTCCTAGGAATGGGTCATTTATGAGCCTCTTGCTATTCAGTAACTCAACTAGGAGTGCAGACCTGATTTTTGGAAATGATTCCTCCTTCATCTCGAGTTCTCACTTAGTGGTCTCAGCCACTTGTGATTTCCCTCTTGTGGGTCAGCGAACACTCTTTCAACAGCTATTTCCACTTGTGTTCTCCTTCAACAATTTTTATTAATAAGGGATGTTTTATTACAATTTTCTTTTATTATTGACCTTCTTGTCAAAGAATAATAATAATTCAAGGTATTTTCCAACAAAATAACAATTATTAAATCAGGGAGTATTACATACACCTCCCCTTAAAATATAATACCGTCCTCGAGGTTATAAACTTTTCTTTTATTCTTCCATATCAACCACTTCGAATAAGTCTGGATATTCCTCCAGCATATTACTTTCCAACTCCCAAGTAGCTTCCATTACACCTTTACCTATCTGATGGTATGGTTCTTGAGTAAGAGTTCTCTCCTGTCAAGAATGCACTCCGGTCCCACTCGGAACTCTCCCTCTGGTTCCACCTGGATTACATTCCAGTCAATCACATGAGAAACATCATGAGCATATATTCTTAATATAGAAACGTGAAACAAATTATGTACTTTAATATTGTGTGCTAGGGCTAACTGGTATGCAACCAACCCTACTCTAGCTAGAACTTCAAATGGCCCACAATAACTTGGTTCCAATTTCATACACGTGCCCATTCTCAAGGTACTTTTCTTGGCCTTTATCTTTATGTACACATGATCACCCACTTGGAACTCTCTAGGAGTACTTTTTAAGTCAGCATAATTTTTCTACCTGTCCTGGGAAGCCTTCAAGTTTTATTGTACCTGTTTCACAATTAGTTCCATATCTTCTAATAAACCAGGTCCTAACGTTAATATATCAACAGGGATTCTCCATGAGATTGGATTATTACGGTTATGCCCATATAAAATTTCAAATGGACTCATACCTGCATAAAATTGGAAATTATTATTATAAGCAAATTCAACTAACTTTAGGTAGTCTTCCCACTTACATGGTTTGTCCATAACATACATCATTAGCATGTATTCTAGAACCTGTTTCACCCTTTTAGTCTTCCCATCCATTTGCGGATGATATGCAGTACTGAAGTTTAACTAGGTACACAAGCCTTTAAACTGGGATTTCCAGAAATTACATGTAAATTTCACGTCTCTATTCGAGACTATCACTTTCGGTATGCCATGTAACCTAAATATTTCTGTCATGAATATGTCTACAATATTAAAATCTTTGTAGGTATATTTGACAAGTATAAAATGAGCCTCTTTGCTTAATTTTTCAACCACAACCATGATGGAATCATGTTGTCTAAAACTCTTGGGCAATCCGGTGATGAAATCCATACTAATGGTCTCCCACTTCCGCTCTGGAATGGGTAGTGTCTGCAACAATCCAACAAGATGTTGATGCTCTACTTTAACTTGTTGGAATTCAAGTTAGTTAGCTAAGTATTCAGCAACTTCCATTTTCATGTTTGGCCAAAAAAATTCTTTTCTGATCATGGTAGTCATCTAGTTCTGATACCCTGGATGCCCGGAGTATGGTCTTTTATGTAGTTCATCCATGGCTGTCAATTTAATTTCTATTATGTTAGGTATATACAACCTTTTTTTTATACAACAATAGTCCTTGTTTTTTTAGGATAAGGTATGTTATTACTTGTTCTTATTCATTTTTAAAAGTCTTTTCTTTTGGACTCTGATATTCCCCATCATAATTTTCGATATTTAAAATTTGATCTCCCATATCATATTCGTAGGTGTTGCTTGCACATAGTAAATTCACATGATGACTTAGAGCACCTATAATTTAGTTTATTTTCCCTTTATGTGCATTATTTCAAAGTCATACTCGCTTATAAAGGAAAACCATATGGCCTATCTTGCATTCAAATTCTGTTGATCAAATAAATATTTAAGGATTATATTATCTGACATGAGTAAAACGTTTCCTCCAAATAAGTAATTTTGCCACATTTTTAAGGCGTGAATTACAGCAGCAAGTTCTAGATCATGTGTCACATAGTTTTTCTCATGATGTTTTAGTTTTCTAGATTCATAATCCACCACATAATTATCTTGTAATAAGACCCCACCTAACCCTTCATTGTAAGCATTGGTACACAGAGAAATCCTTAAATGGATCAACAATTTTTAGGATCGAGGTGGTGGTTAATAAGTGTTTTAACTTATTAAAACTTTCCTCAAAATTTTTAGTCCACTCAAACTTTTTATCTTTCTTTTGTAGTGAGGTTATGGGGTAAGCAATCTTGGATAAACCCTCAATGAACTTCCGGTAATATCTTGTAATTCCCATGAACGATATGATATCAAATAAATTCTTAGGGACCTACCATTCCATGATGCCTTTTACCTTGTCTGGATCAACCAATATTCCATCCTTGGACACTACATGTCCAAGGTACTGAATCTTGTCTTTGAAAAAGTCACACTTACTGAAATTTGCATAAATTTGTTGTTCTCTTAAAACTTGAAAAACTATTATTAGATGTTCTTTGTGTTCTTGTTTATTCTTAAATTAGATTAATATTTCATCAATGAAGACAACCAAAAATTTATCCAGATAGTTCCTTAATATGTTGTTCATTAAACACATGAACACAGCAGGTGCATTTGTCAACCCAAAGGGAATTACAGCAAACTCATAGTGCCCGTAATGGGTCCTAAATGTTTTTTTTTAATATCTTCATCCTGTATTCACACTTGATGATAACCCTATTAATCTATCACAGTAATCTAGGGACTAAACACAAGTCTCATCAAAGATTAATAACAATAAGGCATGAAAATGGTGTAATTGTGCTACAAAATGAGTAGTCGCTATGTATATTCACACAAAGAATGAGTAATACAATAAAAGATCATGCTGCAAGCATGAATGAAAAATCAATTCTAATTCCCAAGGAGGTCACTCAAATTGAATGAGTGAGTCTAGCTTAACTGAATGTAAGCCACAGTCAACACTGAAGTTAACCACTGATCAAAACCTCAATTGACTCAACTATGCCCTAATTGAATTCGGAGTGCAATAAATGACTGAGTCTAACTGAAAGTAAGTCAGACACATGTCACAGCAAACCAACCAACAAGTGGTAGTGCTTCAATGACTCCAATGAACCCGGACGAGGTTAACTGAAGTGTAACTGAACATCAAAAGTGGTTGGAGGCACCTCTATTGACTCCAGCTCATTAAATAATCAATTTAATGAAGGAGGGAACCTTCACTACTTTGTTTAACTGATTGTAACCATGATTTAGCAATATGGGGCATTGATGACACTCAGATCACCCCCGGAGTGCTCCAGTTAGCCTCCCCGAATGTAAGAGAAGGATAAGTTAGCCTCATTGACTAAAGGTAGGCGTGGTTATGATCTAGCTGATGTCATCTAGTGCTTCTCTGATGTCAATTAATTCAATAATACTTAGGATAGTGGTTTAACTAGGCGAAATTGACCAAAAAGAGTGTGTATGGTGGTAAATGTCTCCAACACCCCCCGTTAAGCTATACTTAGGAGGATTTAGAAAACATAAAATGCATAAAAATGCTAGGGCCCCAAAAACTGAGGCCATAGGTCACCCTGTACAATGCTGAAACTGAAACAATGCTCAAAAACAAACTAAGTGAGGAAAAAAGGGAAAACCTAGTGGGAAAACCCCCCCTCTCAAGCTGAACACTGAAGGTAGTCTGATCACCCTGATGAACTCACCCCCAATAGTGAACGGAGGTAAGCGAACTTCTTTTCTAAAAATATCTTGGTGAATATGTCTACAATCTGCTCATCAGTCCGACAATATTGCAGAATGATGGTCCTGTCATGCACTAGCTCCCTGATATAGTGCATGTGGATCTCTACATGCTTGGTCCTCTGCCTGGTAACTAGATCTATGGATATCTTAATAGAAATTTGATTTTCACAAAAGAGGACAGTGGACAAAGTACTACCAAGATCAAACTCTAAAAGCATGGCTTGCGACCAAACTGTTTGAATGCAAGCATTCACCGCCCCTCGATACTTGGCCTCTACTAAAGATAAAGCTATGGCAGCCTGCTTTTTGCTAGAACATCAAATGGAGCCACCACCAAACATGAATACATATCCAAAAGTAGACTTTCTATCAATAGAATCACCTTCCCAATCAAAATTTGTGTATCCAACCATCTCTATCTCAAAGTCTGCAACATAGTGAATGCCGTAGTTCCTAGTTCCCTGAATATACTGGAGGATCCTCTTAGCTGCCTTCCAATGAAGATCATGGGGATGCTACATGTATATTGATACAAAATTCACGGCATAATAGATATCAGGCTGATAATGAGTCAAATACAACAAGCTACCAATCAGCTGTCGATAGATAGTGCAGTCCATGGGAGGTGTGCTTTTTCCTTCTTCAAGGTTGATCCCTAAAAGGAGAGGGAATGGTGCATGCCTACATTCAGCCATGTTAAACTTGACTAACAGGTCTGATATGTATTTGTACTGAGTGACCATTATCCCATCATAATTTTGCTCAATTTTGAGCCCCAAAAATTGTTTTAGGAGCCCCAAATCACTCACTTCAAAAGCATTGTGGAGAGCAGTTTTGATGGTTGAAATGGAAGAGCAGTTTTGATGGCTGAAATGGAAGAAGATGTGCTACTTGTGACCAGTAATTCATCAACATATTAAACAATAATAAAAAAATTACCATCATACTGCCGTAAATACACATTTGGATCTGATCTACACCTTTGGAAGTTTTGCGAGAGAAGACATTTATCTTGGAATACCACTCTCTTGGGGCCTGTTTTAACCCGTATCGTGACTTCTTTAGCTTGCAAACCAAATATGGATTAGAGATGTATCCCTCAATCCACTTCATGTATATCTCCTCATGAATATCTCCATGTAGAAAGGTTGACTTAACATCCATATGATGCACTTCCCAGTGCTTAGATGCTAAAATTGCCAAAACTAGGCAGATGGAGTCCATTTTTGAAACCGGTGCAAAGGTCTCATGGTAGTCCACACCTTGGAACTGAGTGAAACATTTTGCCACCAGAATTGCCTTATATTTTCAGGTGCTTCCATCAACATCAACCTTGGTCTAAAACACCCACTTTCATTGAACCAATTTCCTTCCCGGAGGAAGAGAAACTAGCTCCCAAGTAGTGTTTTTCTGAAAGGAATTCATCTCTTCATCCATGGCAACTTGCCATCTTGGATCCTTCCGACCATGGTAGTATGATTTTGGGTCTGAAATAATCATCAAATAAAAAGTTTCAAATAGAAAATTATTAGGACAAGAGATCACAATACCTGCTCTTTGGAAATTAGACCGGGTTCTCCTTGGATCATCCGAATTTCCAATGTTATCTCCTGCGGAGGAGAGTGTCTGTTGGGCCCATGTGGGAAGATGATTTTGTAATTTAGGTTCTTATTCAGCATCTAATGTTTTCTACACATTGATATTAGAAATCATAGGATCCAAATCAAGGTTAACATCCCCAATTTCATCATCCAAATATTCAGTAGAATAGGAAGGAAATTCAGCAGTTTTCTCCTTCACTAGTTCCACCTCCTAAAGAGGCTCATCGAACTTGACACTTCTCTTGATGATGATATGTTTTGTTTTGATATCCACCAGATTGAAACCTCTTGATTCATTAGGATACCCAATAAACAAACATTCTATGCTTTGCGGTTGCAAATCCCTTCTTTTATCAAGTGGAATCTGGGCCGCCCATGCAATGGACCCAAACACCCACAGGTTCGACACATCCGGTTTGTGTTCGAAGTATGATTCGAAAGGGGTCTTCCCTTTCATGGATGAGTGTGGAACCTTTTTCTTAATTTATGTTGCAGCATGCATGGCTTCATCCCACAAATTTGTATCCAACTTCTTTGATTCCATATACAGGTGGTCATCTCCTTGAGAGACCGATTCTTCCTTTCCGCTACTCTGTTCTGCTGGGGAGTGTAGGGAATTGAATGTTGGACCTGAATACCAATTTGGGAGAATATGTGTAGAAAATAATTATTTACATACTCCCCACCATTATCAAATCTCAATATCTTGATCTTAAGCCCAGAGGCATTCTCGATCAAGGCCTTCAGTTCAAAAAAATGTTCACATACTTCAGACTTCTTTTTAAGAAAGAAGACCCATGTGTACTTTGAAAAATAATCAATAAAATTCAGAAGATACATTGATCCGATCATGGACGTGATAGGAATTGGACTGCTGATATCATAATTTATCAGCCCCAATATCCATGTAGCTTGGTTTTCCTTCCCCCAATCGAACTTGTGCTCAGGGTGTTTTCCAACCACACAACCCTTTCAATTTCCAGTGGTTGCCTTGATGACCGGGAGGCCTTCAACCATGGAGTATTTCTGTAATTGCTGCAAATATTTGAAATTTATATCCCTAAACCTTTCATTCCATAGGCTTATAACTTCATTTCCATGAGTTAGCAGAGCGGTGGGCTTTGCATCCACCACAAAGTGGGAGAACTCATAGGATTTTGCATGATGGTTTGCAAGGCCTTTAGCAATGAGTTTCACAGATGCAAGTTTCGTTATCTCAACATCATTAGGGATGAAATATACTCTCTTAGGCACTCCTGTATGTGTCATATGATAGACACTAAGGAGATTTGATGCCAGAGATGGTACATACAAAACATTTTAAAAATAGCTATTCTCAAGATCAACCGTACCTTATCCTTCTGAAATGATGGTGGAGTCATCTCCCATGTGGATGGGGATGGATTTGCTAGTCTCCAAGGATGAAGAGGAGTCTCTTTCAGCCATCATGTGGTTCAAAGCTCTAGAATCAATCAAGAGTGCTTTGGACTTCGAAGTGATTGCCATGAGGGCATGACCTTTTTCATGTTGTGGTTCCCGATCTTGCTAATCTCTCCTCCGAAATATTTCCGAAAGATTGATGTGATTTCTCTCAAGGAGAGAGGTAGCTTCATCAAGGTTCTTCTTCATGCAGGAATGTTTAGGGTGGAAGCCCTTCCTGTAGTATGAAGACTTGACTTTTTCCTTTCCATGATGCCCTTTCCCTTTGTTCCTCTTTGAGCCGAAAGACTCATCATGCTACTGGTTTTCAACTTTAGTCTTAGGAGCTTTGAATTTAGTTTTTGGGTTCTTCTACTGCTTTCCTTTACCCTTTAGATCTTTGGGCCTTGAGACATGGAGGGCTTGATCACGGGAGGATCTGATGATCCCCATCTGGACAAGCTTATCATGTTCACTTGTTAGGGACTCAATGAAGGCATTGAGTGTGGGCATCTTCCATCCAGGAGTTGTGATCTTCTCCGCACAGAATGTAGAGACAAAAAATGAACAATCAGCTCCAAGTATGGAGAGTATGGCAAGGATTATTTGATCATCCTCTTTATCCACTTTGAATTGCTTCAACAGTAAGACAATGTGCTTGAACTTTGTGAAAAAGTCATTCAAGGTCTCGAAATTGGAGGGTTGGAGAGACATCAATTCATTTTTGAGCTGGTAAACTCTCAAATCATCCTTCTTTCCATACAGGGATTCCAAATTGTCCCAACTTTATTTTGGAGTCTTCAATCCTGAAAGATGGAAAAGAAGATCTCGGAAAAAAGAGAGGCACAAGAATCCGAATGCTTCATCCTTCTTGTTCAAGAATCTAGATTTGTCTATTGCAGAACTAGGCTCTTCTTTAGTGTCCATGGTGACCCTATAGATTCCTCTGGAGTGAAGCTAGATCTCCATGTCTCCTTTCCATGAGTGGAAGTTGAACGGAGTCAAAAGATCTACGGAAGAAGCCATCTGAATCTGTTGGAGTGAATGCTTTCACCTGTCCAAAACCTAAAAATCACAAGAAAAGGGGAAATGTAAGGTCAAACAACCTACACATTTTAGTATTTCATCACACCCAGCATAGTCAATCAAGAAATATTGATCAACAAGTTCTTTACTTGGGGTATTAAGTGGTAAGTCTTGCTTCTGGTGCAGTGATGGATTTTTGAGCTATTGCTCAATTTTCATGGAAGATCTGTCAAAAACCTTGTTTTTGAGAGATCTGAGCTTCATCCTGCCGTGAGCTCTAATACCATATTAATCTATCACAGTAATCTAGGGACTAAACACAAGTCTCATCAAATATTAATAACAATAAGGCATGAAAATGGTGTAATTGTGCTACAAAATGAGTAGCCGCTCTGTATATTCACACAAAGAATGATTAATACAATACAAGATCATGCTGCAAGCATGAATGACAAAGCAATTCAAATTCCCAAGGAGGTCATTCGAATTGAATGAGTGAGTCTAGCTTAACTGAATGTAAGCCACAGTCAACACTCAAGTTAACCAGTGATCAAAACCTTATTTGACTCAACTGAGCCCTAACAAAAGTCAAAGTGCAATAAATGACTGAGTCTAACTAAAATTAGGTTAGACACATGTCACATCAAACCAACCAACAAGTGGTAGTGCTTCAATGACTCCAAGGAACCCAGATGAGGTTAACTGAAGTGTAACTAAACATCATAAGTGGTTGGAGGTGCCTCTGTTGACTCCAGTTCATTAAACAATCAATAAATAATCAATTTAATGAAGGATGGAACCTTCACTACTCTGTTTAACTGATTGTAACCATCAGTTAGAAATATGGGGCATTAATGACACTCAAATCACCCCTGGAGTGCTCCAGCTAGCCTCCCTGAATGTGGGAGAAGGAGTGGGTTTGATCTAGCTGATGTCATCTAGTGCTCCTCTGATGTCAATTAAGTCAATAATACTTAGGATAGTGGTTTAACTAGGCCAAATTGACCAAAAAGAGTGTGTATGGTGGTAAATGTCTCCAACAAACCCGACCTTAAATTTATCTTTGAAAAGATAGTTTCTCCGTAGAACTATCGAATGGATCATGTATCCAGGGAAGTGGGTATCGGTTTTTAATAGTCATTTTATTTATTTTCATGTAATATATACATAATATTAGTGTATCGTATTTCTTTTTCACAAACAAGACCGGTGCTTCCCAGGGAGACACACTTGGTCAAATGTAATTTTTATTGATTAGCTCTTGTAATTGTGATTTTAGTTTGTGAGTTTGATTGTGTTCATTCGATATGGAGCTTTCGATGATGGTACCACTCCAGGTATCAGATTGATTGTGAATTCTATATCCCTTTTTCAAGGAAGTCCATGGAATTCTTATGGAAAGATATCTTCGAACTCTTTTACCACAGTTATGTCTTCTATTTTAGGATTCATATCATTTTCCTTATCATTCATTATATACACTGTGAATACTTTACATCCTTTTCTTACTTATCTCTTCATTTGCAGAGCAGAGATTTCTCTAATGGTTACCTTCCTAGGAATTCCTTTCACTTTTATATTATTTCCATTATTATTAATATATGTAAATGTTTTATCAAAATAGTTTAGCAAAAATTTATGCTCTTCAAGATAATCTATTCCTATCAACAGATCATAAGATCTTAAAGGCAATATATTTACATTCACATATGTAAGAAAATCATTCAACATTATCTTACAATTTCTAACAATACTTGTAACCTTTCTTTTTGTACCTATGGCTAACTATACTAGCCATGACTTATCAAACTTTTCAGGTACCAAATTGCATAAATAAACTATTCTAGTTGAAATATAACTCAGGCTTGTGCCTGGATCAATTAAGATAGAAATAGGTTTATTTTTTTATCATACCTTCAATTTTGACCATGAAATTCTAGTGGTCTACTTGCCGATTTTCCAGTGCAACACTGATTCTAGGCATGCTTCTTGCCATATCCCCAACTGTAACTACTTCCTGGATAGAATGGACATTAAACTTCTGCTTCCTTGCTGGACAATATTTAAAGCAGTGTTTATCCCCACACTCCCAACATTTTAAGGGTTCTTTTTTTGCTCGGTTTTTATTAGGATCAGTTGAGTGTACTGCAGAATATTGAGGTTTAAAACCTTTGTAATTATTACCCTAATACCCTTTGTGATTATTTCCCATGTTTTTTTTTGTATGTTAAGGAACCTTGTATTGCTGGAAATGAAAGTATTGTTACAAACAATTTCTGCTACCTGCTCGAATGCCAAGTAAGGCAGAAAGGAGTAGTTGACTACCAAAATAAGAAATTAGAACACTCAACTGGAAAAGAACAACTGAACACTAAATCTAGATCCAAAATAGGATCATAGCAGAGGATAGCTGAAAGAGAAGATATGACTTGGAGATTACAAAGAAGATGGTCCTAGCCCTGAATCGGGCTGAGTCTCAGGTCTTCCTTTTTTTCCTTATTTTTTCTTAACTTGTATCCATCCTCTTGAGGTTGGGGATACCAAGGCCAGTTGTCACGCGTCACTCAAATCATGGTGGAGTTCCATATCAGAATCTGAAGAGGAATATTCATGATATCGTTTTTGCCCTTGTGGAAGGCTGCTTTTCTTGCTTTCATATTCTTGAAGAGGCATGTGCTCCTCAGGAATAGGTGGAGTGGGTCTCTGATCTTATTTCTCTGGGGGTGAGTCTTCATCAAGATGGTCATCTTGATTATTTTCTTCATGCGTGGGCATCCAGGCTTGCCATATTTTGGCTCTGTGGACCTTCGATTTTTGTTGTTGTTGCGTCTTCCTTTGCGAACATGCATTGAAAAGGTGGCCTGTGTGTCTTAGATCTTTGACCTAAAGGCTGTGTTTTCTTATTCCAAGGCTTGACTCCAAATGGAGTTTCCTAGTTTCAAGTTGATCTTGTCGGGAAGACCTGAACTGATTTCAATGGTAGCGCAGATGCGAGAAAAGGTAATAATACCCTATGTTGAGTGAGAATCATTAGAGGACAAAAAGAAACCCAGAGTGTTACTTATCCCTTTGAATACCATTTGAGTCCAGGAATGGATTGGTAAGTTTGGAAGCCATACCTAGATGGGAACCTTCATCACTACCATAGTTAGAGGATAAAAATTAGGGAACCATGGGGTTGTAAAAATCCATGCATATCCCCATAACCAAGGCCCTTTTCTCATAAAAAAAAGATCTTCTTGAGAAGGAAAAAATCACTAGAAAAAACCCTTTAGAGAAAAGTAAAACCTGAGATTCCTCGGGCCAGTTTGAGTTGATCCACACAATGAGATATTTTGTTTTTTTCCACAAACCATTGAATCTACAGATTAGGTTCTGCTCCTTTAAGTGGATAATGTTCATTAATGACTTCTGGATGCTTAATCTCCAAGGTGGCAACCTCCTCGGCTTTATCTACAATGTAGATTGGGTGTGGGATCTGGACCAGATTTTGTGCATCAGAGAGCCTCACTTGTGTTTCATCCTTGAAGGACTTAGGTTGAGAATTAAACGGCCTATTGTATCCTCCCCGCAGGATGTCTACCATGGAGATGCAAGCGTCCCTTGAGATTCCAAGGCTGTGGAGTTATCGGTGGTCTGAGAGTTGTCGTCCTGCAAAGATAGGCCCCTGCAGTCCTGAAGGGGTTCCTTCAACCTATTGAATCAAGGATTTCAGCTACAAAATAGAGATTAGTGGGGTCACTTGCAAGAAGAGAGAGATCCCCTTTAGATATATTATGAAAATCGAGAAGGCTTTAGGATCTTGAGGAGTTGGAACGACCAGGCCTGAAAGGGCTTGGCCTCTGATCAATTCATGTATTTGAAGAGGATACAAGGGCTCATGCATCGAGACTACATGAACCCAAGCCTCATCTCTTTTACACTCCCCACTTCCTGGACAACTTGAAAAAGAGGCTCAGTTTGGCTGCATAGCCTATAAGCTTCTTGGACTGAGATCTGTGCAAACCAAGTTCATGTACAGGATTCCTACTAGATCTGGTAGACATAGGCTGTGAACATGGATGCAAGGAGAGGTTCCCATCCATCAAGGGGTTTCCTTAATCCGATGTGAAGGTGGAACTCCTATGAATACCATCGAACCGAAACCTAAAATATCCTACATGCAATGAACCCGATGACCATTACTGGTGATATTTTACTCCCACTCAGGCTTAGAAAACGACATGATAGACCCAGACTTGAGGCCATTCGAGGCTGAGATAGAGCTACCTGTCATATTTGTGGTTGATGAAACCTTTGAAACCATGATCGTGGATGCCATCACTTGTTCAGTGACAAGTCCTACAGTCAAAATCTTTCGATTATTTCCCATATTTTAATGGAATTTATTTTGTTTTCTTTTAGGATCCAAATTATTTTTGCTTTGATTTTTCCAAGCTAGTATACTTTCTCTTTTATTCTTATTTTGATCAGAACAAAATTTTTCCTCCCTCATCGCTTCCTCTAGTGTCTTTGGATGGTCATATTCAATCCATTCTTTAAACATGAGGGGCAAGAAGATAAGGAACCGATGTATCTTGGGCTTCTCTTCAATTATGTAGGGGACATAGAGAAGTAAGATTGAGAACTTACTACAGAGTTATTTCATTGTCATGACCCCTGATCTTAGTTCATAAAACTCCTTGGATTTTTCTTCATAATACTGTTATGATAAATATTTTCTTTTAAACAACTTCTTAAAATTTTTCCACATTACATACCTTTCTTTTATACCCTTAACTTTATTTATATATTGCCACCATATATCTTCCTTTACAGTCAGATTATAAATGGTCATTTTTTCTTTCAACTCATCTGAGTAATTATATATCTAGAAGTACTTTTTCATACCGAACATCCAGGCCTCTTCCTCCTCTCCCTTCTTGATTTCCCCATTAAACATGGGTGGTTTAAGTTTTTGAACTCCCCATAGATTTCCTTATAGGGTCTGTACTTTTTCTTCCTTTTATTTTCATCATTGCTTTCTCTTGACTCTTAATTTTTTATGTGATATTTAACTAAATATTCACTTGAAGTGGAAGGGTTATGGATGGAAAATTCCAGCTTCCTACCCTTACGTTTATTGTACGGAGCAGCTTTAGGCAGTTCTTGATCAAAATCCTTATTTTTATCTTTTTCTTCATTATGGATTTTTGCTAACTATATAGTGTTTAGTTCTTCTTGAGCCTTCATAATTCACTCATTATCTTCCTTAAACTTTCTTAATTTAGATTTATTATCCTAACTTTCATTTAGATCTACCCAAAAATCTCCATCCCTTAGATTACCCTATTCATTTAAAGGTTGTTCTAGGCAATGCTCCTCTTCTGCAGACATTCTAGCATCTCCCATATTTTCTGCAAAATATAGTTGTACTTCTCTTTACTGTGTAAGAGAATTTTCAAGAAAAAATAAACATGAGTTAGTTTGATGTTTTATATAGAATTTTTTTGTTTAGCCTATTCAGGCCTAGTTCTGAAACCATGCTCTCATACCATATGTAACATACCTCAAAATTCAAAGATAAAAATACATTCTATAACCATATACCTTCAAACATATTAATAAAATACCTGACTATTATGAGGAATTTCAAAAAATTAGAGAGTTAAAGAATAACCCTAGCCATATGAGATGGACATCATCTCCTTTAAAAGATTAGAAACCCTTTTCAAAAACTCAAAAGGATAAAATACAGTTCCTCTACAAGAACGATTCCACGGTTTCGATCCCGCATTCTGCATTTCACATTTCGTTGCGGAAATCAAAACATCAACAATTCGATACCATCAATTGACCACTTTCCACCTTTCACATTCCGTAAATGTTTTCTGCACCATTAATCCTTGTAGGAACAACCTTTACCATCGATCTAAATCTCATGTGGAAATGGAATCTCATAAACTCCCAGTTCCATTAGCTTAATCCTTTACTTTATGTGTTCCCCCTTCTGCCTTTCCACTACGAAACTCAAGAATCGGGGACTCGACCTTCCATTAACTTAATCCTTGACTCTTTGCATTTTTCCTTTCTCCTTTCTGTTGCAAAACTCAAGAATCAGAAACTCAACCTTCCTTTAACATAATCCTTGACTCTCCATGTTCCACCTTCCACCATTTTGCCGTGGAACTCAAGAATCAGAAACTCAACCTTTCGTTAACTTAATCCTTGACTCTTTGTGTTCTGACTTCCGCCTTTCCACTATAGAACTCAAGAATTAGAAACTCAACCTTCCATTAACTTAATCCTTGACTCTCTCCGTTCCTCCTTTCGCCTTTCTGCTGCGGAACTTGGGAATCGAAAAATCAAACTTATGCCTTGTCTTTTTCATGTTTTCAAGCTTCTTCCCTCTTCAACTTCTATAAACCATTGATCTATTTTGAGTCTTTAATCCTAATTTTTGATCTAATTCCTTTGTATATTCCACAATGAATCCGCAACGACTATTATCAGTCGTTTATATTCTTTGCGGATTAGATCTGAACTGTTGATCTTCTAATTTTTGGGATCAATGTCTAACCTTGCAGATTGCGGAAATCAGGTTACCTTTCAATTCTTTGAAACTTCCACAAACCGTCTTCCGCACTTCTGTGAACCATCGATCTCATTGCAGATTAGATATGGACTGTTGATCTTCTAATTTTTTCAATTCCAGGGTTTCTCGTCTGATTTGGGGTTTATTTCACTGTAAGTTAAGCTGAATCTAGAGGTTAAATAAAAATAGTAACCCTTCTTCACTCCATCGCTTCTATACATAATATTAAAAACTAGACCACACTAGGTTAATTAGGGATTCATACTGTGAATTAAGGTTTCCCCCCTGCACAAAAATTTCATTCGTAATATCGAAAAGATAAATAAATAAACCATACACTAGCAATATTAGATCAATCGAAAATCCAAATTAGAAAAGCAGAATTAAATAAGATTTACATAAATCGATACATTCAGGAAAAAAATAGTAGAATATACGATCAATTGCAACCACAGAGGATGAGAAATTTGGAAAGTAAACGTGGTGAAGAAGAACTAGATCAACACATGTGGTTGATCATGGGAGTCTATCAACAACTGAGAGCTATTTCATAGGGTGAACTAGCACAGTGAAAGAAAAAAATTACGGGTGCGATACTTTATGCAATCCTCCCATGACCAATGAATTCCACTGTTGATCTATATCTGATGGTCCTTTGGTCATATCATTGGTGAACTAGCAAGGTAGTTAAAAGCTAGAGACGAGAGCGAAATCACTTATGAAACTGGATACCCAACAAATTTGAAATCCACCCTTGGTTGAACTCCTATGGGAACATTGTCCTGGTGAGGTTAATTTAACAGATCTACCAAATTTAGAACCAGACTAGAATCTAGGGACCATCAATCTAAAGACAGTTACAAAGGAGACCAGAAATCAGATTCAGACAACAAAAATTTAAAGTGTTCTTATAAGTAAGAATGAAAATCACAAATCGACACCAAAACCAACATTACCATTTCAATCATCATTCTAAAGTCGAAAAAAATAATTGATGAAGGTTCAACAGAAATGATATAGACTGGGAAAACATCGTTAAAAGTAGAAATAAGGTTTAAACACAAAGGATTCCATCCATTAAATACAAAACCATAAATTATAAAATATTCAAGTACCAATTTTGAAACCATTAACAGATTTACAACAGTCAGAACTAAGTAATTCTACTCATAACAACATATTAATTGCTACAGAAATAACGAGGTACAGATCTCATAAGCTTCAGAGAAACATGAATATTTGATCTACAGAATGCATAATCCTACTACTGGAGATGTAACTGTTCATATATTTCACATACACATCCTACTATAACTAGAATTAGTCATAATAAAAATAGAGTAGGAACCTGGCACCAATGCTGGGAAAACACATATGGAGAAGTTGATCCTCCCAACCAACTCCCAGAGTAGCCAATTTACTTGCTCTAGAACCCCCGATCTTGTTCGTTGAACCACAAGAGAAAAACATATTAATGTGCCATCTCTTGTATTGCACATATGTTAATCCCCCTCCAATGCTAGCCTCCTGTTGCTCATGAACATACTATGAAATATTATTTTTCCTAGGACTTGGTCATTTATGAGCCTCGTTCTCTTCAGCAACTCCACTAGGAATGTAGGCCTGATTTTTGGGGATGATGGATCCTACATCTCAAGTTCTCAATCGATGGTATCAGCCACTTGTCATTTCCCTCTTGTGGGTCAGCAAACACCCTTTCAATAAAATTTCAACTTATGTTCTCCTTCAAGTTATGTTCCAACAAACTAATGATTATTAAATTAGGGGGTATTACAATTGAATTCAATATTGGATTGAAGTCAACCTTGGATTGAAATTAACCTTGCTTAAAATTCAACCATGGATTGAACTTAACATTACTTAAAAGTTAACTATGGATTCAAATCAACCTTGGATTTAATTTGACCTTGGATTGAGGTCAACCATGGATTGAATTCAATCTTGGATTGAATGAAACCTTGGATTAATGTCAACCATGGATTAAAGTCAACCATAGATTGAATTGAACCTTGGATTGAAGTGAACCTTGCTTAAAATTCAACCTCTCTTAAAAGTTAATAATGGATTGAAGTCAACCTTGGAGTGAAGTAAACTTAGATTGAATTCAACCTTATATTAACATCAAACTTTGGTTGAAGTAAACCTCTCTTAAAATTCAACTATGGATTGAAGTCAACCATTAATTGAGGTCAACCTTGTATTGGATTCAAACTTGTATTTAACTTAACCTTGCTTAAAATTCAACTATGGATTGAATTCAACCTTGCATAAAAGTCAATTATGCATTGAAGTTAATCCTGGTTCAATTTCAATCACACACTTTTAACCACTTATACTATGAAACGAGAACTATATACTATGAATGAGAACTCTACCCTTAAAAATGATGATTTTTGCGAAAAAACCACCAAAAACACCCCCCAAATAGAAAAGTGTTGATACCAGTATACACGTTTTTTTTTTAGGGTAAAAAATAGAGCCATGGACTAAACATCCCATATTGTTGTTTAACAAAACTTTAAAATCAACCTTAAATTGGAAAAAAAGAAAAATTCTTGAAGAGATAAATTACAACTTTCTGGAAAATTGCATATTAAAGAAAAACATATTTCTCTAATAATTTCACCATTATAACCATATAGAAACAAAGAAATTATGATTTGATTCATAATGAGATAATATATTAGACTATACAAGAACAAATGGTTCATATAAATGTTCA
>LPNX011146117.1:36586-122698 GCA_001517045.1 Pseudotsuga menziesii | reverse complement strand
CAACCATTTTTGAAACGGGGGTAAAAATAGCTACTAAAATTAGGAGAGAGAAAAACGAGAACTGTGTCGAGTTCTCGTTTCATAGTATAAGTGGTTTTTTATAAATGTGGTTGTATATTGTAGTCAACCATGGTTCAAAGTCAACCTTATATTAAAGTCATCCTTGGATTAAAGTCCTTAATGTTATTATTATTAATGGACTTAAGTAAACCTTGTATTTAAGGAAACCATGGATTAAATTCAACCTTAGATCAAATTAAACCTTGCACTAAAGTCACCCATGGATTGAAGTCGGCCATGGATTCAATTCAACCTTGGATTTAAAGAAACCATGGATTGAAGTCAACCTTGGACTGAAGTCACCCATGGAATGAAGCCAACCATGGATTGAATTCTACCTTGGATTAAATTTGATATTGGAGTGGCATCAACCTTGGATTGATGTCAACCATGGATTGAAGTAAACTTTGGATTAAAGTGAACCTTACTTAAAAGTGAACCTTTCTTAAAATTCAACCTTACTTAAAAGTCAACTATGGATTCAAATCAACCTTGGATTAAAGTCAAACTTGGATTGAATCCAACCATGGATTGAATTCAACCATGGCTTGAAGCCAACCTTAGATTGAAGTGAAACTTAGATTCAAGTTAACCATGGATTGAAGTGAACAACGCTTAAAAGTCAACTATGGATGTAAGTAAAATATGGATTAACTTAAACCTTGGATTGAATTCAACTGCAAATTCAAGTCAACCATGGATTGAATTCATACTTGGATTGATGTGAACCTTTCTTAAAATTCAACTATGCATTGAAGTGGGTTATGGATTAAAGTCAACTATGGATGTTAGTCAACCTTGGATTAGAGTCAATCTTGGATTTAAGTGAACCTTGCTTAATAGTCAACTATGGATTAAATTCAAACTTACTTAAAATTAAACTATGAATTAAATTCAACCATGGTTCAAAGTCAACCAACGACTTTTAAAAATTTGGTTGTGGATTGAAGTCAACCATGGTTCAAAATCAACATTGGATTGAATTCAATCTTCGATTGAAATGAACCATGGATTAAAGTCATTAATGTAATAGTATTAATGGATTGAAGTTAACCTTGGATTGAATTCAACCATGGATTGAAGTTGTTAGGAAAAACATATCACCATTAATATATAACATTGAATTATCAACTCATGGAGGTGAACTTGGAGGAACCAATACTATATGTACAAGAATGGAGAAATAATTTTTACCAACAAAATATTCATGTATTTACACCACCTACCTTAGTACAAAAGAAACCTCATACTACCTTCAAATCAATCCTATTCCAAATAAAACTCCACACAATCATTCAATTAAAATGATCATCTTACTGCGACCAACCTAATCTTGCTTTCAATCAACTAAGGTAATTGATTTCTTCAAACTATAGAAAAGAGAACAACCACCACGGCTCTCCCTTCTTCAATTCTATCATTTATGATGTAATTGATGTCAATGAGTTCCAAGGTACCTAAGTACATTGTGCAAAGTACGAATAAATGAGCTGATGTTGAGCCACTTGCAAGATCTAATGATCAAGGGACATTGATGTATTTCCATGATTGTCAGCGAGAGAACTTGCCATTAAGGAATGTAAGCCTCAAGGTACTAACAATGAACTCTAGTCTCTATCCCAGATAAGGTGCTGAGGTCTATGGGACAAGACTTATTAAAAGGTGGGCCTTAAGGAATCCCACATCAATCAACACGAGTTGTACATAATGAGTGGTAGGAATATAGATGAAAATATATAAGGGTCAAACAGTTTTTATGGTAGGGATAACGAAGCAATGTATTCATGGAAAGGAAGCTGAATGGTTTTATTCATAATGAAAAAGATAAACTGAAAACGGGGAAATTGTGTGCGACTCATAATGGTAGACATGCCGGAAGTTATGATGTATAAGGAAGTGAAAAAGTAGACTCTAACATGGATGGCGGAATGAAATGGCATAATTGGTTTCTGAAAGGATTCTTTGTGGCAGCAAATGTCATGACATACACATGGAAAAACTCAACTCTTTCGAGCTTTCAATGGAACATTTTTTCTGAAAATATTCTGCGATTCTTGAAACTATTTCTGCATGCCATTTGTTTGTCTTTAAACTTGGAAAAGGTTAGTATTTCCTTGCAACAAATTTGTTAGAGCATTGAAAATACATCAAAACATGTGCTTAACAAAAGTTAAAGAGAATAAATAAAAATGCTCTTATACCTAAAAGTAGCAACGCTTCGTGTCAAAGCATGTTTCTGAGTGGCTTGCGAAAACAAGTTAGCACAACAATCATAAAATTGAGAAGATTCCAAGTTCATTTATAATTTATAATTTTATGATTTGTTACCTAATACTTTTTATTTATTTATTTATTTTTATTTTTATAATGTTATCACTGCCCTTTATTATTGCAATGTTTTTGTATATATATATTTTTAAATTTGATTTATTTACCACAATAACAAATTTTTATGTGTTTAATAAAATTGGAACAAAAATAAGAGGTTTTACATCCTAATGCGTCTTCATGTAATGATTGAGCAACAGAAATAGAGGGTCAACCCTTTTAGTGGTCAACCCTTCTAAAAGCATACTATCTTAATGATCTGTAATAGAGAAGAGTCTCCAAAATAAGCAATTTCTATGGCAGTTTGAAACAAACACCTAATATGAAAGAAATGCATCTCATAATTTTTTATTGCACAATCATTAGTAGGCATGGTTTATATAAAGATCATAAAAAAATTGAAACAAACACCTACCTCCCCCAAACCGAAGATGTGCTAGGTCCCATTGTGCAAAAATAAAAAATTAAGAAGAAGGCTTAGCTACGACAGGAGCTGCCTTCGATTTTAAAGATGCATATTAATTATTTTATGTTTTTCTTGGATTACTTGTTTTTTTTCAGATGGAAAGATCCACGGGAAACCCAGCAATACTTCCCCACATTCGTGGATGGTAGAGGTGGTAAACCGCCGGCCATCCTAGCAAAAGGACTAACCCGAGAGGACTCAAGGCTCGAACCCACGACATCCCCCCGAACTGAGAGAGTGTACACACATCTTACCAATTGAGCTAACCCTTGGGGCTTTCTTGGATTACTTGTTATGTTTATATATATTATGTTTATTTACCTAATGTTAATTAGTGTTTATATTTTTTATTGTGTGAATGTTACAATAATATTTTATTATTACTATAACACCTTTATTATTATTGTTGAATTTTATATATTCTTTATTTATTTACCTAATGTTTTTTTATACATGGATTTTTTAATTTTCATGTTGCTATAATAAAAACAAATTTACAAAAACCCTTTTATTATTGTTTTTTTTTCATTTTTTACATAAAAAACAAAAGAACATATTTGTATGTTTTTTCTTTTTTCTTTTTTTATTTTGATTAATTTATATATTATATATATACTAATTTAAGTTTTATTTGATCAAAATAAAATAAATTTTTTGTTTTTATTTTTTATGTGATATATATATATAAACTTAAAAAAATAGTAATGCAAATGGTAACTACAAAAAGACAATAAAACAATTAATACAAAATAGATGTTCATTAGATACCACATTTGTAAAAGGTGTTCATTCACTATATAAAACTAGCCTAGATCCAAAACCTAGGCTCTATCAAGTTAGACATTATAACATCACAAATATATGTACATTCAATACAATAGATTGACTAGAATCAAGTTGGACATTATAACATCAAAGAGAATGTGTTGAGATAGTAATTTTAATTCAATTTCTACAATTTTTGTTTACTATTTTTTATTTATTTATTTTTATAAAGTTTATATTAAAGTTTTTAAAAATAATTTTTTATAGAGTATATTTTTATATTAATTAATTTATATTTATATTTAATAATATTCCTTTATTTTATTATTTTGAATCATTAAAAAACTTAACTTTTATTGGTCTCAAGTAAAAATAATAACGGAGAATTATGAAATTAAATGACTCGAATTATATAGTCCCTATCTCATAAAAGGAAAAGGATTAGGGTTTTATAATGTTTATTATAAAAAGTTAAGCCAATGAGCGTCTCCCTAATGGAGCCTTGACTACCACAAAAAAAAACATTTTCTTTATTGTGACACATTAATGAGACGATGGACTCCCTTGAAAAATCATTTCCATTTTAAAGATAAAGTGGATCTCTCAATAATTATATTCAAATGTTTCTACTTTTAGGATGTGGAGTGTCTGGATAGGATTGCATTTTATAGTGCATCGAATTGATGTAAGAGGTATCATCTTTCTTGGATCGCATAGTATATTGGTTTTTTCTCGATAAGTCTTGCTCAGTATCGCTCAAATTGGCCACTAATTCAATTGACCCAATATCTAGGGTGTGAGCCTCCATCTTCCATTGCTCTACTCATAAGAGGCTTGGGCATGGCTACTAAATATCACAATAAACACAAACGAATCGTACTCTTTTATATTCGCAATAGAAAGATGTAACTGATATTGTAAGATTAGCTGATAAAGCATTAACCCTTAGGATTTCCATTACCACAGCCTTTCAAGGCTGTAGATTACGTGATTAATGAAAAATGAGGAAAATGGAGAAACAAAATCATGTGACAGGATTAACAGTTTCTCATTTCGCACACATAAACGCATAGTTTTAAAAATAACATTATTCTCTATTCTCGATAAGTTGTGTTATAAAGTTGTAGAGATATGACCCGACAAAAGATTTTGATTCTCCCCCAATGATATTTCATAAAATATTGTGATGCATAGTTGATTCAGATCTCCATTCTTTGTATATATAAACTTATATATCTACAGACGCTAGGTTATTATCATTGCATATATTGAGAAGTTAGGCCTTAGAGTCAGATTTAGAGACTGCACTCATGGGAAACAACACTGGAAGTAAAGGAATAGGCTCAGTATGGAAATCGCTGGTTCCATATTTGCTTGGTGGCATTCTTTTGATCCTACTCTTGCTGGTGGTTGCTCTGATCATTCTAGATTTCTCCTACTGGAAGGAGCGCTGTAATCATCATGTAAGAAATGGAACGGCCCCAAGAGTTTAAGAAACGATTGGATATGAAGAGAGAATGATGCGATGATTAAGACATGTTCTGATGATATGATGGAGGAGAAAGTAATTGTGATAATGGCCAGTGAGCAGGTGCCGACGTTCTTGGGGACCCCTATGATGTTTGGCAAAAACCAATGGAGCGAAATGTTACCAGAAGTTTTGGCAGAAGTTTTATCCATGGCCTAGAATCTGTTTGAGATGTAGATTTGATTTTCATTTTAATGTTGATGATATATTTGTTTTTTTATATAAATGATAAGAGATATAGACTTGACTTTTAATTTTAATTTTGTGTAAGCTTACACGTTGGGTATAAAAGTCACAGACGACAACATCTTCCCCATACTAGGGGAGAGTGCTTACGTTTTGATGTCTCTATTCAACCCCAATCAATCCCAAGGTGCAGTTCTGGTAGCTCCATGAACATCGTTTTCCATTATCTTACAGTTGGTGCCTATGCGATATTTTGGGAAAGGAAAATACAGAACCATGTTCACCCGATTACAATAAACATCAAGTTCTGTATGTGTCTCCTGTGATGTGAATTATTACCAAGCGAATTGTTCAACCACGTTCATTGCTGAAACAAACTTTGGAAACGATAGACGAATTGCATTTCTTTTGTAATATGTTTCATTACAGCTTAGAAACCAGGACTCGATGGGATTCAAACAAGCTGTTATTCATTACTATATTACGCATACTATGTCATGTTCTGATCTCTATGGCATTAGTACTAGCTTAGTTATAGAAGCTTAAGTATACACTACTTACTGCGCATTAATATAGTAAACACTATTCATGAAAAGGGAAGAACAAGTATTTATACTATTCAATATAGCTAAATATGAGACCCTTAGCATTTGGTTTCGTACATGAGCTTGTAATAGTAATACAGGTGCTGTAAAATCAGTGTTCATACTAGTTCTATTATTGAGATAAAAAAACATCGTAATAAATAACAACCATAGTACGAGCTCCTTCACTAATCAAAGAGCCTTGTTAGGATGAGTAATCACCAGTATAAACAGTATCATATCAATGTTTTCCTTCACCACAACTTAGGGTTACCATAAATTTATATATCTGGAATTTTTGTAATGAATACTCACCGATCTCTAAGCTCCGACTCTTCATAACGAAGGTCTGGATGGTCTGGATATCAATATGGATGTGGATACAAGGGCTATCCTAGGTCTGAAACCCGTCCCATACAATGAGGTTTCTCTGATAGAAAACATAATCCACCAAGAAAGCCATCCGGCAGCGATATCTGTCTGCTAAAGGTAAACCCGGCCAGACACTTCTATTTCCATTAGCGACGCTAGTTGTGTTGAAAGTAGTATAGTCGGTGAGCTGGTTGTGGGGTTAGGTCGTTAAAACGCATGGGTCTAAGAATCTCATGAGCACGTCAACGTATAAGAATCTGAATTGAGCGAGAGTGCATGTTCGTCCCGTAACTAGCTCACCCATGTTTCTAGAATGAATGAACGAATCTTTCAGAATTAAAACGCAAATTACCTGGCTGCAGAATTACTAGGAATCCTTTCTTATATTGGTCGTTGGGTGAAAGCATCCTTATGGCGATCTGTTTTACTTATCCAAATCTATAAATAAGTGCTTGACATCCCATTTTTCTGTCATTCTACTATTTGATTACAGTAAACCCTCCCTCTCAGCTAATACACCATCTCGCAGGAGCACATGCTATACTACGAGTAAGTCCTCAGCTAAATGACCATCCATCTGGTGTTGCTTCTTCTGATAAGATAGCGTCATCGATTGGGAGAACTCCATCGTCCTAGGGTGAAGACAGTCCAGCTCTATGGATCCCTTTCTGTTCCATCCATCCACATGAAAGCTATAAATTGAAATTCATCCAAGTAGCCCAGTAAAAAGACAATGACTTTTCGTAAAGTAGGTCTCTTCTTCAATTCAGTTATCGAAAATGTGTGTATATTTTCTTTCTCAGTTCATTTATAAGTTTGCTTGGATGGCATTTTCCAACTGTAGAGAGAAAGAGTGGCCTAAAACTAGCCAGATTATTTTGGATTTTCCTTTGCATCCAAATCGTGAGTTGGTTGCAACAAGCACCAATTCACTAGTGTATTCGTTGGATTGAATGTTAAGATATTGAATTTAACTAAAAATAGAACAGGCTGTGAGCCATATGTTTGTTCCCATTCTCATTTGTCTACGCGGTTCATTCCCATGATGACAGAAAGATTTAGTTTGGGATTTCCGAGTTCGACTTGCCTTTCCACTCAGGAGAAATCTTAAATGAAATATTCTCAAATCTTAGGCTCGCATGAGAAGTCAAGGGCCAGTAAGAGGAGAATGTTGGGTTTGGAAACAGTACTTGGCCTTCGAGAGTCTTCCCATGAACTCCCTTATTGTTTCATTGTACAAGTGTAAGTAATGAGGAAGGACTTAAGCGAGAAGAGATAGGGCCTCAAAGATGTCCTTGATATTTTCCATTATACTCTCCATCTGGCAACTCAATCTCAAATAGAGATCTCCTGCAACAAATTTTAGGTAAAGGTATCCGACCAACTAATATACTTTGAATGGAAGGACTTAAGCGAGAAGAGATAGGGCCTCAAAGATCTCCTTGATATTTTCCATTATACTCTCCATCTGGCAACTCAATCTCAAATAGAGATCGAGATCTCCTGCAACAAATTGTAGGTAAAGGTAACCAACCAACTAATATACTTTGAAGTATAATTAGATGAATCTGATGGAGCCATAGTTGGTCTTCTCAAGTCCATACAAACCTTAATGGGTGAAATTCTTGATTTGATTTTCTATAGTTTTTGCACATTTTAACATGAAAGGTCGAAATATACAATACACACGAAACTAGGGTTTGAGAAAGTATTTTTTAAGTTTTATTTTAGTTCATTTTTAATTTATTGGTTTTTCTAAAAAATTTTGCATATTTTAACTGTACAAATCAAAAGATAGACTGAAAGAATAGGCTGAAAGACAGATCAAAAGATAAGATAAAGGAATATGCTATTTGATTTGCTATTTAATTTTTTTTTATTATATCAATTATACTATTATATATTAAAATTTACAGGTTTTGTTAATGTTGATTAAATATATCTATATACGTTCATTATATAAATATATATATTAAAAATTATCATCTATATATTAATGTTTGATTTTTAATAATTTAATTTTAATGTTTAATATTTAAATTTTAAAATGTTTCTATGTAGTTAATTTAATAATATATCTATGTATGTCTACTATGTATATATTATTGGATGTTATTAAAACTAGAAAACTAATATTAAAGAATGAATTAAAAACAAAGAAACAATATATTTTTTTAAATTTTTAATTACAATTTTTTTTTATATATTTTTATTAAAATTTGTTTTGGAGTATTCCTAGATATAAATTAAGTCTTTTAATTCCTAACAAAATTAAAAAGAATTAGTAATTTAAGACTATTAGAAATAAAAATATTAACAAATAAAAACATTAAATAAAATTAAAACATCCTACATGCTAATTTTAAATTGGAAATAAAACTAACCTACAAACTTTACTTTAATTGAAAATTAAAGATTATTTATATAAAATGAAATTTCCATTGTAACCATCTATCTAACAAAAGTAAACAAAGATTAACTTTTAATTTTGAAAAACTAAATTTAGAATATGCTGTAATATGGAAAATTAAAGACCGAAAATGAAAATTAATAAGATAAAAGTGAAAACAAAAGCAATCTAAACTAGTACTTACTCGAAAACATTGTTCGATGCAGCATTTGTTTGCAGGATATTCTTCATGATTTTGATCACCCAGATACCTTCTTCATCCTTCTCGACTTTCTTCTCACATAATTGCTCCTCATATGATGTGCATAATTATTCAATTGTCGATTCTTGTTTTACTTCAAGAGTAGTAAATTTTTTAGCTACTATTAAGATCTCCTCTTATTGAGAAGAGGAGATCCATGCTTCTACTAGGATCTGCTCTAGGATTATGCTCATCCTAAAATTATTTTACTCAAATCAAATCAAGTACTAGAAAAAAAACGAGTGCATGACAAGCACAAAAACAGTAGCACAAAACGAGTGCAAAAACAAAAATAAAAAGGTGCACAAAAATCTGTACAAAACAAAGAATGAATAGATACAAACTTAGAAACAAGTTAGTATGAAATAAATGAGCCAAAAAATGAAAGCAATCAAAATTGAAAAGAGAAAAAATGAGTAAAAACAAACTCGCATTTGCAGAAAATGAAAAAACACTCCTATGGAAAAAGAACATACTTTGCAGAAAAATAAACACACTTGCGAAAACAAAGGAACAACAAGGCTTTGGGGCACCCCACTATAGTGGATGCGTCTCGTTGTTACACCATGGAAATTCCAAAAATTTTGTAGTGAAGTTATCCTTGTCTTATCGTTTCCCCCCCCCCTTGCTGTGTAATGTAAAAGTAATCTATCTACATATATAAACTATGATCCCATTTAGCACCTCCTCGACAACGACGCCAAAATGTTGGGGAAAATATTAAACAAATTATAACATATTTCCAATGATTTAATTGTCAACCCAGAGAGAGGGTAAACTTGTGATGTACATACAAAATATATGCAGGGGCAGAGTATTGCTAACCTATTCTACAACTGAAATTGAATCTAAGTTATGAAAAAATTAAATTATATGAAAGTAAATCTAATTTCCGAAAACATGAAATTGCATAAATTAACTTGATAACGAAAGACTGAAATTGCATGAAATAAACTGATATAAAGAAATCGACATTAACTTGTGTTAAAATTTCATATGCTTAGCTAAGACATCAGTATTTCATTTCATTTTCATGACAAAAGCATATAAACAGAATCACTGAAAGATAGACAAGCACAACCTTAAAAAAGGAACACAAAGATTTATCCTGGGAAAACCCTAAAGGAAAAAACCCAGCAAAAGCTTCCTCAATATAGATGCCCCAAAAAGATAAAAGATAAAACCAGCAAGGAGATCAAAGCCTGATCCTCCTCCTTCTCCAACTACTTCTCTTCTCCACTAATGTGCTACCCAAGTGAGAGTGTGTGTTTCTCAAATGAGGAACACTGCACCTCTATTTATATTTATCCGTTCACTTAAGCTAACTCATTTGACATGTAGGCTCGAGTTAAATCATGTAGTGTTGGAGCAGGGCCCCGCAGCTACAGGAAAAACTGCTATATTGGGACAAGAAAGTCAAAGGAAACAGTACCTAGAGTAGCTGAGAAGAGAGAGCTCAACCACTGCACTTAAGGCAAAGGTGAAGACAGGAGGGCTCAGCTACCCTCATAAAGGAAAAGGAGTAACGGGTCGAGGTATTGAAGACAAAGGATAGAAGGGGAGTGACCGAGGAAGCAACGCCCATACCCACGATCAGGGCCGGGAAGCGTGGAAGACTGCACAGAGCTGCAGTGTGACCAGTAAGCGGCAGTCCACAGTACAGATATGCCGACTGTCATAGTTAGGGTTTTTGGGTTACTGTTGGGATAGGTCCACAGTTTTGTATCAGTGTGAGACCTTCGGGCCACCTATTTAAGCATGTATTTTGTATTCTAAAAGGTTAGACAGTAGGTCAGTTGATAGGTTAGTTGGTCAGTCAGCTGTTCCTTGAGTCAAGCTCTGGTTCTGTTATTAAGTCTGTATTATCTTACTGCAACCATTAGCTGGCTCCTTGAGCATGAATGTAACAATCCGCAGGGATTGAGAGAGAGAGAGAGAGAGGAAATATTGTAAGAAGAAAGCAATATAGAAAGAGAAGAGATCTAAGAGAAGGACTCCCGGCTGTGTGCGTGGAGTTTCCCAGAAGATCTCAAGCTACATAATAGGTTGTAGCGGAACTGTGTTTACTCTCTCAAGATATAATATAAAAACCAGTTCTCGTGGACGTAGCTTCCCCCATGAAAGTGAACCACGTAAAATCCGTGTGTTGTGCGACTATTTCATGTGATTATGTTTACTTATTTTCTATCTGTTACCTGTTACATGAGCTTTGCTTATAGTTAATGAGTGTATGTATGATATCCTTTAGTTTACAGTAATATAGAAGGTCAAACGCACGTTGACTGTATCAAGTAGTCTGTATATGAGTTTATCAGTGCTTGATTCATGGTAGTAACAGATACTGTGTTAAGTGATTCCCGTATATTTAGTTTAGCAAGTTGAGCGCAATAGATGTTAAGCATAATAGACTGAAGAAGCTTAAGTGAGGTTTTTTAACACCCTTGTGAAGGTTAACTGGGCTATTATAAGCAGAAAGAAAGTCGTTGGACCTTGAGAGTTGGCAAGTCCTATTGAGTCTTACTATAGAAGCTATCGTAGCATAGGAAGGTAATATCGCACTGTCGAAGAAGCCGCGGTGTTGGATATCGCAGGGAAAGAGCGAAGTAGAAGAGAAAGTTTGTGCATCGTCCTGGAAGCCGCGATGCGACAAGAGTCAATTTCATAGCAGAGTCAGCTGGGAAGAGAGAACAGCATCTTAGAGAGAGATCCCACTGGTTAACCAGAATCAAGAGGAACCTAGGATGCCATAGAACCTGGTTGAGGACACCTGAGTCTTCAGCCACCCTATCTAGGATCACTTTGGGTGAGACTTCAAGCCGTTCTGTGGTTTGTCACCGAAAGGGCCAATGAGCTAGGGGTTTTGTTGGTACATTACAGTAAACCCGGGTCTGCCCATAGAAAACCAACAAATGGTTTCGTCGCCGGTTTTGAACAAATTAAAGAGCTAATGTTCTGTTGGCATCCTACTAAAGAAGAACTTAACCACTGGGTTGAGTCTAAGGAGAGAGAATTTGCTGAAAAAGAAAACAAGAGTCCTAGACTGAGTATAGAGGACTGGTTACAAAAACATATCTTCACAGACTTGCATGCGATATTTTTTGTAACCTATGTAGATGAGTTGTACGATTGGCTATCAAAGTTGACTGATAAGCACGTATTCAAGAAGAAAAGGAACATTGTCTGGACACCAGAACTGATTCACACTGTGAAGAGCATTGATAATCCCATTTTGCGGGTAGTAGAGTTCTGGCTTGCGAGTTTGCTGGAAGGTTTCGTTACAGAGTTTGCAGTTGATCAAAGGAAGAGTTTCAGCAAAGCGGAGAGGTACTTCTTCAAAGGATATCGTGGTAAGTACTTGAAATCTTTAAATTTGTCCCTTAAGATGTTATTACATGAAAAAGGAGTATTGGATATATTCTCAGATGAATAAGTTAAGTAAGTGTAATGTCACAAGAGTTTGAGAGTGATTTTGAAGAAATTGGATGTACATGTAGCGGTAAGAAATATAAAGTAGATTTTAGATCTTCTTTCTTTGAAGACAGTTCAGACAGTACTAGAGAACATAGTTAAAATAATAGAGAAAGAATAGTAGGGGGTATCCCTTACCACCCTTATACCCACAGAAAGCAACCGAGACTCAGAATAATCCCGTAGGAACTCCATCTAGTAGTTCACACATAGTACATACTGCATTTACACCGCCAAATGGTAGTAACACAGCAAATTAGAATCTATCACGTAGAAACAGAATGGAGGATGATATGAAATTACCTACCTTTAAGGGTACAGGGGCAGAAGACCCAGAACAACATTGGTTCCTATGTGAAGCTGTATGGACCATTAAACAGATCCAAGATGATAATACTAAACTTGTCTAGTTGGCCACTACACTTAGAGAATGAGATTTAACATGGTGGGTGATTCCATGAAGATGGGTAACACTTTTTGGCCAAATTTGGCGATGAAAACCTGATTTTTTACTCATGTGCTAGATAGAAGCCCTCAAAACGCATATATGCCATGTGAATTTTGACTTGCAGTAAGAAAACAAATTGTAGAATATTATGTTGGCTTCATAGTGATATTTTTTTTAAAATATTCCGATGTCATTTAATGTGTGAATTTTTGCATTTAATGAACTGTGTGACCTTAAAAATTTGAAGAAGCTAATAAGTGGCTCGTGTCCACGTAGAGTAATTTAATCTTGCATTAATAATTTAAAAAAAATAAATATATGAGCATGATCTACATAAAATGCAGTGTGATGTGCATTTTTTTTGTTAATTTTTTTCGCATTATACAATTATTTATTATTTTTCGAAAGTGACCACATTCGATTTCAGCATCGTTTTAAACACATATTTGTCCACGTAAAGGAATGTTTTTCTATTTTTTCAAAAATTGAAAAACCAAAGATACCCTTTTGAAGAGGACACGTCGATATGTGATGTGAGCATTTTTAAGAATTTTTTGGCTGTGTATTTTTAACTCTGCGGATTTTTCTTTGAGCTGCTTCGAAGTTGCAGTGTGGTTTTCTAAGTATAAGTTTTAGAAGTAATTAAAAAATAAATATCATATGAATGCCAAAATGCGTGTATGATACGTCAATGGATAGAAGATTCGTTGGTGAATCTATCGGTATCAACTCCGCTCAGTTATGTGCTAGGAATGGCAGGGTTTACACCTCTGCAATGCACAGGAAATTTTCCATTTGTTTGAATGTGGGCTAAGTCTGTTTTTTTCAGCCCTCGACCGAGGTATGAACCTCGACCGAGGTATTAGCTCGGTCGAGGTCCTAGCCATGTAATATTCTATTTAAAGGGAGCAGCCTTAAGACAAAAGTGTGCGTGGTCATTACATTTGTTGAGAGTTGGTGTTTGAAATGAAAGAAAGAGTCATTTATCTTTATTTGTAGAAATGAGTCTTGGAGTCATAGGAGTCATAGATATGTTTGATAAAATCTATGACTCCTATGACTCCTCGACCCATATATACAGATCTATAAATTGATATAACCCAAGGAAATGATGTCATATAAATAGAGGTCCGCAGCCTCTATTTATAGTTTTTTTGACAGAGACACCTCAGTCGAGGTATATACCTCGATCGAGGTCCATACCTCGACCGAGTTAATACCTCGTTCGAGGTATCTATTAACCCTCGGTCGAGGTTTTAATACCATGACTGAGGGTTAATAGATACCTTGACCGAGGGATGAAGAAAACCTCGGTCGAGGGCTTCATAAACACTCGGTCGAGATATTATTAGCTCGTTCGAGGGTTCAACAAGCCCTCGACCGAGGTACGTTTTTTGGTTTTTTTCCAAATTCGCTTGCCAAAAAGTGTTGCCCAGGTCTGTGGATTCACCCTGGTATATGAAGTATACATCAACACATCCTAGAACGCTTGTACAGGTCAGGACTGCCATGATTAAGGAACTTAAGAAACCTAAGTCTGAGTCACAATGTATTACAGAACTTAAAGACATCAAACAGTCACCCACAGAGTCAGTATGGGATTTTGGTCAGAAATTTAAAGCTCTTATAGACCAAGTTAGCTTTGAGTTTGCGCTGGAGCAGCATAAGGAATGGTTCATCGCAACACTGCTCCCTCACATTAGACTTCCACTAATGCAGCAGAAACTCCGTACGTAGGATGAAGCATTGGAGATGGAAATGAAACTAGAGGCTTCACCTCTAGATAAGACTAGTACAGGTATGACAAGCTTACAGAATCAGTTAGCCAATCTCACTTTACAGCTACATGAGATTAAGAAATGAAAAGAGGGTGCACAAGAATTATGGTGTACAAAGTGTAAAGGACATGGTCATACTAAAGATAACTGTCCATTATTTGCTGAGTATCTAGCAAGTGGGGCTCCTAACCCCTTAGTACAGAATCAAGGGCCATGGTGTGAAATCTGTAGAACAAGAAGACATAGACCACAGGAATGCCCTTTACTTCAGAAGTATGTACAAACTCCTAAGAACTTATACTATAACTTATGTAAGTCAGTAGGACATGATGAAAATAATTATAGAGCTTATGATCTCATGATAGACAGAAAACACGACTTCTACAAAGTCCAGTCAGAGACATCAAATCCAGCAGCAGGACTACAGCATGAACCGGATCATGATGGCCGTGGTGGAGCATTCATAGGACGAGGCCATGGTGGAGGCTTTGGCCATGGTAGAGGCTTTGGCCGTGGCCGTGGACCAATTATTTGTTACAACTGTGGAGCCATGGGACATTATGCTAGGGATTGTCAGAACCCTACTACGACATGTAAATATTGCAAGTCCTATGATCATACTATAGAAGAATGTCCTATCTTGATAGCCAAGTTTAAGGATCCTAAGCCAGTAGTAAACCAGAATATTCAGCTTATTGCTGCTAAGCAGAAAGAACTAGAACCAAGAGTCAATATTGTGACTCGCAGCAGTGCTTCTACTAATAGGAAATCGTAGGATGCCGAAAAGAATACAAGTCCGGAGTGGGTGCATAAAGCCACTGATAAATCAACACCACTTGACCTACAGAAGAATAAAGAAACATTTCAGCAAGCTAAAACTTTCTTTACTGATCCTACACCATCAGGATCACAGGTATTTCCTTGTAGGGGTGTAGCGTAGCAACAACATTGTGGCGTTAGTCCTATGCAGATACCGCAGGCTACCACATCGGGAAGGTGCGAAGAGGATGAGTTGACAGGAAGTGTCCAATCCTTCCTGCAGAGCTTCTTGAAACTCGTACGAAATGAGAAAGCTATCGAAGAGCTTCAGCACATCATAGACCAGTATCAGCAGCCTTCTTCCGTGAGCAGTATGCAGTGTGCTGTTCATAATATTATGGGCCATACAAGAACAGGAAGAGAAATGAGACTCACAACTCAAATTGGAGAATTTGAAATGGCTGAGGTAATCCTAGATTTAGGATTAGAGGTAAATGTTCTGACTAAGAAGACATGGGAACATATGGGTAGCCCTAAGTTAGCCAGATCACCTATCCATCTGCGACTAGACAATCAGTAGAGGGTATCGCCACTGGGTCGATTACTGCAAGTACCAGTTGATATTGATGGAGTTCACAGCTTTGCAGACTTTGAAGTCATAGAAATCATTTGCGATAGCAGACCGTATCTAGCTTTACTAGGTATTGATTGGGCAATTGATAACATGGTTGTTATCGATTTAAAGAAAAGACAAATGACCTTTGAGGATCAACAGATTCGAGTCATCGCACCATTGGATCCTTTCTAGGGTCCTCGTTATATTGAACCTATCAGAGCAGAGGAAGAGGTGCGTAATATGGAAATCCTCTATCAGATGACTGCTAACCGGAGTGATTATATCAACCCCACCGCAGAAGGAAATATTAGTTGGCGATGCGACAGCTCATGTGCATCAGATTCAGATGTTGGCTTAGAAAATTGGCAGAATAGACTTTACGAAGTCTTAGCTCGCAGATGTGCGTTTATGACTAAGTCAATGCGATGGATTGGCGCAAAGGTTAAGGATATTCTATCATTTCATGGCTTAGCGGATGTCAATGACTTTTTACAACAGTTTGAGCAGGAAATTCCTCATGAGCAGAGGATGGCAGCTATTGACCTTGCAGTCAAAGCCACACCTGCAAGATGGTGGCATGCACATAAAGAACATATCGCATCATGGGATGATTTTAAAAGACTGATGGAGATTAGATTCTCTAATAACAAGGAGACTTTACAGCAGAAATATACAGGAGAAAGTGACCCCAGGTCACATATTAAGATTTGTGAACAGAGTTGGTTGGACATTCCAGAGGATGAATGGGTTCACCTATTCATTCACACTTTATACACAGTCCCAAGGAACTGGTACACTGAGACAAAGTTGCGCAAAGGAACTATTACATGGCCAGTTATGATAGACAGCTTTCTACTCACTTTCACTTTTGAATCTGAGTATCCAAGCATTGATTAGGCTCTAGATATTGTAAAGACTAAGATATTTGATGACTGTACCCTACCAGTATATGCTCAGCTTGATTGGACCGTTCATTTAGAACATGCGCTAGAGTGTTACAATTTCACCGAAGATCCAGGTGATGAGGATGATAATCCTCGTAGTATCAACATTCTAGAGTCAGAAGGGACTCGTGAAGTTGATGGACCAAAGCTAGAGTTCCCAGCTGTCACAGAACCTATCAAGATTAAAAGGATCAATATTGGCATAGAAACAGAACAAAATTTTGCCTCTATTGGAGACTATTGGGATGATGAAACAGTAGGACACATCACAGATCTGTTACATGAATATCAGGACTTATTTCCCACTAAGCTCACAGAGATGAAGGGAATAGTAGGAGATTTGGGAGTCATGTGGATATCTTTGAAAGAGGATGCTAGGCCAGTTAAGCAGCGTCCATACAGATTAAATCCTCATTATAAAGAAAAAGTTAAAGATGAGATTGATAATATGCTAGCAGTAGGAATTATTGAACCAATAGAAGAGAGCGAATGGGTTAGTCCCATGGTTGTGCAGGAAAATAAAATTAAAGGAGAAATCAAGATCTGTGTCGACTTGCGTAAACTCAACGACGCATCACTTCATGACCCATTTCTGACACCTTTTACTTGGGTTACTGTTGGGATAGGCCAATAGTTTTGTATCAGGGTGAGACCTTCGGGCCACCTATTTAAGCATGTATTTTGTATTGTAAAAGGTTAGACAGTAGGTCAGTTGATTGGTTAGTTGGTCAGTTAGCTGTTCCTTGAGTCGAGCTCTGGTTCTGTTATTAAGTTTGTATTATCTTACTGCAACCAGTAGCTGGCTCCTTGATCATGAATGTAACAATCTGCAGGGATTGAGAGAGTGAGAGAGAGGAAATATTGTAAGAAGAAATCAATATAGAAAGAGAAGAGATCTAAGAGAAGGGCTCTCGGCTGTGTGTGTGGAGTTTTCCAGAAGATTTCAAGCTGCATAATAGGTTGCAGTGGAACTGTGTTTATTCTCTCAAGATATAATATAAAAACCAGTTCCCGTGGATGTAGCTTCCCCCCTGGAAGTGAACCACGTAAAATCTGTGTTGTGCAACTGTTTCATGTGATTGTGTTTACTTATTTTCTATCTTTTATTTGTTACATGAGCTTTGCTTACATTTAATGAATGTATGTATGCTATCCTTCAGTTTACAGTAATATAGAAGGTCAAACGCACGTTGACTGTATCAAGTAGTTTGTATATGAGTTTATCAGTGCTTGATTCATGGTAGTAACAGTTATTGTGTTAAGTGATTCCCATATATTTAGTTCAGCAAGTTGAGCGCAATAGATGTTAAGCATAATAGACTGAAGAAGCTTAAGTGAGGTTGTTTAACACCCTTGTGAAGGTTAACTGGGCTATTATAAGCAGAAAGAAAGCCATTGGACCTTGAGAGTTGGAAAGTCCTATTGAGTCTTACTATAGAAGCTATCGCATCATAGGAAGGCGATATCGCACTGTCGGAGAAGCCACGGTGTGGGATATCGCAGGGAAAGAGCGAAGTAGAAGAGAAAGTTTGTGCATCGTCTTGGAAGCCGCGATGCGATACAAGTTAGTTCCATAGCAGAGTCAGCTGGGAAGAGAGAATAGCATCTCAGAGAGAGATCCCACTGGTTAACCAGAATCAAGAGGAACCTAGGATGCCACAAAACCTGGTTGAGGACACCTGAGTCTTCAGCCACCCCATCTAGGATCACTTCAGTTGAGACTTCAGGCCGTTCTGTGGTCTGTCGCTGAAAGGGCTAGTGAGCTAGGGGTTTTGTTGGTACATTACAGTAAACCCGAGTCTACCCATAGCAAACCAACATGTAGGCTCAAGTAACCACACTGAGGTGCTAATGACCCACCTTTATAATTAGAGGGGACTACCTCATGACTCTTATTAGTTCTTTCGATTAGGAGCATTGGGGTATAATGTAATACAAGTGGTTCTCCCAGTAGGACCATCGGGGACCACAAAAAGATACATATAGAATATTCTTCGAAGTTGCAATATTTCAACACTCCCCCTTAATGAGAAGGGTATTCTACAGCAACATCAACAACAACAAGAGTAGAGATAGGGGACATCATCAACATCAGCAGGGTAACACATCTATAAATCATTAGAAGCTTTTCAACATTATGTAGTCTTCATCTTCAATATTCAGTCTTCATCATCAGCAACATCTTCAGTCTTTGATCATCAACATCTTCAGCATTTTGATCTTTCAATTAGCAATGACATCTTCAGCACTTGGACCTTTCAATAAGCAACATCTTCAGCACTTTGACTATTCGATCAGCAATAACATCTTCATCATTTTGACCTTTCGATCAGCAACATCTTCAGCACTTTGTCTTTTCGATCAGCAGTAACATCATCATATTCTGATCTATCGATCATAATCATCATCACATTCTGATCTTTCGATCAGAAAAATCATCATCATACTCTGATCTTTCGATCATAAACATCATCATCATACTCTGATCTTTCGATCAGAAACATCATCAACATACTCTGATCTTTCGATCATAAACATCATCATCATACTCTGATCTTTTGATTAGAAACATCATAATCATAGTGTGTCATCATCATACTCTGATCTTTAGATCAGTACGTCATCATCATCATACTCTGATCTTTCGATCAGTACGTCATCATCATCATACTCTAATATTTTGATCAGTACAACATCATCATCATCAGCAACAACCTGCAATCCACAACTCAAAGACAAAAAAGTCTTTGGATCACTTTTGGACTTAAAGTCCAGGGATGATACAATCCCACCACATTCTCGACAACCAAAGTTACCGGATTGATTACGGGAGAATCAGTCCCTATCACTTTAGGACTAAGTCCAAGGACAATGCAATCCTACCACATTCTCGAGGACCGAAGCCACCAGATTGATTACGGGAGAATCAGTCCCCATCACTTTAGGACTTTGTCCAAGGATGATGTAATCCTACCACATTCTCGAGGACTGAAGCCATCGGATTGATTACGGGAGAATCAGTCCCTATCACTTTAGGAATATGTCCAAGGATGATGCAATCCTACCACATTCTTGAGGACCGAAGCCACTGGATTGATTACGGGAGAATCAGTCCCTATCACTTTAGGACTATGTCCAAGGATGATGCAATCCTACCACATTCTCGAGGACCAAAGCCACCAGATTGATTACGGGAGAATCAATCCTTATCACTTTAGGACGATGTCCAAGGATGATGCAATCCTACCACATTCTCAAGGACCAAGGTCACCGGATCTATTATGGACATATGTCTCAGGATGATACAACCCCTCTTCATTCTCGAAGACCGAGGTCTCCGAATCACTTTAGGGCAAGTTCCCAGGGATGATACAATCTTGCCACGTTCTCGAGGATCGAGGTCACCAGATCTATTATCGATAGATGTCCCAGAATGATACAATCCCTCTTCATTCTCAAAGACCGAGGTCTCCAGATCACTTTAGGGCAAGTGCCCAGGGATGATACAATCCCACTACAACATCACTACTTCCCCTTTCGGGGAGGATCTTTTCAAACCACACCAAGCTTGTCTCGAAAGTGTTCGAACTTCACTCGGGACAGAGGCTTTGTCAACACATCAACAACTTGGTCATCAGTACTCACATACTGGAGCTTTATGGCTCCCTTCTTGCATCATATCTTGAATGTATAAATATCTAATTTCTATGTGCTTTGATCTGTCATGAAACATAGGGTTCTCTGTCATCTTTATACAACTTTGGTTATCACATAGAATCACGGTAGTGTCCAACTCTAGGTTCAATAATCCTGACATTAGCTTCCGAATCCATATGGCTTCACAACTAGAAAAGCAAGCTGCTATATATTCTGCTTCGGCTGTGCTTAGTGCAGTGACTGGATTGCTTTATGCTAAACCATGAGATCATAGCAAATCCCAGACTATAACATCCACCTGATGTGCTTTTTCTATCTGAGATACTTCCAGCCCAATCTGCATCTGTATAGCCATACAATCTATACTCATGGCTATTATCATAATATAGACCAAAGTCTATAGTTCCTTTCAAATATCTCATCACATGTTTTGCAGCTACCAAGTGAACCCATCTAGGTTGAACTAGATATTGACTTAAGATGTTCACAGCAAAACAAATGTCTGGTCTGGTATTTGACAAATACATCAATGACCCAATGATATATCTGTAATGATTCACATCCACTAACTCTGATGAGTCATTAGTTAACAACTTCAGGTTGGAATCCATGGGTGTGGACAAGGCTTTTCATTCCAACATGTTGAATCTTTTCAATATCTCTACTGCATACTTTCCCTAATTGAGAAAGATTCCTTCTGAACTTTGCTATACTTCCAGACCTAGTAAACAATGCATTAACCTAAGGTCTTTCATCTCAAATTATTCTGCTGGTCGCTTCTTTCTTTTCATAATCTGTTTCTTATTTCCTGTCAAGAATAAATCATCCACATATAGTAGTAGGATGACAGGTTCATCTTCTACAACCTTGAGGTAAAGGTTAGGATCATCTTTACTCTTGGTAGAGCCCATGCTTGACAGGAAACTATCTATCCTCTCATACCAAGCTCTAGGAGCTTGTTTAAGACCATACAAGGCCTTCTTCAACTTGCATACATGAGTATGTATGTCTTCAAATTCAAATCCTTGAGGTTGTTCTATGTAAACTTCCTCTTCGATAACACCATTTAGAAAAGTTGTTTTCACATCCATCTGGTGTAAGTCCCACTTCATTATGGATGCAAGTGCCCTGATAGTTCTAATCGAAGTATATCATGCTACAGGAGCAAATGTCTCTTCATAGTCAATTCCCTCTTTCTAAAAGAAAACTCTGGCCACAAATCTTACTTTATACTTCTCGATACTTTCGTCAGTTGCATGCTTTATTTTGAATATCCATTTGGAGGATACTATACTCTTTCCTTCTAGTTTGGGAACTATATCTTATACATCATTCTTCATTATTGACTGGTATTCTCCAGTCATTGCTTCTACCCATTCTTTCTTCTGTACCGCTTCTTCATAATTTGTAGGTTCTTGTTCTACCAGATCACACATCAAGGCTACATATTTGGAAAAAGTATTAGGTTTATTTCTTTCCCTTGTAGAGCCTTTAGGAGCTCCATATCTTTCTACCTCTCGTAATATTTCTCTTGTCCAAGCAGGCTTTATTTTTCTTGATATCTCCATCATGGGAGGTTCTTGTGGTTCTGCCATGTCATGTTCTTCAGGAGCTTCATCTTCAGGGAGACATGTAGTTTCTTTATTTCTGGGTGGTGTCTCTTCTTCATACACTTCTTCAAGTTGGCACTTCCTGGATCTCTTGAGAGACGCCTCTTCATCAAATGTCACATCTCGACTAATTTCCATGTGGTGGAATCCAGCAATGTAGATTCTAAATGCTTTGGATACTTCACAATATCCAACAAATATCCCCTTATTTCCGGAAGGGTCTAATTTGGTTCTTTTCTCTTTTGGTATATGAATATATACTAGACAACCAAATATCTTGAGGTGACTTACCTCAAGCTTCTTTCCCGTGAATATCTCTTTTGGAGTTTTGAACCCAAGAGCACTATGAGATATTCTATTTTGTACATACACAGCAGTTCTTGCCACTTCTTCCCATAGGTGCATTGGAATATCTTGATCATATATCATTGTCTTCACTGCCTCCATGATGGTTCTGTTCTTTCTTTCCGCTACCCCATTCTGTTGGGGATTGTAGGGAGTAGTTAGTTCCCTCTTTATTCCTACATCTTTGCAAAAGGCATCAAATTAATCTTTTGAGGTGTAGTCTCCTCCATTGTTTGAACGGAGAATCTGAATTTTCTTATCAGAAAGATTCTCTATCAAGGCTTTGAACTCCTTGAATTTCTCAAACACTTCACTCTTTTCCTTCAAGAAGTATATCCAAGTCTTTCTTGAAAAATCATCAATAAATGTGATACAATATTCAAAGCCACTTAAGGATGTGGAATACATTGGACCACATACATCTGAATGAATCAATTCCAATGTACCTTTTGTTTTTTTTCACTCTTTTCGGGAATGGATTCTTGATGTTCTTTCCCTTCACACATCCTTTGAAAATGCCTTCATGCTTGATCTTCATGTCTGGTAATCCCGTCACTACTTTGTTCACATGAGGTAGAGCCTTGTAATTGATGTGGGCAAGCCTTCTATGCCATAGTTCACTAGGGTCAGTGGACTCATGCACAAAGGCTATTTCTGAGTGCCCCTTGAGTTTATACAAGCCCCCTTCTTCTTCACCAATGATGATTGCATCTTCAATATTCTTTCCTTTGGGCCACACAAGTACTTGACCATCTATGAAAGCAACTCTGAATCCTTTCTTATCTAAAGCTGAGATAGAAAGTAAATTTTTCTTTAAACTAGGTACATATAATACATCTTTCATTTTTAAGGGATTACCTGATTCAAGTTTGTAGCTTGCTTCACCAACTTCTTTGATCGGATATTGATAGTCATCTCCTAGGGATACTTTCTAAGGAGATCTCTTTTCTTCAAGTTTGGATAGAGTTTTGTTTTGTCCCGTCATGTGCTTTGAAGCACCACTATCAATAATCCAAGTGTCTTCTCCAGGAGTCATAGATCCAAAGAGAGCAAAAAACAGTACATATTCTTCCGCATCTTCTTCTCTTGATTGCTTTCTCGAAGGTCCTTCATCTTCTTCTTCTTCATCCTCATCTTCAGCTAGATGAGCATGATATCTTTTGTTCTTGTTGTTCCTCTGCTTATATTCTTGCTTCTTTATAGGACAGTTTCTGGCAATGTATCCTATCTTGTCACAGTGGAAGCATTGAAAACTAGAGAAGTCCTTACTTGATAGACTTTCTTTCGATCTTTGGAATCTTCTGGGAGGTTGATGCTCTTTGTGACTTCCCTTCTTGAAGATGGGTTGATTCCTTCTTCTTTTTCTGGTATGAGTGGCTAGGGCTTGATCATCCTCTTTTAGTAAGGCTTCTCTATTTGCCACTCTAGTCTCCTATTGAATGCAGTCTTCCCATATTACATCAAACTGCATGCTTTCCTTCCTGGCACACATCATTTAAATGAATTATTCCCATGGTCTAGTGAGACCATTGAGAGCAGTCATAACCATTTCATATTCATCAAGCTTATCTCCAATAGCTTCTAGTTGCTCTTTGATCTGGGAAACCCTTGAAAAGTAGTCTTGGATGGATTCTCCATGACTCATATTGATGCTCTTCAGTTGAGCTCTTAGATTCATCTTCCTGTTGGTGTTTCTTCCCTCAAACATTCTAAAAAGGGCATCATACATTTCTGTTGGAGTCTTCTTGGATGACACTTGAGGAATCAAGTGATCCTTATTGGAGTTAGCAATAATTCTTTGTTCCCTAATCATATTATTTCTGTGCTTCTCCTTGGCTTCAGCTTCTTCAGGTTCTAACACTTCTTCTTTGACATACTTATCAAGATCATTCTCTTGGAGAATGAGACCAATCTTGTATTTCCATGCTTGAAAATTCTCTATGCCTTCTAGCTTGTCTTCAAGCTTAGTGCTTGAAGTCATCTTGCTAGAGAATTACAAAAAATTGAAATTTTGTGGAATGAGAAACTGACCTTACCAAGAGATGTGCTTGAATGATGTGAGTTGACTTATGTACTTGGATTCTGGAAATCTCGATTCTTCACCTTTCAAATCAGACGATTCAGCTTCTGCAGAAATTCCTGTCACTGTTTCTATGATATATCCACAATTTCTGCCCCTCCGTGTCGAAAATTTCGCACTGAGGTAACCTCATATGTCCTTGATCCAACACCACAGGTTTCATCAAAATTGGTTTCACCAATTTAGATTTATGATCCTTTTCCGAAGGTGACCTGTTACAATACTGTTCAGAACATCGAAGTTGTACAGCATGCCATGTGTCACTGTTTCATATTCTAGGTATGAAATTTGGATTACAGAAATTACAGTCCATTCCCTTTGTGGAAAATATTCAAGAATTCTATTTGGACCTCTGTAGCCCAAGCTATAGCAATTTTCCCCAAGTGTCCTGTTTAGGGATGAATTCTGGAAGAGGATGGAACCCTAACTTGGAGGGATCATATCTCCCAGAATATAGCGAATCTAAGGCATAATTTTGGATACACTGTACAGAAGGATTTTATCTTTCACCTTTGCAATTTTTAGCTCCTAAACCTTCTCCAATCTCGGGATATATCAAATGTACCAAAACTTATCATTTTTAGTATTTAGGGTTTTTCTAGCTCGGGGTCAAACTAGGGTTTGACTTTCCTAGAGTTTCACCCAACCAAAAAACTTGATCTAGGTCTCTAGAATTCGATTTTGATGAGGAGATAAATCCTATGCTAGGCTCACTCAAAAATTATTCTTCTACAAGAAGCCCTAATTTCCCGCACCGAAAACTGAAAATGCTTGGAATCAAATTCTGCTTCGACAGAAAGATGCGCCCTTCAATGGAGAGTTAGCCTAGCCTTCTTTTGCTGATCAATTGTGGAGAGAGAACCAAAAAGTAAGAATCCCTAGATTCTGTAGTTGCACAATGTCTTCTTTTCAGGGTGGCTTTGATACCATGTTAAATTTTCATATGCTTAGCTAAGACATCAGTATTTCATTTCATTTTCATGACAAAAGCATATAAACAGGATCAATGAAAGATAGAAAAGCACAACCATAAAAAAGGAACACAAATATTTATCCTGGGAAAACCCTAAAGGGAAAAACCCAGCAAAAGCTTCCTCAATATAGATGCCCCAAAAAGATAAAAGATAAAACCAGCAAGGAGAACAAAGCCTGATCCTCCTCCTTCTCCAGCTACTTCTCTTCTCCACTAATGCACTACCCAAGTGAGAGTGTGTGTGTCTCAAATGAGGAGCACTGCACCTCTATTTATATTCATCCGTTCACTTAATTTAACTCATTTGACATGTAGGCTAGAGTTAAATCATGTAGGCTCAAGTTACACATGTAGGCTCAAGTAACCACACTGGGGTGCTAATGACCCACCTTTACAATTAGAGGGGACTACCTCATGACCCTTATTAGTTCTTCTGATTAGGAGCATCAGGGTACAATGTAATACAAGTGGTTCTCTCGGTAGGACCATCGGGGACCACAAAAAGATACATATAGAATATTCTTCGAAGTTACAATATTTCAACAACTTGTGAGCTACATAACTAAAAATCTATATGAACAACTCATAAGAAATAAATCACTGAAAATCTATATTAACATGGGAGAATCAAAGGATGTGCATTAAGCATCATCTCCATTACATAAAAATCAAGAATCCACTCTATGACTAACTCTAAACTATTCTCTACTTCCAAACCAATATATATATCTCTAACAAAATGAGGAGAGAGCCCTCCTATTTATACATGAATTCAAGATAACTAATCATAATTACATATTCACTATTATCTCAACTTATCCCTTAAAATCCTCAACAAATCTACAACTCATCCCTTCAAATCCTCAACAAATTTACAACTCATCTCTTCATATCCTCCAACAAATATTGGATGAGATATTCTCTCCACATTTCCATGACCTTCTCCTTGAAATTAGCCCACATCTTGAAGATGAAATTCGAATTTGAGGCCAAGTGGTCACTTTTGAGCTTGTTAAAGTCTTCAAATACACCTGTAAGCATCACCAAACTCATCCAAATTTAAATTATAATGAAAATATGTTATTTTTCTCAATAACTAACCACAAATTCAGTCAAAATACTCAAAAATAAATGATTTGGAAAATGGTAGTATAAACCCATATTTAGTATGAAAGTGGTGACTATTAATGGTTTTATGGAAGGATAAGATAGGAATAAGGTGACAAATGGTATAGGAAAGATGAATAAAATGTGGTATTTTTGTGGCTCAACACTTTCCATCTAAAACATATGGCCTATAAAAGAAGAATCTCACATAACAATTTAGATCAAAATCACAATTTCAGCTGGAAAAGAAAATATATTTCTATTACAGTATGCAAGTCAAATGGATTACAATGGAGTCTTTTCACCTCCCCCTGGCCCCCCTCTCCAGTATTACAATGATATATATATATAAGCTATCAGTTCCTCTTCCATCATAGTGACAAATAACAAAATATAGTTGTATGAAATCATAGTTTTAATTACATAATTACATAACAAATTTATCGAATAAATAGACATAGAAGACTCGATTCTCTCATCCTCTATGACATGTAGTGTCAACATAGGATGAGATAAAAATTATGATCCCATAAGAATAATCTCTGCGAAAGAATATCATTAACCAATCCTTTTGACAACCTCGAGCTGCAATACTTGGAATATCGAGCATGCAACTGAAACTACGCATGGGTGATAGGAACCGAGTCGCTGTAACTGAAAATGCACTGCCATAGGCATGATTAATATCTAACAACCTTCAAATTTATTACAACAAAATAAATTATATAAATCAACAAAAAGTTTACCTCGCAACCATGTCATGCAATTTAGCTTTATATTGTGACAAAAGTGTAAGGTAAATAAGGCATATAAGCATAGAGAATGAGATTATAGGCCAATTTGGATATCAATTGCATATACAAATTGGTCAAAATATATCGGGCCAACATCTCCCCTAGATTGAACATCATGCATGTCCCCATGCAAGAAATAGTGGTGATTCACATTTGCACCAGCTTTCTCTCAAAACTTTCTCAAAAAATTTCCATATAACTTCCTAAAATTTGAGTCCAAAAACCCAAAATTCTACTCAATCAACTTTGTGTTGCATAAGCTATAATGTCCAAGTTTCTTGATGCTTCATTCTATTTTGGTTTAGACCTTATTTCCATGTTCTGAGAAACATTTTGTTCAGCAACCCTGTACCATTTTTGTACCAGTTTATGAAGTTTCTTGTTTTGAGAAGTTATTTCATTTTTTTCTTCTTCAATTGCTTATTTTTAGCCTTTATATGTTGTCCAAAACTTCATATTCCTTAAGATCCTATTTAAGAATTTAATTTCCCTAACCCTTTGTTCAAATTTCAAAAGAGACTCAAAATTACAATCAACATCACCATAATTTGAGGGTGAAATATTTTCTTTATCAATCGACTTTGTTACCCAAGGAGTACATTCAAAATGCGAAGCAGACTCGAAATCATGATTCTTTAAAATTTCATAGGGAGTAGGCTTACTAGATGTTAACCTTTTATTTAGAAGAAGAGTGTTCATCCTATGGGATAATTTAGTATCTTCCCTTATTTTTCCCTCTTCATGGTTAAAATTAATAAAAGTTGGTTCAACTTCCTTTTGTTGTTGAGAAGGAATAATAAATTTGGCCATACTACCTGCAATTCGTTGGAAATGAAATGAATTGGATGGAGTGGGAATCTTGGAGGGAGTTTTCACCTGATAATTCTGATGAGACATTCAAAGGAATGAGGAAACATTTCTTGTATGAATGTAACCAAGGTTTCCTTTAGGGTTTGAATGAGTAGGAGTCGGATTTTTTTGTTGGCTTTGAGGTGGAGAGGGAAATTTATTGGAACCAACAGTTGATATAGGAGAAACATTGAAACTGTTTTGATTCACAAAGCTAGTCCAATCATCATTCCTAATGTGTAATTATCTTTCAATAAGGATTTTTATGAGGCCATAATGATATAGACTAGAGAAAGGGTTGTTAGGATGTTTTCTGAACTTATCTAGCCATTTTTATTAAGATATGACATAATTAATTTGGAATGTTCAAATGATTACAAGATTCAAAATGGAGAAGTAATCAGATGTGATATTGGAAGGTCATGGAATAATTACCTTCACAAGTTAAGTATTTTTTGAGGACCATCAGGATATCCTTACATTTCTCCTTAATCTGTGAACTAGGAACCCCTACTTCCCAATCAGCTTATTCCTTCCTATTTTTGAGAAAACAAACAGAATTAATGTGGTTCCAGAGATTATTTTTTAACCATCTTTGTCCCTCAATAGGAATTATGGTGGCATCAGATATGGGTTTCTCATTTACTTTCATTATGAGATCTTCGATTCAAACCAGTTTACCATTGAACCCTAAGGCAAATTGCAGAGCTACTGTATCATGATATCCCTAAAATTTAGCAAAAAAATATGGCCATACCGTGTTTTTGAAGAATTACTGGCATGCATTATATTCTAGAGTTTGATTGAATTCTTCTAATGAAATTGGCTCATGATGGTCTACTCCCATTTGTGGACTTCTACAAATAAAATGATATGAGACCTTCTCTTGAATTGATAATGGAAAGGGATTTGAGGACAAAATAGCTTCAAGGTAGGTTGAAATATGCACACTGAAGGATGAACAATGAAATAGGAAGGCAATTGGAAGAATGATAATCAAAGTTCTCATTCAAATCCTTTAAGTGATTCGAATGAGAACTAAACAAATCAATTTGGAATAATGATGATAGAGACAAATATTTTTAATGATGACAAGGTTTAGCACATTATTGCTCAAATCAATTTGTTTAGTGCACCCTTAACAAAATGATTTGAAATAATGATGATACAGACAAATATGGTTAATGATGACATGGTTTAGTCAATTATTTCTCATATAGGTTAGAAGTGGAGAGAAAGGACAAGAGATATTAACAATCATTCATAAGTACATATCACAATGGGTTACTGTATATTTAATCTTATTGTAAATCGATTTAGGTAGGTATGAGAAATTTTTTTGCTATGATGACTAATTTCTTTTGCATTTAACAAACTTAGAAGGGTTAGATAATCCTTACCTAAAATTATCAACAGTATCTGGACAAATATTTAATTAGATTCCTGGATTTGATGTAATAGTTGTGGATACTTAAGATGAGAAAATAACAATTACTCATGCTCCAAAATTCACTAAGACCTATGATATTTCCTTTGTCATCATTTAGTCACCTCCAACACCCTCGATTTTGATGCAGTTCTGGTACCATACTGAAATTATAGAAAAGAAAGAATAATAATTGATGTTTTGCTTGCAAGCAAAGTTGCACTCCAACATCCTACAATTTTTCTTCAATTTTGATGTTGAAAACAAAAAATTCCAAAGATGTGAAAATCTGAAATAGAGTTGTTGATCACTACCACCAAGTTTTCAAGGTTTTATAGAAACATCTCCCTTTTTATTGCTAAGCTAATCTACAACACTTTATTTATATACTCTGCCCTACCCTACTTAACAAGGAATGAACCTTAATTCAAGTAAAATTAGAATTTCAATGTAGCCATATTCTTAATAGAATGATAATGATACTCATAGTCATATGTATAAGATATAAATTGATAGTTACCTGAGTATGATGAACCAACTCAACCTCTTCATTTGGTACCAAGATCTGTTGAAGGAGAAAGTCATAATTTAACTTGATAATAGATTGGAACCATTCTTCCATATAATATTTCATTCCTTGAATTATGTATCCATAAATTTCCATGTCCTTAATATCTTCAAAAATTTGATCTTCATACTCTTGGATGCCCAAGGTGACAAAGCATGACAAGACCTCTTCAAATTTTGGCTCCAATATATGCTCTTCACCCACTAAAATCTTGATAGCCTCTGTTGTAACCTGGTAAGGACTTTCCAAAGGTCTATTCCCACTTTTTTCCATACTCTGGAAAATATCTTGCAACAACATTCTCTCTTATCCAACAAGCCTTGGATCCTCCTAATTATCCCCAACTAGGGTTTTTCTTAGTGTAGGGGGGTTTATAATCAAAACTACGCAAGTCCCACAACTGAAATATATATTTGCAAATAGAACAACTGAAATCTACCTTCTAACACTAGAAATGAACTTTAGCACACCACTCCAAAACTAAATTTCCACATAGCCTTCAAAACAAATGAAAATAATTCTTACACACCAACTGAAATATATTCTTTACAATCACACCCTAAAAATGAAATCCACACAACTGAAGTAAATTCTTGCAAAGCTAAATCCAATCACACTACTGAAGAAGAATCACACTTGCATAAAAATAACATCATACTGTTTAAAATGAAAGGCACGCTTTCTTAAAAGAATAACAAGACTTTGGAGAAACTAAACTGAGTTCTTGCACAGGTTCTTACCTCCCATCTTATAACTCCTTTTCCTCTTGATGTGTAATTAAAACGAAACATATCTAGGTAAGATCCAATCCTCTTAGCACCTCCTCGGCAACGACGCCAAAATTTTCAGGAAAAATATATCACCATTAATATCTAACATTGAATTATCAACCCGGGAAGGTAAACTTGGAGGCACCTATACTGTATGTACAAGAATGGAGCAATAATTTTTACCAATAAAATCTTCACTTCTTCACACCACCTACCTTAGTACAAAATAAATGTCATACTACCTTCAATTCAATCCTATTGCAAATAAAACTCCACACAATCATTCAATTAAAACAATCCTCTTACTGTGACCAACCTAGTTTTGCATTCAATCAACTAACATAACTGATTTCTTCAAACTTTAGAAAAGAGAACAACCACCATGCCTCTCACTTCTTCAATTCCATGATTTAAATGTTATGTCATCAATATGAAACTTGGAATTAGAAGGTACTTAATATTGTACATCCTTTAGTGTAATTGAAACTTTATTCAACAATGAAAAATATTTTGGATCCTTATAGTCATTTGAGAAATATATCCTGGTTGTCCTAAATTAATACAAATCCTTCTAATTATCCTAGTGTTGAGGCCTATAAAATCATAGGTAATAAAAGTTAGGGATTCTCCCCAGTAAATGTTCCCAACTAGTCCATTACTGTTTGGTATGGGGAATCCGTCCAGTTTATGGTCCAGCTACCGTAGGTCAAGTAACAAAAATAAATGGTTTTATCAGTTACGGCCTAATCCACTGTGTATGCTTTTTAGTTTTGTATTTAAGTATGAGATGCAAGTGCCTATCTAAAAATGCATATTGATAGAGAATACGAGGAGCGGTCACAATGTGATGCGTAGGTTCTTACCTCTCGTCTTAACTCTCTCGCATCTAAACCACACACAACAAGAAAAAAATAAAACTAACTATCTAACCTATCCCTTGGGAACAAGATTATTATTCATCAATGAGTAATGTATTTTGTGTATGCATTAAGAAAAATCACAGATAGCTATTATTTATTTCAAAACACATGAACATGTATAGATATATGAACAACCAGATAGCTAATTGTTTATGCGCATCATTCATTACTCATAGTGAAATTTTCATAGAATAAACTAGAGTGCATTCATAACAAGAACATAGGTTCAAAGATTTAGAACGATCTCACAGTTAATGGATAACAGCTGAAAATGAAATAGTTCACATTCAACAAATCCATAGCACAACATTTGAAACCTTCCACAAAGCTTTCTCCAACAGGAAACTTATAATTTCTTTATGCAAAAGGAAATAGTTCTTCTTACATCATACTCTCACAAATCTATCTGGGAAAAAGTCCTTCTCTACAATTAAATTTCCTATATTTATACAAAAACAACAAAACCTTTGGGTTTCCCCTCAGGTGACCTTTGGGTTCCCCAGCCATTTAATCTCACAATTTTATCTTTTAGTTGGTGCTCATGATTTATACAATACGTTACATTTCATTAAAAGTTAATAGCACTTTTATAACGAGAGACCAGCTTGATCAGTGATAAACTTTTCCCAAGCCCGGGCCTCTACTGCTATCGAATCCATTGGTCCTTTTTCTATCTTGCTTATTTATGTTTCAGCCTCTTCTTTCCTTGCTGCCTCCCTTCTGCTTTGACTTTTAGAAATATCTTGTTGGCATTAGTTACCCTGTCATGAACATAGCAGATTTTAGACCATCTAGCGTTTAACAAAGTAACACAAACTGCACTAATACATGCATTCTGTAAAATGAACTATAAACAATATTAATGCATGAAAAGAAAATGATAAGGCAAAGAAAATCCTTCAAGCGGGGTCCGAAAAACCTCTAAGCCAGCTGTCCCACTAAAACCACAATCCCGATAGAACATATTCTTCATCTAAAACCAAACCGCATCTGAACTAACTCGAAACCTCAAACCCCCAAACTGGGCTCTTCATCTCAAAAAGACCTTGACTCGACCAGCACCCATGGGAAAACTCCGCCATCTCATAAAATAGAGTAACAACACAACAAAAACGGTGGGAAAACCCTATCGATAGTCGGAAGCAATAAACGCTAAGCATCGGGTAGATAATCCACTTAGGCAGAAAAAAACTAAGCATCGGGCTGACAAACTTCTCATCGACGAACGGAACAACTATACGTCGGATGGTTAGTTCACTCAGCTGCCGCAACGGTGGAAACCATATAGAATAAGGGCTCCGTAGTCAGCATAAAAGCATTGGTGATTGGCAACTCTAAAAGCTAAAGGTCAGAGCTCATAACCACTAAACATCGGCGAGATAGTTTACTAGAAAACCAAAACGACAGAAAGTGGAGAGACAATGGGTTCCACAACCAAAGGCTCAATGTTTCTTCCGTGTCGGCAACACAAAATATTAGTACTCCGATCAATCATCAACACCGTTTCGATGACGAAAACAAAAAACATCGTGAAGTAAAAGTTTGATCAATAAAACAAAAGCATCGACGAAAATTAGAGTTATCCATCGGCCAGTTCTCTATTTACCCTCCGCAACAGCAGCTGCGTAGAGAAATAATGCTCTTATTCACACATCAATAAAATTTCGACAGCGATAAACAAACATAAAACATAGCGTTAAGTGCTCAAAAGACCTTCGGCTGGGTAGCATTAAAAAGGTTCGTTTAACCTCCGAAATAGTGGCGGCACAGAGAATTAGAGTTTCGACTCAAACTTCAACTGACCTCTAATAGAGATAAAGGAAAACATTTAGATCAAAAGGATGTTATTTTTCAAATCAAAACTTTAAATTCCCCTATCAAAACATTGGCAAACAAAAGGCAGTTTTCCGAAAATCATGAAAACAGCTGAACTCAATTCAACTTCAAGTAACCCAAATTTGTAGTAGAGGGAAAATAAAAATAGAGTTTAGCAATCCAAACAATCCCAGGCAAGGTAACATAAAAAGGGAGGGTCCAAATTTTTTTTAAAATTTGGGAAAAAAGTTGCAGCTACAACAATTGGCAACTACCTGGTGAACCCAGATCTCTGGACAATTTTTTCCTTAAGTAACAGATAGTTTGACAATAAAACCAACATGTTGAATTCTTCTAGATGTTTGGATTTCCCAAATGGAAAATGTATGTACTTTTAATCATTAATGATAGTCCAATTTAGGAAAATTGAAACCAAGATTTCAAAGTCAAGATAACTCTTTGGAGGCCAGGAATATGAGTTTCATTTTTTACCTCTGTCTTCGGGTAGCTTCCAGCTTGGACACCACAAGATTGCAACATATGGTAAATAGAAATATTCATTTGTTCCTCATTCCTATGCCTTTTTTGCACTTTTTGTGCTTTTGGACTTTTATCCTTTTTTTTTAGTCCTCCTGCATGCCTTTCTTTCTGAATTTTTTATTCAGGCTCCTCTATCCATAGTGTCCTTTTGTGTGAGAGATGTATTTAATTTTCAACTCACGGACGGAGAAGAACTTTGGCAATTTTGTACTCATATGATTTAGTACTTTGTTTTGATACATATTGCTTTCTCAGGAGATTCTTGACTCTTATTTTCCTTTTGGCTTTCTAATCCTGGCATGGGATCATTTATATAATATACTGTTTACCCTGCTTCCTTTCCATGGGTCTTTTGCTGTCACCCCCTAGGAAATTTTTAAATGTGAGATGGATGGAGCCTCAAAATAGTATTCCCAACCTTCTGATCCTGAGTTAATTTACAAGGATTAAGTAAGACTTCAATGTGTTCATAGCCATTTTAGGAAAGTTGCTAAACTAGAAGAAATTCTTTCAGATAAATCACAAATAAACAGTTTTATAATCAAGGACTTTACTAAATCCAGAACTCTGATGCTCTCCATGCAACCAAAAATTTTCTTCTTTTATTGAAACCACAATAAAATCTAACTAAACCAACAAAAATAAAATAAATCGCAACAAAAAAATAAACAACCAAATCAATTTATTTGTGTACAAGATAATCAAGAAAAATAAAAATCAGGAAAAATAAGGTTTGAGAACTAAACCATTAACCGGTAAGTTCTCTTCCCACCCCTGTAAATATTGCAATTTGTAGGTTGAGGGGCCAATTTTTGCTGCAATCTAAAAAGGGCCTACCCATAACTGTTAAAACTTCGTGTGTTTCCCCTTTTCATCATGCGGGTGATCCCACTTAAGAACCAGGTCTCCCACTTCAAATTCCTTTTTTCCAGCTTTATGTTTATCAAACCACCATTTCACTACTTCCTATTGATGCTTAAAACATTCTTTGGCCCTAGATCTAGACTATTCCACGTTCAAAAGATTATAGATTCTAATTTGCAGGATTTCGTTATCTGTGCCTCTAGACTCTTGGGCTATTATGGAAGATGGTAGCATAATGTTAGGAGGAAGGATAGCTTCTTTTCCATAAACAAGGGTATATGGTGATACACCTAAGGAATTCTTGGGTGTGACCCTATCAGCCCAAAGAGCATTCGGTAATGCTAAATGCCAACTTCTCTGGTTTTCTATCACAGTCTTTTTTAAGATCCTAATCAGATTCTTGTTTGTAGATTCTGCCAAACCATTCCCTTGTGGGTAGTAGTTTGTAGAATAGTGCAGATTAATTCCTTTTTCATGAGCAAAAGCAGTTAATCTAATAAAATAAAAATAAGTAGCATTATCGAAAACCACGAAAATTGGAACCCCAAGCCTGGTCATAATATGATCTTGCAATAAATCCATGACCGCATTTTCATTCACTTTATGTAAAGGAATTGCCTCGACCCATCTAGTGAAGTAGTCAATTGCCATCAAAATATATTTGTGTTGCAAGGAAGAATTTGTTTTTATCTCACCAATGATATCAATCCCCCATTGCTCAAATGGTTCTGTTACCATTACAGGCTTCAATGGTCTTGCTGCTATGGCTTGTCTTCCTCCACACCTCTAGCAGATATCACACTTTCTGACATGGTCATGCGTGTCCTTAAATAGTGTGTGCCAATAGTATCTGGCTCTAAGAATCTTATGGGCTGTCATATCTCCAAAAAAATGACCTCTAGCAGGTTCATCATGTAACTCTATTATGACCTTTTTTGCATCTTATTTTTCTAAGCATCTGAGAAGGACTCCATCATAATTATTCCTGAATAAAACTCCATCAATGATCTGATATGTAGCTGATTTAAGGTGCAATGCTCTTCGCTATTTGGAATTCCAATGTTTTGGCAATAATCCTTCCTGAAGGTAATGAACAAGGTCTCGGTACCAGGAATCTGGAGCTGTGAAAGGAGGACACACGTCCATCATATGTAATTCATCTTTATTCTCCCAATTGTTTTCTTCATTGTTGTTACCTTCAGCCATTAGTTTGCACAGTCCTTGCCTTTTAACTATGGATGCTGGTTTGAATCTGAGGTCATATTCTTGTAAATCTGTTACCCAATTGCCTCTTCTTTCTCCTAATTCCTTTTGTATGAAAAGAGACGCTACAGCTGGGTGTGGAACTATTACCTTCATCTGGTTCTTAAGTATGTACGGCCTAAATTGTTTTACCGCTTTGAAGACTGCATAAACTTGTTTATTCACAACTGGGTAATTCAATTTCCCTCCCTATAGACCAGTGCTCATAAATGATATGGGGTACTCATCTCCCCCATCTTCCTTTTGAGTAAGCACCACTGCCGATGAATCGTCAGATGCGAAAGTGTACAAAATAAAATCCTTCTCAAAATTTGGACTTTTGAGAGATGGTGCGTGAGCAATAGATGTCTTTAGTTTACTGAAATCATTTTTCTCTACATCAGTCCACTTGAATTGTACACTTTGTTTCACCATTTGTTGCAAAGGTTTAACAATTTGGGCGAAATCTTGTAAAAACCTTCGCACGAAATTTATTGTCCCCATGAATGATTGCATACCCTTTTTGTTATGGGATAAATGGATCTATTTGATAGCTTTAATCCTTTATAGGTCTATGGAGATCCCCTTTTTAGAAACCACGTGACCCAATAGCTTTCCTTCTATAACCGCAAACACACATTTCCTTGGATTCAGTGAGATGCCATATTTTCGACAACGCTCGAAAATTTGTTTTAGATGGAATGTGTGTTCTTCTCTCTTCTTTGAAAATGTCATGACATCATCGATATATACTACAACACTATGGCCAATTAGGTCATGAAAAGCTATATCCATAGCCCTCTGAAAAGTAGCTGCAACGTTGATGAGTCCAAAGGCCATCCTTCTGTAAGCAAAAGTTCCCCATTTTGTTCTAAATGTAGTTTTTAGTCTGTCTTCTTCAGCTACTAATACTTGATTATAGCCAGAGAATCCATCTAGTAATGAAAATAACTTAGAACCCAAAACCATCTGCAATATCTGCTCCATGGGTGGGACTGGATAGTTGTCTTTATCAGAAGCACGATCCAGGTTTTTGAAATCCACACATAGCCTGATTTCTCCATATTTCTTCCTTACTGGTACCAAATTTGAAACCCATTCCAAGTGTCTAACTTTGAATATAATTTTGGCATCCAATAATTTTTTTACTTCACTCTGAATTAAAGGCTCCAGTTTTGGATGCATCTTCCTCAAAGGTTGCTGATAAGGCTTGACTCTAGATCTAATAGGAATGACATGTTGTATAATATTGGTGTCATATGTTTTAAGCTCTTCATATGTCCAAGAAAATACGTCTTTGTATTGTTTGAACAAACTAATGAACTTATTTCTTTCACCCGGGGAACAACATTTTCCCAAATTTACATATTTGGGTCTAACTTCAGTTCCCAAATTTATTAGCTCGAATTGCAAAGATGAGCTATGAGACTTGACATTTGCTGGTCTTCTAAATTTGAGTCTAAATCAAACATCTGCTCTAAGGTCCTGACCCCTTTAGGAATGAAGTTGTCAAATTTTAATTCAGCTTGGTGTTCTTCATCATCGATAATTGCCCCTTTGAAAGTTTCATCATTCATCAAACATTCCAAGATTTGTTGACCATCATCAAAAACTTGTAGATTAGTAATCATGTCTAGAACCGAAGGCCTAAAAAGTAATTCAATATAAAACTTGTTATTTGAATGGACAAGCCTTGCAGCTGAGGTAGCTAACAAGTCAGCTGCTGCATTCTTAAGTCTAGGAATGGATACAATATTAAATGCATAAAAATTTGTCACCAAATCCCACACTTCATTCTGATAATATTTTAAATGAGGTGAGATGCAATGTATCTATTTTCGAATTTGCTTTACAATTATTTCAGAATCCCCATACACTTTCATATTTTCTACTTTTAATTCAATTGCTTTTCTTAGTCCCTGAACTAATGCTTCATATTCAGCTATTTTATTAGTACATTCAAACTCTAATCTACATGAAAGAAAATGTTTATTTTTCTTTGGATCAATTAGGAGACAACCAGCTCCTGATCCTTCCAAAGTCTTAGATCCATAAAAAAGAAGTGTCCAAAAACTATCTACATCTACTATACTTGAATAAAAAACAACATCTGAAACTAAGTCTAGTATTTTACAGTCAAATTCATTAGCCTGTGAAAATCGAAGGATATGGGTCTGTGTGTCTGGTGTACTACTGGATTCTTCTGCTTGGTAATTTCCTGGTTCAAGCTCAATAAAGTAATTTCCCAACACATAATTCACTGGTTCATTCTAACCTTCCAATTGAGTAACATTGTGCTTCTTATGGGGCTCTCTTAATACTTTTATTTGATTGGGACTTCCCTTATAAGGAAACCAAAGATGTGACCAATTTGATGCAAAATATCCATTTAGCTTTGCTGACCAATCCTGACTCAAAACAAGTCCATATGCCTCAGGTATGTCTGCTACTACAATATTAATGAACTGACATACCTTTTCATTTGAAGATAATCAAATCAGAACATCCTCCATTTCCCCAATTACCTTCACATTTGTTCTGTCTAACTGAATAACCTGCCAGGTAGATGGTTTAGGCTATCCATTTATCTTTTTGCAGACTAAAAGCGGCATAACATTGACTAATGCCCCCGAGTCTACTAAACAATTGTGCACGTTATGGTTGAAAATTTCAAAAGTTAATAGAAATGGTGGGGTTTTGCATTTATACTTACCTCCCACACTTGCTTCACCAATTTCTTCTTCTTTAGGTTGATTATCATTGGAAATCTTTTCGTCAAGTATTTCAAGTGCTTTTAACAATCTTTCTTTCTACTGAGGAACATTACACATTTCAAACAATGAGATATTTGCCTTAGCCCTCTTGATATCTTCCACAATATCATACTCCATATTATGTTCTTTGAGATTCTTTTTACATCATTAGTATTCTCCTCAATGGAATTAACAAGCATGTTGATTTGATTTGGATTTTGACTCGTAATGGTGAATTCAGGTAATTTATCAGCTGTGGTGCTCTTCTGATTTTTCTTTACATTCTTTTGAAGCCTCTTGATTTTCAAAAGTACTAATTTGTCCTCTTTTATCAAACCTTGAATTCTTGTTTTCACATTTGTTTCCGATATCTCCTCCTGCTTCAGATAGCCTTCTTCTTTGGTATCAAAAATCGAGACACAGTCCCATAAAACTAGAGCATCATCCTCTTGTTTTTCTATGGGTTGCTTATTTTTTTCTTCCTCTTCATGAGCTTCTATTAGATTGGATTCCAATAGATAATTCATTACTAATGTCATCGAATTGATCCATTGAGGGAAATGTTTTTCAGAATGGGGCTGCTGATGAAAGGTCCAAAATTTATCCATACCTACCTCTGTTAAGTTCATTGGTGCAGGACTGTGTGGAGGAGGTTTAGATTGATTTTTGTCTTCTCTCTTTTTATAGTAAGGCTTAAATTCTTTATGGGCCTCCTTTTCTTTTTCTAGATCTATTACCCTGTTAGATAGTTTCTGCATCATTTTCAACATTATTTCAAAGTCATGTGACTGCTCCTGCTTAGGCTTAGTAAATAATAAGGCTTTCTTACCAAAAAAAATTTCTCCCGACTGCTCAGGATAATCTTTTATGCTCTCTCTTTCAGCTTCTACTCTCTCAGCTTCTTCATAAGTTTCTGATAACATAGGTTTGACTGAAATTTTAGCAAACATATCCAAGTCAGGCCCCAGAGCTGAAGTATAGTATTCACTCAAAACTTTATCAGATGGTTTATCAGTTGCAGAAAAATTCTTTAGATAAGCAGCAAACCTTTGAGTGAAACTATGCACTTTTTCCTTTCTTTCTTTCTTTAAAGCACATAAACCTTTCATTAGAGCTGCATAAGTTTTTTGGATCCCATACTTACTTATAAATATTCTTTCAAATGTGTCCCAGTCTGGGATTGAGTTTGCAGGAAGAGCAAAATATCATGAGGTTGTTGCTCCTTTCAGGGTATGTGAAAACAATCTGCAGACTACATCTTCATGTTCTCCAGCCCTTAGTCCTTCTATGGCCAATTAAAATCTTTTCAAATGGTCATCTACCAAAATATTTTCACTTGGGTCAAAATTGGGCAGCATTTTCTCAAAAGCCAGAGGTAAGTCATGTAAAGGGGGTGCCAGGTTTAAAGGTGACCTGGCCCTCCAAGCAGGTGGTGGATTCGGTGGGTTGGGTGGCTGATTTGCATTCATGTTTTCCATGAGTCTAGGTGGAGAATGAGGTGGTGAGTGAATAGGGGTATGAACAGGTGAACAGTAAGGTGTATCTGGGCCCACTTGATTCAAAGGCTGAACAAATTCCTGTAATGTTCTTTCTACCAGTTCTTCAAAATTTCCAACCAACACTGCGTATTCCAATATAGGACGGTATTTCTTCTTATATTCTCTTTTGGGTAGGACAAGAATAATTGGTAATCCTCCAATATTCTTCACATATGCCCTAGTATGTCTTCTCATATCGTTAACTACTTTGTTATCGACAGAATATAGATTCTCTTTACCCTTTTGTACAGGAATTGGATTAGGAAACGAACTACTTTCAGAACTATCACCGGTGGAAGAGGCTCATAAGAGGCTTCCCTCCTTCTAGCGCCAAAAAATGTTGAGGCCTGGAAAATCGTAGGTAACAACAGTTATGGATTCTCCCCAGTAAGCATTCCCAACTAGCCCGTTACTATTTGGTATGGGGAATCCATCTGGTTTACAGTTCGGCTACTGTAGTTCAAGTAACAAAAATAAAGGGTTTTACCAGTTATGGCCCGGTCCACCGTGTTTTTTAGTTTTTGTATTTAAGTATGAGATACAAGTGCCTATCTAAAAATATAAATTGATAGAAAATACGAGAAGCGGTCACAATGTGATGCGCAGGTTCTTACCTCTTGTCTTAACTCTATTGCATCTAAACCACACACAGCAAGAAAAATATAAAACTAACTATCTAACCTATCCCTAGGGCGCAAGATTATTATTCATCAATGAGTAATGTATTTTGTGCATGCATTAAGAAAAATCACATATAGTTGTTACTTATTTCAAAACACATGAACATTTATAGATATATGAACAACCAGATAGCTAATTGTTTATGAACAACATTCATTACTCATAGTGAAAATATCATAGAATAAACTAGAGCGCATTCATAACAAGAACATAGGTTCAAAGAGTTAGAATGATTTTACAGTTAATGGATAACAGCTGAAAATGAAATAGTTCACATTCAACAAATCCATAGCACAGCATTTGAAACCTTCCACAAATCTTTCTCCAACAGGAAACTTGTAATTTCTTTATGCAAAAGGAAATAGTTCTTCTTACATCATACTCTCACAAATCTATCTGCGGAAAAGACCCTTCCACAAATCTTTCTCCAAAAGGAAACTTGTAATTTCTTTATGCAAAAGGAAATAGTTCTTCTTACATCATACTCTCACAAATCTATCTGGGAAAAAGTCCCTTCCACAAATATTTCTCCAACAAGAAACTTGTAATTTCTTTATGCAAAAGGAAATAGTTCTTCTTACATCATACTCTCACAAATCTATTTGGGAAAAAGTCATTCTCTACAACTAACTTTCCTATATTTATACAAAAATAGCGAAACCTTTGGTTTTCCCCTCGGGTGACCTTTGGGTTCCCCAACCATTTAATCCCACAATTTTATCTTTTAGTGGGTGCTCATGATTTATACAATACGCTACATTCCATTAAAAGTTAATAGCACTTTTATAACGAGAGACCAACTTGATCAGTGATAAACTTTTCCCAAGCATGGGCCTCTACTCCTATCGAATATGCTGGTCCTTTTTCTATATTGCTTCTTTATGTTTTAGCCTCTTCTTTCCTTGCTTCCTCCCTTCTTCTTTGACTTTTAGACATATCTTGTTTGCAGTAGTTACCCTGTCATGAACATAGCAGATTTTAGACTATCTAGCGTTTAACAAAGTAACACAAACTACACTAATACATGCATTCTGTAAAATGAACTATAAACAATATTAATGCATGAAAATAAAATGATAAGGAAAAGAAAATCCTGCAAGCTGGGTCTAAAAAACCTCTAAGCCCACTGCCCCACTAAAACCACAATCTCGACAGAACAGATTCTTCATCTAGAACCAAACCACATCTGAACTAACTCGAAACCTCAAACCCCCAAACTACTCTCTTCATCTCAGAAAAACCTTGACTCGACCAACATCCATGGGAAAAATTTGCCATCCCATAAAATAGAGTAACAACACAACAAAAACAGTGGGAAAACCCTACTGATAGTCAAAAGCAATAAACGCTAAGCATCAGGCAGATAATCCACTTCGGTAGAAAAAACTAAGCATCGAGCTGACAAACTTCTCATCAACGAACATAAAAAATATACGTCGGATGGTTAGTTCACTTAGCTACCGCAACGATGGAAACCATATAGACTAAGGGATCTGTAGTCAGCATTAAAAAATTGGCAATTGGAAACTCTAAAAGCTAAAGGTTGGAGCTCATAACCACTAAACATCGACGAGATAGTTTACTAGAAAAATGCAACGGTGAAAAGTGGAGAGACAATGGGTTCCACAACTAAAGGCTCAATGTTGCCACTGTGTCGGCAACACAAAAGATTAGTATTCTGATCAATCATCAACACCGTTCCAATGGCGAAAACAAAAAACATCTCGAAGTAAAAGTTTGATCAATAAAACAAAAGGATCGGCAAAAATCAAAGTTATCCATCAGCACGTTCTCTATTTACCCTCTGCAACAGTGGATGCGTAGAGAAATAATGCCTCGATTCACACATCAATAGACATACGGTAGTGATAAACAAACAAAAAACATAGCGTTAAGTGCTCAAAAGACCTTCGGCTAGGCAACATTAAAAAATTTCGTTTAACCTACGAAACAACGGCGTCACAGAGAATTAGAGTTCCAACTCAAACTTCAACTGACCTCTGATAGCGATAAAGGAAAACATTTAGATCAAAAGGACGTTATTTTTCAAATCAAAACTTTAAATTCCCCAGTCAAAACATTGGCAAACAAAAGACAGTTTTCGAAAAATCATGAAAATAGCTGACCTCAATTCAACTGCAAGTAACCCAAATTTGTAGTAGAGGGAAAACAAAAACAGAGTTCAGCAATCCAAACAATCCCAAGCAAGATAACATAAAAAAGGAGGGTCCAAAATTTTTAAAAAATTTGGGAAAAAAAGTTGCAGCTGCAACACCTAGGATTCTGGAACTGTGCATACAAGCTAGTACTATGTTATGTGCCCAAAACGTGAAACCAATTCTAACTTTCTCAAGATAAAGCTGCATCAAGGGAGCTATCGCATTCTAAAATTATTAAACTGAGATAAATAACTATTCCTCTATCATTCTTTAAATAAATCACTCTTGTTCAACAATCCAAACTTTGGAAACTAAAAAAAAATCTCTTTAAACTTGCAGAAACAAAGTTTTCAAATATCAATTTCTAATACTACAAAACATGAATCTTGAGAATGAATTCTTATCACAACGACAACACTAAGCAAAATAAATTTACTATGCTAATGTAGAGAGACCAATATGTTCAAATGGTGGGACCTTTCCATCTAAAACATAAGGCCTATAAAATAACAATATCACATAACAATTAGATCAAAATAAAAAATTCAACTGGTAAAGAAAATATATTTCTATTACAGTCTGCAGGTTGAATGGCTTACAACAGAATCTTTTTACCTCCCCCTGATCCCCCTCTCCAGTATTGCAACGATCTATAGATATAATCTCTCAGTTCCTCTTCCATCATAGTGATGAATAAAAAAATATAGTTGTATGAGTTCATAGATTTAATTACATAACAAATTCATGGAATAGATAGACATAGAAGACTCGATTCTCTCATCCTTTATGACACATAGTGTCAATAGAGGAAGAGATAAAAATTATGATCCCATAAGAATCATATCCAAGTAATAATATAATTAAACAATACTTCTGTCCAACTACTCAAACTAGCATGTAAAGTGTGAGATTCAATACTTGGAATGTCGAACATACAACTCAAACTGCGCTTGGGCGATAGGAACTAAGCTGCCATAACTGAAACTGCTCTGTCATGGGAATAATTAATTTCTAACAAGGTTCAAAGTTATTCAAACAAAATAAATTATATAACGTAACAACAAGTTTACCTCACAACCATGCCATGTGATTTAGATTTATATTCTGACAAAAAGGTAAGGTAAATAACGCATATAAGCATAGAGAATAAGATAATAGGCCAATTTGGATATCAATTGAATATACAAAAGAGGTCAAAATATCTCGAGCCAACAAAAGTCAACATTGGATTGAAGTAGTTGTGGAATGAATTCAACCTTGGATTGAAGTGAACCTTGGATTGAAGCCACTCATGGATTGAAGTGAACCTTGGGTTGAACTAAACCATGTATTGAAGTCAACATTGGATTGAAGTCACCCTTGGATTGAATTCAACCTTGGATTTAAGTGAATCTTTCTTAAAAGTCAACCTTACTTCCAATTCAACTATGGATTTAATTCAACCTTGGATTGAATTTGACCTTAAATTGAAGTCAACCTTTTCTTGAAGTAAACCATGGATTGAATTCAACCTCAGATTCAAATCAACCATAGATTGAATTTAACCTTGGATTGAATTGAACCTTTCTTAAAAATCAACCTGGCTTAAAATTCAAATATGGATTGAATTCAACATTAGATTAAAGTCAACCTTGGATTGAATTCATTTTATGATTGAAGTCAGAATGGGATTCAATTGAGCCATTCTTAAATGTAAATTATGGATTGATGTCAATCATTGATTAAAGAAAACCTTGGATTGAATTGAACCTTGGAATGAATTCAACCTTGGATTGAATTGAACCTTGGAATGAAGTCAACCTTGGACTGAAGCCACCGATGGATTGAAGTGAACCTTGGATTGAAGTTAACCATGGATTGAATTAAACCTTGGATTTAAGTCACCCTTCGATTAAATTTCAACTTGGATTTAAGTTAACCTTAATTAAAAGTCAACCTTACTTAAAATTCAGCTATGGATTGAATTCAACCTTGGATTGAACTTGACCTTTCCTTGAATTCAACCATGGATTGAAGAAAACCTTCGATTCAATTCAACCATGGATTGAATTTAACCTTATATTGAAATCAACCTTGTATTAAATTAGACCTTCCTTAAAATTCAACCTTGCTTAAAAGTCAAAAATAAATTGAAGTCAACATTAGATTGAAGTCAACCTTGGATTGAAGTCATCTGTCGAATGAATTCAACCATGGATTGAAGTGTGAGAATTAATTCTCAAGTATATCTAGGAGCTATAAAAATATTCACCATCAAAGTGTTTGACAAAATATGCAAGAGAACAACAAAGAGACTGAAATAGATGGAATAACACATGTGAAAGGTGCTAATATCTAACCATTATATTATAGCACACCTTCTAGGTGTGTATGATAGATATTTATAGTACATTGGAGAATATTCATGAGCCCTTGGAGGCCATGCGAATGTATACAAGTGTTAGAATAGGATTTTACCCCTAACCCCCCTAGGTTGACCAATAGGCTCCCAAACCTAACCAAACAGTCACGAAACCATGCGTGAACATGTGTGAATAGGTAAGAAGCATTCCTGGTTCATAAATGAGGGAAGGAATGCATGGGAGAACTCATGGGTGAGTGGAGGAATCTCTAGGAGGAAAATAAATGCCAAGGAGACCACAAACAACCACATTCACACACACTAATTCCCTTAGTCAAAGATGGAAGCGGTTTTCAATTAATGCACAATCTGAAATGTCAGGTTGTTCAAACTAGAGTGCCTCAACTATAATTTATTGAGCCAGAACCACCTATTTGACCAGTATTGATTAGTATAACCTAAGTTAGACCATAGAACATAAGCACAAGGAAAATGATTATTTCTCCTAGGTAAATCATTAAGATACTAAGGCGGGTTATTGCTCCAACATGCCCCCCCCGGCCTTAATCCTGACTTAGTAAAACTTATTCAACATGATTTATTAATTCCTTGACAACTAAGGCACAAGTCATCTTTTACAAAAAAAATATTATTGATCCATGTAACAAAGGTAAGGAAGAAAACCTCATGGAAAAAAAATCCCCTCAAAAATTGTTATGACAAAGAAACGAAAATATGTATACACTCCAAACTATATGAGTATGTTTGGAGGAATATTCTTCTTGGGAAGAAGTGGAATGTGCTCAACCAACTCAGGAAAAATTGCATGATGAATCCTTAGACCATGTATAACAATTGAAATGCACTTATAGGAGAGAAAATTGTGCTCTTCAAACTTGAACCTCAAACCAAACAGAATGCCATGCCCAAAAGAGACTTGAAGTTGTTGAGAATAAGTGACCCCAAGCGAGTCATAAGGATCTTGAAGAATCAAATTTGAAAGAAGGTTGTAATCAAATCCAAGAAGGTGTGCCATTGTGATGGCAAAGGATTCTCCATCTTCATATGAACTTGAAGGAACTCTACTAGTCATTGTGTAGGAATACATGAGAAATAGAGTGTGAAGCAATGAGATATCTTCACTTGACATCCAAACCTCTCCATATTTTGAACCAATACTCTCATGTGAATAAAACCCATCTTCTAGAGAAATATCTCTATAAACATCAAATAGCAATACATATTCACCATTCGTAATAGAAGACACAGAGGAGAAGGACATAGAATGGATAGATAACTCTTAAGAAGTAGTGATGGAAGAAAATCATATGGTATCTTCATGAAAAATGGCTTCTTAACAAGGAGAGGAAGCCATAGAGGAAGAAATTTGAGTTGGATCATTTGTTGAATCTCTACTACTTCTTCTTATTCAATTCAAACAACTTCTTGAGAAATTCACGAGGCCGAGATTATAGGAGGAAAAACAAATAAGGAGGTGCTCATTTTATTTCTCTCCATATAGCTCACATCTTCTTTCTACATGCTAAGAGATTCATTTAGATTTCTACAAATATCTAATGGCTACTTAGAAGAATCAAGGAGATAGCGCATGGTAGGAGGTATAGCGATACACATAGTTCCATAGGATCTATCATTGTCATTAATCCAATCACACTTCTCTTAACAGGACTCAGTCTCTCTCACAACACCAATGGACACATCATAGAGACATTGCCTCTTGAGATATGCACACATCTTAGGCTTCCATTCAGAATAGTTGAATGGACAAAGGAGAGGAAGTTCTTACAAATCCATGAAGTTGTTGCAGGAACTTGCAATGAAAAACACTCAGATAAACTAGAAATATTCCCTAAACAGCAACTCAAACCTCAATATATTTCTTTTGCATATCCAAATAGCTCTGATACCATGTGAGAATTGCTTATCAAGTATATATAGGATCTAGAACAATGTTCACCATCAAAGTGTTTGACAAAATATGCAAGAGAACAACAAATAGACTAAAATAGATGAAATAACACATGTGAAAGGTGCTAATATCTAACCATTATATTACATCACACCTTGTATGTGTGTATGATACATATTTATAGTACATTGGAGAATATTTGTGATCCCTTGGAGGCCATGTGAATGCATTCAAGTGTCAGAATAGGATTTGACCCATAAACCCCCCTAGGTTGACTAATAGGCTCCCAAACCTAACCAAAAAGTCATGAAACCATGTGTGAATAGGTAATAAGGATGCATGGTTCATAAATGAGGGAAGGAAAGCATGTGAGAATGCATGGGTGAGTGGAGGAATCTCTAAGAGGAAAATAAATGCCAAGGAGACCACAAAAAGCCACATTCACACACACTTGTGCCCTTAGTCAAAGATGGAAGTGGCTTGTAATCAATGCATAGTCTAAAATGTCAGGATGTTCAAACTAGAGTACCTAAACTATCATTTAATAAGCCAAAACCACCTATTTGACCAGTATTGATCAGTATAACCTAAGTTAGACCATAGAACATAAGCACAAGGAAAATGATTATGTCTCCTAGGTAGATCATTAAGGTACTAAGGCATATTATTGCTCCAACATGAAGTCCAACTTGGATTCAAGTCAACCTTCCTTAAACAAAAAAATTTGGATTGAAATCAATGATTGATTAAATTTAACCTTGGATTGAAGTCAACCCTAGATTTAAGTCAACCTTGCTTAAAATTCAACTAAGGATTGAGGACAACTTTGCTTAAAAGGCCAATATGGATTTAATTCAACCATGGTTCAAATTTAATCAACCACTTTTTAAAATTTGGTTATGTATTGAATTCAACCATGACTAAAAATTAACCTTGGATTAGAGTCAACTATAGATTGAAGTCAACCATGGATTGAATCCATTAATGGTAATATTATTAATGGATTAAAGTGATTTCAACACTAGATTGAATTCAACATTGTATTGAATTCATCCTTAGATTGAAGTCAAACTTGAAGTCAACCTTGAAATCACCTTTGGATTGAATTCAACCTTATTTAAAAGTACAGTATGGATTGAATTCAACCATGGATTGAAGTCAACCTTGGATTGAAGACAACCTTGGATTTAAGTTAACGTCAAAGTAAGCCTTGGAGTGAAGTCAACCTTTGATTGAAATTAACCATGGATTGATGTAAACCATGAACTATTATCATCTATGGATTAAATTCAACCATAGTTGAAGACAACCTTGGATTTAAGTTAATTTCGAAGTAAGCCTTGGAGTGAAGTCAACCTTCGATTGAAATTAACCATGGATTGATGCAAACCATGAACTATTATCATCTATGGATTAATTTCAACCACGTTTCAAAGTCATCCTTTATTAAAATATAATTGTGGTTTGAAGTCAAGTACTGGTTGAAATCGGCCATGGTTCAAAGTCAACCTTTCTTAAAAGTTAACTATGGATTGAAGTCAACCTTGCTTAAAAGTCAACTATGGATTGAAGTCAACCATGGTTCAAAGTCAATCAACCACTTTTAAATATGTGGTTGTGGTTTCTTAATATGGTAAAACAATGGTTTTCCATGTTCCATTGTTATGTCAACCATGGTCAGTGTCAACATTCTCTTGGTTATGTCAACCATGGTCAATGTCAATGTTCTCCTGATTATGTCAACCATGATGCAGTAAGTTCAACCATGTATAAACAATGCTCAACCATGCTTCAAATTCTACCTTGGTTTAATTCAACTATGGATTAAAGTTAACCATGTGGAAACATGGTATAATAATTGAACATATATTATTATTAATTATTTAATTTAATTTATTTATTTATTATCTATTTATTTATATTATTTATTTTCTATGTTTTCATTTATAAATATTTGTTTATAATAATAATAATAATTTACCAATAATAAATATTTATTTTAATAGTCACTTTTTTTATTTTTCAGGCAAATGATAAGATATATGTTTTTCTGGGTGCATCCTTTGAGGGCCTAAATGATGGTTTCGGGATACAAAACTTTGCAGCAATGTAGATAACATATAGCACTAGTGCAACGCTATTTTTTGAAAATAAAATTAGTAATTTTTAAATTTTTATATAATTATCTAAGTGATCATTCCTCGAAAATGGTACATCTTTTGTGGGTGCAACCTTTGAAGGTCTTAATGAAATGATCATGAAATGAGTTTTTTATAGAATGTAGAGGTCAGTGTCTTCTACTGCACCATAGATTTTTTTAAACGATTAAGAATTGAAAAAGTTATGGAAAAAACACTAACAACATGTTTTTTTAGTTAAGGAGTTAGGACACAATATAAATTGAAAAAATTAGGAAAATGTGAAATTTTAAGTAAAAGTTACATATTTAGAATCTGCAGAAAAACTATTATTTATGTTTAAGATTTCATCAAAAATTATTGTGTTCAACATACTATAACGAGTGTGTAAACAATGGCTTATTCATAAATTGGAAGAAATGCTCAATTAGTTATGGTTTATCATATACCATAGCACAAGTTTGGTTTCACTGAAGACAACTCCAAACCATACACATAGGGGTATTGATGACATGAGAGCAAGTGAGTTGGCATGGTTTAGGAGCTACAAAATGATAGTGTGTTATATTTAAATTCAAATTACATTCTCCACAATTAAGGTTTTGTAAAATGCGTGCATGTTATAGAACTACAAAATGCACACATCTTGTAGAACTACAAAACGTGTGCGTGTTATGTAGTTATATAACGCGTGCGCGTTATGCAGAGAAAAAACGCTTGCACTATATGCAAGAAATCAAATGTATGGTTAATCGCTGAGAGGGGGTGGGAAAGGGTAAGGGCCTAGGAGGATGTTGGAAGTTCAAGTGGGGATGGTTAATAGTTGAGAGGGGGTGGATAAGGGTCAAGGTCCTAGGAGGATGTTGTAAGTTCGAGTGAGTATTTTTAATAGTTGAGAGGGGGTGGGGAAGGGTTAAGAAATTCGGAAGATGTTGTAAGTTCAAGTGGGTAAAGATGAAGGGAATGGGAACATGATAGTTATAGGGGTGAAGGGGAGTGGGGATTGAGAGCACTATTGGGAGGAGAAGAGGTGTTCAAGATGTATAGGGTTAGAAGCAATATGTGATACTTTAGTGATGAATGGGAATGAGGTGGAGGACAGGAAGTGGGTGATGGTTTGATGAGAGAGAGAATTGGTGAATAGAAAGGTGAATATGAAGGACTAGAGGAGGAATAGGTCATGTTGGAGGATACAAGAAAAAGGAGGGGGGAATTGAAGAGAGGAGAATGAGACACAATTAAACAAAGAATAGGGTTCGCAATGAGGTATGGAGTTGAGGAGAAGGGATAAGTTGAAAACATAGAGGAAGGGAGTATAATAGAGAGAGATAGATAATGATGTAGAGAGAGTGTGAGAGAGATTAAGATAGAGAGGGAGGAGGGGGAGGAAGGGAGGGAGGGATGGAGATAGAGTGAAAGAAAGAGATATCAAGGAAGGGATAGAAGGTGTGTGTGTGGGTGGGTGGGTGGGTGAGTGTGCGTAGGGGGTAGACATAAGGAGAGATAGGGGGGAGGGACACACATATGTAGGGATATCTAGAGAGAGAGAGAGAGAGAGAGAGAGAGAGAGAGAGAGAGAGAGAGAGAGATGTTGTCAAAGATGGAGGGTGGAGGGGTGAGGGATGGAGAGAGAGGGAGGTTGTAAGAGATAGAAGCATGGAGAGTGAGGGCTAAAAGAGATAGGGAGGGAGGGATACAATTTGAGGGAGAGTGAGAGAGGGTAGGGGAGAGGGATAAAGGAACATAGCGCTAGTGATTAAGGGATAAGGGAGGGATAGAGTGATAGAGGGAGAAATAATGAGGGAGGTAAATAGAAGGTGGAGAGAGAGGGAGAGATAGTTTTTGAGGGGGGGGAGGAAACAAACACACACATACACATACACATAGAGAGAGATATTTTGTGGGATAGAGAGTGATGGATGGAAGGATAGTGAGGGATGTATAGAGAAGGTGGAGACAGGTTATGAGGGAGTGATAGAGATAGAGAGAAAGGTAGGAGTGACAAAACCACACACAAAGAGAGATTGTGTGGGAAAAAGAGAGGGATGGCTGAGTGGAAAAGAGAGAGGGGGTATGGGTGAGAGAGAGAGAGAGAGAGAGAGAGAGAGAGAGAGAGAGAGAGAGAGATGGAGGGAGTGATAGTGAGGGAGGTATAGATAAGACATAGAGAGGTTATGAGAGAGGGGGGGAGGGAGGGACACACACACATAGATATATAGAGATATGGGGGGGGCACAAACACACACATACATGCAAATATATTGTGTGGAGAGGGAGGGGAGAGTGACAAAGGGAGAGGGGGAAGGGGTTAGTGATAGAGAGAGGGGGTGTAACATCCCCATACCCCATAATGCAGATAAATTACAATTTTACTTCAAGAACCATTATTCTCGTTTTGAAAAATAGAGCATGGATGTTAAAACACTCTTCCCCATTCATTCCCAGGGTTATAAACCACTGTAACAATCGTTCTTACCTTCATATATCCATTTTGTGATTGGAAACACCTTTTCTGCACTAAAACTATCATTTCCACCTTTCTCCCTGTAGAAATCGGAATTCAAAACACAAAACACGATGGAAACATTAACCTTTTACCTTTTCTCCTTTCCATCTTTTCAAATTCAACCCAGAACTTGGAAATTGAAGAATCAACATTCGAGGGAATCCTTTGACCACCCTTCCTCCTTCTGTCTTTCTGCCTTTTGCCTGTAACCTAGAAATTGGAGAATCAACGTTCAACAGAATTACTTAGCCACATTCTTCCTTCCTCCTTTTTCCTTTCCACCCTCTAATGCGGAACTCGGGAATCAAAAAAATATCAAACCACTAAAACATTTACCCTCATTTCTTCCTTCAGCATTTTGCCTTTCCGCCCTCTAGTGCGGAACTTGAGAATCAGAAAATAAGCTTTCGACCTTAGGCTTTTCTGCACTTCCAAATTCCACTCTCCAACCTTGGACTTCAGAAATCAGAAAGCTAAATTTTCCTTTGAAATTTTCTGGACTTTTGTGCTTCCTCCCTCCGCCTCCCGCAAGTGGATTCAAGGTTGTGGAAAATCCACAATATTCCTTGTTTCAACTTCTCCTTTTTGATTTCTGCCTTCTTCCTTCCCCAGGTAAAAACACTATGTTAGATGCATTCTGAATTTATAACAGGATTCTAGCCTCCATGGACTTAGGAAAAAATGAATAAAGCATACACGACAAAAATATATTCAAATGCAGGAACATTCATTAATAGTAAGCTTTACTTTACCTCATTCATAAGCATTCAACATAATCATTTTATTCAGTCATTCACAAGCAAATATATTTCAAAAATAACACAATAGAGAATACTTATCTTGAATGATGAAGTTGTCTTACAACTAGCTATGCTGCTGCAATGTTCCACCCAACCATAGGCCAGTGTGTTCATTAATATCTCAACACGAATGACACCTTCGATATGGGCATGATTTACATAAGGAACTAGGGAACAACAGACTCATACACAGCCAAATCAAAACACACACACATCAAAACACAATCAACCCAACCTACAGTTGGGTTTCTCATACTGCTAAGGAAATGACTCACACCTGGTCAAATTGTCACCACAACTCAGCCAAACCAACCAAACATTGGGTTTAATAGGCTGGTAAGGAAATGGAAAGGTATAATTACTAAGCTAGTGATCTCAACCACAGAGCTATGGAAACCTACATTAGATCTATCCATCTTTTCATTCCACAATACCTACAAATCCAACATAAGGAATATTCCCTTCACTGCTACACAATTCCCTCAGGCCATACTTTCCCTTCTAGTTCTCTTCAGGGTGTGCATAAAGGATTTTCTGTCCCCTCTAGATATGTCTAGGAATTTTCCACTCCTAATCCTTTTAGAACAAAATAGGGATGCACATCACAACAAACCACGAGGAAAACACAGCAACACAAGCTCCACTATGTAACATAGAGAGAGAGAGAGGTTTGCATACCAATCTGTAATACAGAGAAAAATAGGGTTCCACACCCTAATGGACCACAATGTATATGGAATGAACAATCACCAATATAAAACTTTCTCCATGACCCAAGAGAGTGAACAATGCATAATAATGAGGGAATGAATAGTAGAATGATCGAATGACCACCACATTCAGATGAAAACTAGATTCATAGGTTCGGAATGCAGTTTCTAGTTTTACTTGCTTCAGAAGAAAGAACATGGCTTCTGCAACTGCAAGATTGTTCAGTCACGAAATTGAATTCCATTCCTTGCTCGACCCAAGGAAATAACTGCCTCAACCAATTTCCTGCAAGAAAATTGAATGACTAAGTACTAAGAATGAACCAAGGTGGACAATTTAAAGAATGAGCAGATTTTGAACAGATCTACGTTTGAGATCAATCATCAAATAGATCAATGGTGCATAGCAATTTCATTGATTCAAATAGAATGACTTAACAAAATTTTCATGTGCATGAAATTCTAATGTAATCCGCTTCTCCAAGTTTGGACTCCATCGTTGATAGGGTGGGGACACAGATCCAACAGTCCACAAGTATTTCGCTGATTCAAATAGAAAGTTATTTAACATTATCTAGCAGACATGAAATTTCTTTCCAAAACGATTTATTTTGTCACGCGTCTGCTTGGGTGACTTGGAAGACAAATCAACAAAGGTTTTTATGCTGGTTAAACCAGGTTTTGTAAGGATTGAACTGTAATCACCCACTTAGCATTAGTCTGGTTAACTCCCTCCCTATTCTTCTATGAAATAATTCCCACATCTCTTTTCAAGCTGCAATACATAGCTAGTTGTAGTATTTTTATCAAATTACATAGTTACATGATACATCAAAATATACAGTGTCTGACTCAACACCATAATCAAAGGCATCGACCTTGATCACCTATACAAAAAATAGCAAATCAATGGTAGGTCCTTGGCCTTGAGATCCTTGCCATGATTTAATTATAATTTATAGATCGTGTACAATTTCAATACCATGGGGTCGAAATCGGGGCATTACATTCCCCTCTCCCTTGGGGTCAAAACCGGGGTATTACATTCCCTCCCCCATACAAAAGCATTGTCCTCGATGCTTTACAAAATTGAACAAAAATGGATGTGCCAATCGCATGGCATCCTCCATCTCCCATGTAGCCTCTTCAGGACCGTATTTCTCCCATTGCACCTCCACCTGTCCAACGACTCGATTCCAGATCACTGTGACCTTCCTGTCGAGGATGCGAATTGGCTCAGTTTGGAACTCTCCCTCAGGTTCCACCTAAATCACATCCCAATTTATCACATGGTTAGGATCATGTACATATTTCTTAAGAAAAGAAACATGAAAAACATTATGATTTCTAGTGCTAGCAGGCAATGCCATTCGATATGCAACTGGCCCTATTCTTTCAAACACTTCAAACGACCCACATTATTTAGGTGAAATCTTGGCACAAATTCTGTTGACAAAAAACCAGTCGACAGGAGTTCACTCTCTGTCAAAAACCAAACCACCACAATCTCCCTGTTACCACCTAAGTTGTACTTAGTGGTTTTTATCAAGTGAACCTGGTGAACCGGACAAAGATGATTTGTTCGGACTTCAGAAGACCTTCGGAAGTGCTTCTGGGAAGTGCTTGTTGTACCATATCACATGTTCATACCCTGTGGGGGAGTTGTAATAAGATGTTCTAGCATGATAGTGTATGTGAAAGACTCGGTCTCTTAGACTTTATTTGTCAATCCGATCAACCCAGGGTGTTTTTTCCCTTCGTTATTATTGGTTGTTGAATAAATGACTGATAATTTATGAGTTTTTCACTCAATACCTCCAAAGTTGGGGTGGTTGGATTGGCATTTAGGCCTATTGAGGTTATTAGAGTATATGTGTCAATTTATAAACATGCTAGGCATCATGGTCGAGTCATATGAAAATGTCTAAGTCCCCCTAGGTTTTTATTTTTTTTATTTTTTTTAAGTTTTTTAAATTTTAATTTTTCCACAAAAACTTAGGCTATTTTTTAATAGTTTAATTGGAAAAATTGGTTTTGTAATAAAAGTGGGCCAAGTAATTAGTTTCATTCATGGGGGTGCTCATTTTCAATCTAATAGCACCATGTAAACCTATAGACCCACTATTTTCCAAGTTTTGAGTGATTTTCCATCACTTAGGTCAGAAAGTCCCAAAAAATCAATTATTGATTATTTTAATTAATAAATTGATGAATAATGGAGCGAATAGAAAATCCTAGATCAATGGATTCTCATCCAATTTGACTGAAATTAGTCCCGTCAGCACCAGATTAACCAGAGATTGGAATTTCTTGACTAAAGGGGCTAATCAAGGCAAATTCCGAGTTGAAATTTAGCCTCCTTTATGGGGAATCGCACCCTCTCTCTCTCCTCCACATGTGTGGGCTCTTCTGGGAGCTCTATGGTTGATGATTCAGTCAACAGCTTGATATGTCAGCTCAATCAGCCCCCCGATTGATAGTTAGGATCAGTTCAGCTTCAGATCAGCCATTGATGGACTCTCCTTCAGTTGCAGTTGTCTATCTCTTTGGGATTTGCCCTCCCTCTAGGATGGGGTTTCAAGTTCTTGTATAAATAAAGCATGGTTGCCTCCTTTTCGAGTTAGCTAGAGTTGGATTGAGAAGTTATTTCTGTTGTAATACTGTGTAATATCTTTTTCTATTTGAATAAAGTGAAGCTTTGGAGCCCAAAATGGTGTAATGCTCTTATGTGTGTGGAATTAACATTGTCTTGTAGCTTTGTTGTTACCTGTGTCTTACTCTCAATTTCTGCATCTGAATCTTGTCTGGCTTGAATGATTCAGCTGAATCAATAGGAGTATAGTTGGACAAGTAATATTAATTGTTTTTCAATATCTCATAGCATATATGTTTGAATATTCAGATTATACATGTTTAAATAAGTTTATTTGCATGTAATCCCTCTCTTTTTTCATATATCTCTATCCAAATCTCATAAGGTTTTTGTGCGGGATTGTTTGTTAGTTTTCAGGTAGCAGGGGTTGGATGAAATATGGATTTAGCTTGAATCCACTGGGCATCCGACAATTTTGTGAAGGCATTGTCCCTTGGCATTCCACTAAGTAGTCTCTTTTGCAGATCCATTCTGACAACAAGCGCTCTTGTTTTCCTCTTCCTCCTTCAATCTTTTTAAAATTAGTCTGGTTACTTGTTTTGTAGCTTTAAAATTGTTTAGATCTATCAATTTCAGGATTCATTTTACATAGATATTACTTCCTTAAATCTCATAAACTAGATCTCATTCCTAAAGAAATTTTACAAGCATTCTAGATCTAGTTTTAGGGAAAATTGTCATTTTTCAAGGCTGTGAAAGTAGATCTAAAGCTTGTTGAATGCATGGTTGTTTCCTTAGAATATAAAAATTTATATTCAAAAATTTAAGTGCTTCATATTGGCTGATCCAAAATCAGGCCAAGATCCCAAGAAAGCTTGCTTTCCTTGGTTTTTTTTCTGTTTCTTTAAAAACTCGTTTTAACTTAGAATTTTTGGGTAAAAAGTGTGTTCATCCAAAAGTAATTTTGGGAATATTTAACTATGATAATATTGATATTTTTTAGCAGGTATAAAATAAAATAGGAGGAGGTTCTGTCCAGAAATCATTTCTGTACCATTAGAAACCCCCTAGGGGGTCTCAGTCTTCCCAAAATTTCAAAATTTTGCAATTTGTAAACCTTTGGTATCATTCCATAAAAGGACCAAGTGGATTATTTTCAATTTTATGATATTGTAATTTCTGCTAATAAAAATAAAAATCTCTTAGAATATGCTCTTTCGAGCCTATTCGCCATCCCCCCTAGGGGGATTCACGTCTGTGTCATTTTTTACATTTTTTCATCTTTTTTCAATCTAGTGTAGTTTTAATCTACAGGGGTAGTATAATTTGACTTATAATCATTTTCATATTCTATATCTAGTGGTTTCAAAGTAATTTTAATACTTACCCCACGAGCCTCCTTTTGAGCCAGAAGGTGAAGAAAGGGTCATGGTAGTCTAATTAGAAAATAGTGGTTTGCTTATTTGTTTATGCTTCATCTACTATCATTAATTGTTTCAATAAAGATAATAAAATAAACCCCTCCTTGATTCCCCGATTGAGGTCCACTTGGACCGAAAGAGGTTCCTGGAGGGTTTTCTTTTTAATAAGAACACCTCTTTTAAAATTTTCTAAAAATAACAAAGAATCCAGTGTGTATGCTATGTACTTGGCTGTGGTTCATCCGATTAGTCAAGATGCATAAAAAACACTTGAGTGACTAGATTAATTAGTCTTCACCTCCCAAATTGACAAAACATCAGGAGAAAATCCAACTCCTCGAACAAACTGTAAGTGGTGGAAAAATACCCAAAGGAGTGGGAACAACTCGAAAGTGACCTTGAGGCGCCGATCTCTATCAGACCTTGATGGGTGCATTATGAACAACAGTATCCGAGACTCTGTTCCATCCCACAAAAGACTTGTGGGTAGCTGTGAAAGTTCACTTCTGGACATACTCCAAGTACCCATAGCGTATATCTGGAGTCCCATTTTCGCCTAATTTAATTCATTCACATTCCACATTAATTTAAAATGTACCAAGAGACATTTGCAAAACATTCTTTCAAGCACATGCAAGCACATTATTTTTTTTGTTGACTCCATTTAAGGCACTAGTGATTTATTTGATCAATTCTTTCGATTATATATATATTGAGTGTCATTATTGTGCTTATCTACTTTAAATCTTTCATCTTGTTATCTTTTGTTTCCACTGGTTAATTTCAAAAGCTCCTAAACAACTTAATCAATATAACACCATCACACTAAGTAATTATCCTTAGTAATTTAATAGGGTCTACCCTCCTTGGCTTCGTTAGGAGTTAGCCTAAACGGAGGAGTCAAGAACAAGGTGACAACCTTGGCTCGAGACTTGCCCCCAAGGACACACTGAGTGGCTTGAAGATTTCTGCCACGTAACCCAGGTGTGTGAAAGGCAGCAACACCTTTTGGTGCCATTGTCGGGGATAAATATTTTTATTCCCAGAGTACAACTTTTTTTTTCTTCTTTTTTGTTTTTGCTTTGTTTGATGAATGCTTAGAGCAGATCTTTAATTTTCATCTGGCGACTCCACTGAATTTTTTTTTCAGTTTTTATTTTTACAAAGAAAAGAAAAAAAAAATTTGTGAGGGTTCTTAAATGTATATTTTAATTCTCACATGGCAACTCCATTGAAGGGATAAAACCCTATTATCTCATAAACTTGTGAATTTTTGTTGTGTGTATATAAGCGCATGCGACATATTAAAACCTCTAAAGCTCATCACTTGACAGCTCCACCTTTTCAGTACAAGGTTTAATGGTTATATCAAATGCATACTATTAATTTTTTGATATGGATGAATTAAAGGAGCAATATGGTGCCCAAATAACCAGACTTTTTCAACCTATCGATTTCTCAATCATCCCAGGTTTTCCTAACTATTGTGATGGTGTGGGTGATGCATATAAATGGCTTCCAGTATTTCATGGAAATTGTGGTGATTCGGCCATCTGACATGTCAAATATTTCTTTTGGTTGATGGATGACTCCAACGTGCTTCATGAAGACAATATGATGGAAATGTTTGCTGGTACTTTTTGGGGTGAGTCCTGTTGTTGGTTCTATCAGGGCCTTCCTAATAAATGTATAAATTTTTTTCCAAGTTTCCTTTGGATGTTTTTAGAGTAGTGGCATGATGGTAGGGGTAATATGAATGGTTTGAAAAAGTTCCTTGAAAATATCTCTACCTTCTACCTATCTGGGATAGAGTATCACATGGAAACATATGATGGACCTTTTTCCATGATACAAAGTATTGTAGACTTGGAATCACTTGTTGAACATTCAAGTGAAGAGGAGCCCATGATTGAACACATTGTTGAAGACTCTTCTCATGTCACCATAGCTGAAAACATTGAATATTTGAGATTTTCTCAAGATTGTTGCAATGCTAATATTTGTCTAGAAATCCCTCATGAGAAAACCATTACAGAGATCGACACTTATGAAGAAATTTATAATGTGTGTGATGACACTCCTCTATGTTCATCACTTAAGGATGAAGCTTTGGAAAGTTTAAATTCTCATAATATCTTTGAAACCAAAACTTTGAAGGATGATTATTATGAACAGAAGGAGGGTAGTTATATCTCAGGATGTGATACTAGCAAGGAAGACTCTCATACATATGACATGGATGGGAGTGATGACTATTGGAATTTCATAGATAATCCAACTTGTGAAAATCTTATTGAGAATCCCATACATGATATGTCCATTAAGGGGAGTGTGGATCCCTGGGAAAATCTTAGTATGGAAGAGGAGCATTTAGAATTTTCACATGATCATCTAGAGTCATATCATGTAGAGCCGCACAAAGGTATCAGTAATGAAGATATTGAGAAGCGGTATTGTGAAAAGTCAGATGGGATGCAGTCAGGGGAATATCAGTATCATCCATCTTCTTCACATGTAGAGGCTCCTTATGATTTGGAGCATCTCGGGGCTTATGCAATGAGTTATCATTTGATAAGCCCTGATGATCAGTATGATGATGTAGTCAGTCTGCCTCATCATTCTGATTGGTATATTAGTCCTATCTAGTTATGGATAGAAGCATCCTACATAAGCACATACCAGTTTGGGAAGAATTTTTATGACATTATTCATGCCTATGATTTCCCATCTAGCCCGCCCATTCTAAGTCATCATGCAGGTTTGCATTTTCTGAATAAAGTATCCTTACTTTGGCTGGTAACTAAAGACAAGGAAAATTTTTTTTATGTTAATAAAATTCTTAGGTGGTTACATTGGATTTATGATTACACTTAACCCTTTTTATATCAGTTTTGTACTTAGCTATAATCAAACTTTTCTTTCATTAGTTAGCTACATTTATTTTATTTAAATAAATCAGCTTAATGGTTCATTTGGATTTTATATGAAGCTTGTGCTACTAAGGTTTTCTTGTCAAGTTGAGATGTTTTTATAGGGTGTATAAACCAGAGATTCTGGTGTTCTCATATCCTCTCCTTTCCCTATGACCAGATTGAGCACACATCCTGGAATTGGGGCTAGATGTTACCACCTAAGTTGTACTTAGTGGTTTTTATCAAGTGATCCTGGTGAACTGGACAAAGATGATTTGTTCGGACTTCAGAAGACCTTCGGAAGTGGTTGTTGTACTATATCACATGTTCATACCCCGTGGGGGAGTTGTTATAAGATTTTCTAGCATGATAGTGTCTATAAAGGACTCTGTCTCTTAGAATTTATTTGTCAATCCGATCATCCCAAGGTGTTTTTTCCCTTGCTTATTATTGGTTGTTGAATAAATGACTGATAATTTCTGATTTTTTCACTCAATACCTCCAAAGTTGGGGTGGTCGGCTTAGCAATTAGGCCTATTGAAGTTATTAGAGTCTATGTGTCAATGTATAAACATGCTAGGAATCATGGTCGAGTCATATGAACATGTCTAAGTCCCCCTAGGTTTTTAATTTTTTTAGTTTTTAAAGTTTTTTAACTTTTAATTTTTCCACAAAAACTTAGGCTATTTTTTAATAGTTTAATTGGAAAAATTGGTTTTGTACTAAAAGTGGGACAAATAATCAGTTTCAGTCATGGGGGTGCTCATTTTCAAGCTAAGAGCACCATGTAAACCTATAGACCCACTATTTCCAAGTTTTGAGTGATTTTCCATCACTCAGGTCAGAAAGCCCCAAAAAATCAATTATTGATTATTTTAATTAATAAATTGATGAATAATGGACCAAATCCAAAATCCTAGATCAATGGATTCTCAACCGATTTGATTGAAATTAGCCTCATCGGCACTAGATTAACGAGAGATTGCAATTCCTTGACTGAAGAGGATAATCAGGGCAGATCCAGAGTTGAAATTTAGCCTCCTTTATGGGGAATTGTGCCCTCTCTCTATCCTCCACACGTGTGGGCTCTTCTGGGAGCTCTATGGTTGATGATTCAATTAGCATCTTGATGTATTAGCTCAATCAGCCCTGCTATTAACAGTTAGGCTCAGTTCAGCTTCAGATCAGGCATTGATGGAATCTCCTTCAGCTGCAGTTTTCTATCTCCTTGGGATTTGCGCTCCCTCTAGGCTAGGGTTTCAAGTTTTTGTATAAATAAAGCATGGCTACCTCCTTTCTGAGTTAGCTAGAGTTGGATTGAGGAGATATTTCTATTGTAATACTGTGTAATATCTTTTGCTATTGGAATAAAGTGAAACTTTGGAGGCTAAAATGGTGTAATTCCCTTATGTGTGTGGAATTAACATTGTCTTGCAGCTTTGTTGTTACCGGTGTCTTACTCTCAATTTCTGCATCTGAATCTTGTCTGGCTTGAATGATTCAGCTGAATCAATAGGAGTATATTTGGCCAAGTAATATTACTTGTTTTTCAATATCTCATAGCACATTTGGACGAAATGATATAGCTTGACTCCATTTGGAATCTGACTATTTTGTGAAGTCATTGTCCCTCGGTATTCCACCAAGTACTCTCTTTTGTAGATCCATTCTGGCAACAAGCGCTCTTGTTTTCCTCTTCCTCCTTCAATCTTTTTAAAATCAGTGCGATTACTTGTTGTACAGCTTTAAATTTGTTTAGATATATCAATTTCAAGATTCATTTTACATATATCTTGCTGCCTTAAATCTCATAAACTATATCTCATTCCTAAAGAAATTTTACAAGCATTCTAGATCTAGTTTTAGGGAAAATTGTCATTTTTCAAGGCTGTGAAAGTAGATCTAAAGCTTGTTTAATGCATGGTTGTTTCCTTAGAATATAAGAAATTATATTCATAAATTTAAGTACCTCATATTGGATGCTCCAAAATCAGGCCAAGATCCCAAGGAAATCTTTCTTTCCATGGTTCTTTTTTCCGTTTCTTTAAAAACTAGTTTTAACTTAGAATTTTTGGGTAAAATGTGTGTTCATCCAAAAGTACTTTCAAAGTAATTTTGGGCATATTTAACTATGATAATATTTTTTTTTTAGCAGGTATAACAGAAAATAGGAGGAGGTGCTGTCTGGAAAGCATTTTTGGACCATTCAAAACCCCCTAGGGGATCTTCGTCTTCCCAAAATTTCAAAATTTCACAATTTGTAAAATTTTGGTCTCATTCAGTATAGGGAACAAGTGAATTAATTTTAGTTTCTGATATTGTAATTTCTGCTAATAAAAATAAAAATCTCTTTGAATAGTCTCTTTCGATCCTATTCACCATCCCCCTAGGGGGGATTCGCGTCTGTGTCATTTTTTACATTTTTTCATCTTTTTTCAATCTAGTGTAGTTCTAATATGTAGGGGTAGTATACTTTGACTTATAATGATTGTCATATTTGATATCTGATGGTTTCAAAGTAATTTTAATATTTACCCCACGAGCCTCCTTTTGAACCAGAAGGTGAAGAAAGGGTCGTGGTAGTCTAAATAGAAAATTGTGGTTTGATTATTTGTTTATGATTCATATGCTATCATTAATTGTTTTAATAATGATAATAAAATAAAACTCTCCTTGATTCCTTGATTGAGGTCCACTTGGACAGAAAGAGGTTCCTGGAGGGTTTTCTTTTTAATAAGAACACCTCTTTTAAAATTTTCTAAAAATAACAAAGACTCCAGTGTGTATGCTCTGTACTTGGATGTGTTTCATCTGATCAGTTAAAATGCATCAAAAGCACTTGAGTGACTAGATTAATTAGTCTTCAACTCCCAAATTGACAAACCATCAGGAAAAAATCCAATGCCTCGAACAAACTGTAAGCGGTGGCAAAATACCCAAAGGAGTGGGAACAACTTGAAAGTGACCTCGAGGAGCCTATCTCTGTCACACCCTAACGGGTGTGTTATGAACAACAGTATTTGAGACTCCATTCCATCCCACATACACATTGCGGGTAGCCGTGAAAGTTCACTTTTGGACATACTCCAAGTACCCCTAAAGTATATATGGAGTCCCCTTTTCACCTAATTTAATTAATTCACATTCCACATTAATTTAAAATGTACCAAGAGACATTTGCAAAACACTCTTTCAAGCGCATGCAAGCACATTATTTTTTCTGTTGACTCCATTTAAGGCACTGGTGATTTATTTGATCAATTCTTTCGATTGTATATATATTGAGTGTCATTATTGTGCTTATTTGCTTTAAATCTTGCATCTTGTTATCTCTTGTTTCCATTGGTTAATTTCAAAAGCTCCTAAACAACTTAATCAATATAACACCATCACACTAAGTAATTATCCTTAGTAATTTAATAGGGTCTACCCCACTTGTCTTCGTTAGGAGTTATCCTGAACAGAGTAGTCAAGAACAAGGTGACAGCCTTAACTCGAGACTTTCCCCCAAGGACACATTGAGTGGCTTGAATATTTTTGCCACATAACCTAGGTGTGTGAAAGGCAGCAACACCTTTTGGCACCATCGTCAGGGATAAATCTTTTTATTCCCAGAGTACGACTTTTGTTTTTTTCTTTTTTCTTTTTGCTTTGTTTGATGAATGATTAGAGTATATCTTTAATTTTCATCTGGCAACTCCACTGAATTTTTTTTTTCAGTGTTTATTTTTACAAAGAAAAGCAAAAAATAATTTTTGTGAGGGTTCTTAAATGTATATTTTAATTCTCACATGGCAACTCCATTGAAGGGATAAAACCCTGTTATCTCATAAAGTTGTGAAGTTTTGTTGTGTGTATATGAGCCCATGCGACATATTAAAACCTCTAAAGCTCATCACTTGACAACTCCACCTTTTCAGTACAAGGTTTAGTGGTTATATCAAATGCATACTATTAATTTTTTGATATGGATGAATTAAAGGAGAAATATGGTGCCTAGATAACCAGACTTTTTCAACCTATTGATTTCTCAATCATCCCAGGTTTTCCTAACTATTGTGATGGTGTGGGTGATGCATATAAATGGCTTCCAGTATTTCAAGGAAATTATGGTGATTCGACTATCTAGCATGTCAAATATTTCCTTTAGTTGATGGATGACTCCAATGTTCTTCATGAAAACAATATGATGGAAATGTTTGCTGGTACTTTTTGGGGTGAGGCCTGTTGTTGGTTCTATTTGGGCCTTCCTAATAAATGCATAACTTTTTTTCCAAGTTTCCTTTGGATGTTTTTAGAGTAGTGGCATGATCGTAGGGGTAGTATGAATGGTTTGAAAAAGTTCCTTGAAAAGATCTGTACCTTCTACCTATCTGGGATAGAGTATCACATGGAAACATATGATGGACCTTTTTCCATGATACAAAGTATTGTAGACTTGGAATCACTTCTTGAACATTTAAGTGAAGATGAGCCCATGATTGAACACATTGTTGAAGACTCTCCTTATGTCACCATAGTTGAAAACATTGAATATTTGATATTTTCTCAAGATTGTTGCAATGCTATTATTTGTCTAGAAATCTCTCATGAGGAAACCATTACAGAGATCAACACTTACGAAGAAATTTATAATGTGTGTGATGACACTCCTCTATGTTCATCACTTAAGGATGAAGTTTTGGAAATTTTAAATTCTCATAATATCTTTGAAACCAAAACTTTGAAGGATGATTATTATGAACAGGAGGAGAGTAGTTATATCCACGGGGGCTTCACTTGTTGACCAATATCCTATCACGTTATTTCATATTGTGGGTTTTAAAATTATAAAAAACTGAACCAATATATTGCAGGTATTGGGGGGATGAGGGGTTTAAGGTGGGGGTGGGTAGGGTGGTTTATAAGGATTGAGGTATAAAAAGGGGCGGGGAGGAGGTTTTAAGTATTGGGAGGGGGTTTCAACAAAAAGAGTTTGGGTCAATATCTCTCGAAATTAAGGGTATTCTTTAATATCCCACGATCGCACGTGCTATGTAAGAGGTTCACTAAGTGAATTCCCCGTGGTTATATCTCAGGATGTGATACCAGCAAGGAAGACTCTCTCACATATGACATGGATGGGAGTGATGACTATTGGAATTTCATAGATAATCCAACTTGTGAAAATCTTATTGAGAATCCCATCCATGATATGTCCAGCAAGGGGAGTGTGGATACCTAGGAAAATCTTAGTATGGAAGAGGAGAATTCAGAATTTTCACATGATCATCCAGAGTCATATCATGTAGAGCCGCACAAAGGTATTAGTAATGAAGATATTGAGAAGTAGTATTGTGAAAAGTCAGATGGGATGTAGTCAATGGAATATCAGTCTCAGCCATCTTCTTCACATGTAGAGGCTCCTTATGATTTGGAGCATCTTGTGGCTTATGCAATGAGTTATCATTTGATATGCCCTGATGATCAGTATGATGATGTAGTCAGTCCACCTCATCATTCTGATTGGTATATCAGTCCTATCTAGTCATGGATAGAAGTAGCCTGCATAAGCACATACCATTTTGGGAAGAATTTTTATGACATTATTCATGCCTATGATTTCCCATCCAGCCCTCCCATTCTGGGTCTTCACGCAGGTTTGCATTTTCTGAATAAAGTATCCTTACATTGGTTGGTAACCAAAGACAAGGAAAAAAAATTATGTTAATAAAATTCTTAGATGGTTACATTGGATTTCTGATTATGCTTAACCCTTTTTATATCATGCTTAGAGTAGGAAAATAAGCTCCTTGAAAAGAGAGCATTTACTTTCTGCATTTCAGTTTTGTACTTAGCTATAATCAAACTTTTATTTCATTAGTTAGCTACATTTATTTTGTTTAAATAAATCAGCTTAATGGTTCATTTGGATTTTATATGAAGCTTGTGCTACTAAGGTTTTCTTGTCAAGTTGAGATGTTTTTATAGGGTGTATAAACCACAGATTCTGGTGTTCTTGTATCCTCTCCTTTCGCTATGACCATATCGAGCACATGTCCCGTAATTGGAGTCAGATGTTACCACCTAAGTTGTACTTAGTGGCTTTTATCAAGTGAGCCCAGTGAACCGGACAAAGATGATTTGTTTGGACTTCAGAAGACCTTCGAAAGTGCTTGTTGTACTATATCACATGTTCATACCCCATGGGGGAGTTGTAATAAGATGTTCTAGCATGATAGTGTCTGTAAAGGACTCCATCTCTTAGACTTTATTTGTCAATCCGATCATCCCAGGATGTTTTTTCCCTTGGTTATTATTGGTTATTGAATAAACGACTGATAATTTCTGAGTTTTTCACTCAATACCTCCAACGTTGGGGTTGTCAGCTTGGCATTTAGGCATATTGAGGTTATTAGAGTCCATGTGTCAATGTATAAACATGCTAGGAATCATGGTCGAGTCATATGAACATGTCTAAGCCCCCCTAGATTTTTAATTTTTTTAATTTTTTAAGTTTTTAAAATTTTAATTTTTCCACAAAAACTTAGGCTATTTTTTAATAGTTTAATTGGAAAAATTAGTTTTGTACTAAAAGTGGGACAAATAATCAGTTTCAGTCATGGGGGTGCTCATTTTCAAGCTAAGATCACCATGTAAACCTATATACCCACTATTTCCAAGTTTTGAGTGATTCTCCATCACTCAGTTTAGAAAGCCCCAAAAAATCAATTATTGATTGTTTTAATTAATAAATTGATGGATAATGGAGCAAATCCAAAATCCTAGATCAATGGATTCTCAGCCGATTTGATTGAAATCAGCCTCATCAGCACCAGATTAACCAGACATTGCAATTCCTTGACTAAAGAGGCTAATCAGGGTAGATCCAGAGTTGAACTTCAGCCTCCTTTATGGGGAATTGTGCCCTCTCTCTATCCTCCACATGTGTGGGCTCTTCTGGGATCTCTGTGGTTGATGATTCAGTTATCAGCTTGGTGTGTCAGCTCAATCAGCCCTGCTATTGATAGTTAGGCTTAGTTCAGCTTTAGATCAGGCATTGATGGAATCTCTTTCAGCTGCAGTTGTCTATCTCCTTGGGATTTGTGCTCCCTCTGGGATGGGGTTTCAAGTTTTTGTATAAATAAAGCTTGGTTGCCTCCTTTCTGAGTTAGCTAGAGTTGGAATGAGGGGCTATTGCTATTGTAATACTATGTAATATCTTTTTATATTGGAATAAAGTGAATCTTTGGAGCCCAAAATGGTGTAATTCCCTTATGTGTGTGGAATTACCATTGCCTTGCAGCTTTGTTGTTACCAGTGTCTTACTCTCAATTTCTGCATCTGAATCTTGTCTGGATTGAACGATTCAGCTGAATCAATAGGAGTATATTTGGCCAAGTAATATTACTTGTTTTTCAATATCTCATAGAATACATGTTTGAAGATTCATATTATACATGTTTAAATAAGTTTATTTGCATGTAATCCCTCTCTTTTTTCATATATCTCTATCCAGATCTCATAAGATTTTTTTGCAGGATTGTTTGTTAGTTTTTAGGTAGAAGGGGTTGGACGAACTATGGATCTAGCTTGAATCCACTAGGAATCCAACTGTTTTGTGAAGTCATTTTCCCTCTACATTCCACTAAGTAGTCTCTTTTGCAGATCCATTCCGACAACAAGTGCTCTTCTTTTCCTCTTCCTCCTTCGATCTTTTTAAAATCAATTCGATTACTTGTTTTGCAGCTTTAAAATTGTTTATATATATCAATTTTAGGATTCATTTTACATAGATATTTCTTCCTTAAATCTCATAAACTAGATCTCATTCCTAAATAAATTTTACAAGCATTCTAGATCTAGTTTTAGGGAAAATTGTCATTTTTCAAGGCTGTGAAAGTAGATCTAAAGCTTGTTGAATGCATGGTTGTTTCCTTAAAATATAATACATTATATTCATAAATTTAAGTGCTTCATATTGGATGCTCCAAAATCAGGCCAATATCCCAAGGAAATCTTGCTTTCCTTCGTTCTTTTTCCGTTTCTTTAAAAACTAGTTTTAACTTAGAATTTTTGGGTAAAAAGTGTGTTCATCCAAAAGTACTTTGAAAGTAATTTTGGGAATATTTAAATATGATAATATTTATTTTTTTTATCAGGTATAATAGAAAATAGGAGGAGGTGCTTTCCGGAAAGCATTTTTGGACCATTCGAAACCCCCTAGGGGGTCTTCGTCTTCCCAAAATTTCGCAATTTGTAAACCTTTGGTCTCATTCCGTATAAGGACCAAGTGGATTAATTTCAGTTTTATGATATTGTAATCTCTGCTAATAAAAATAAAAATCTCTTTGAATAGTCTCTTTCGAGCCTATTCACCATCCCCCTGGGGGGGATTTGCGTTCGTGTCATTTTTTACATTTTTTCATATTTTTTTAATATAGTGTAGTTCTAATATGTAGGGATAGTATACTTTGAATTATAATAATTTTCATATTACATATCTAGTGGTTTCAAAGTAATTTTAATACTTACCCCACGAGCCTCCTTTTGAGCTGAAAGGTGAAGAAAGGGTTGTGGTAGTCTAATTAGAAAATTGTGGTTTGCTTATTGGTTTATGATTCATCTGATATCATTAATTGTTTTAATAATCATAATAAAATCAACCCCTCCTTGATTCCCCGATTGAGGTCCACTTGGACCAAAATAGGTTCCTGGAGGGTTTTCTTTTTAATAAGAACACCTCTTTTAAAATTTTCTAAAAATAACAAAGAATCTAGTGTGTATGATCTTTACTTGGATGTGGTTCATCCTATCAGTTAAGCCACAACAAAATCACTTGAGTGCCTAGATTAATCAGTCTTCACCTCCCAAATTGATAAACCATCAAGAGAAAATCCAACGCCTCGAACAAACTGTAAGTGGTGGAAAAATACCCAAAGGAGTGGGAACAACTGGAAAGTGACCTCGAGGCACTGATCTCTGTCACACCTTGATGGGTGCATTATGAACAATAGTCTCCAAGACTCCATTCCATCGCATAAACACCTTGCGAGTATCCATGAAAGTTCACTTTTGGACATACTCCAAGTACCCCTAGGGTATATCTAGAGTCCTCGTTTCACCTAATTTAATTCATTCACATTCCACATTAATTTAAAATCAACCAAGAGACATTTGCAAAGCATTCTTTCAAGCACATGAAAGCACATTATTTTTTCTGTTGACTCCATTTAAGGCACTGGTGATTTATTTGATCAATTTTTTTGATTATATATATATTGAGTATCATTATTGTGCTTATCTGGTTTAAATATTGCATCTTGTTATCTTTTGGTTCCATTGGTCAATTTCAAAAACTCCTAAACAACTTAATCAATATAACACCATCACACTAAGTAATTAGCCTTAGTAATTTAATAGGGTCTACCCCCCTTGGATTCGTTGGGATTTACCTTGAACGAAGGAGTCAAGAACAAAGTGACAGCCTTGACTCAAGACTTGCCCCCAAGGACACAGCAAGTGGCTTGAAGATATATGCCACATAACCCAGGGGTGTGAAAGGCGGCAACACTCCTTGAGCACCAACCCAGATAGGTTTTACCCCGTCTACAAACACCTACAGAGAAAATGAAGTCTCACCCGAAATGTTCGAGGGAGAGCTGAAAGAACCAAGTTTTCATAGTATGAAGGAGGACCATGCATCTGTTTATTAACTCAACATGGCATTTATTCCATAGATCTAATCGTTCAACTTATGTGTTAACAAATTATATCATCATTCAACAGAGCTCATTTTCATACCAGAATCAACAAAACAATCGATGCACAAACAGATCTAATAGTATACCATCATTTAAAGCAGAGAAACATCACACCATTCAAATATCTACATCACAGATACACATTGCATTCATATTTGGATCGTAGAAAATAGGAAAAAAGGAAAACAGGAAAATACACAATGATTCTTCTCAACCTCTGTCATGTCATATTAATTTTCGCAACAAAATATAGAGTCTCTGAAATAGTTCTCCAGCTCACATACACAAATCAAATTCAGAAGTATGCGCAAGAAACACAACCAAAAACAGTGTCACTAGGAAGTGTCCATTCATTTCCTAAGAAGATCTTACACTTGCAATTCTACATCTACTTATAGGCTTGCACCTTTACAATGATAGTCCACTTAACCAACTTCCTAACTACTTATGAACAAAATCTATAAAAGAATGACCACAATCCGCATAATGTGGTCCAAAATGACCAAAAATATATAAACTATTATAATTCTGGCTTGCATGTCAGTTTCCACCTTGCATGAAATCATTGACCTTACACAGCATACATGATGTTGTGTAGCTATCTTACCCCAAAACCGCCTGCCAACAGGCCCCCAACACAAACTTGTGGCTCGCCCTTGAGCCACGTTAGCTGGACATGGTGTATTCACTGATCTTCTACTTGAAGTCGTCGTACTGTTGAGTGATATCCTTGACTTGATATTTGACCCTATCAGTGATCTCTTGAATTCCTATCAAATCATGTGCCAATGGATGCTCCACCATCTTATCAATAACCTCCCTTTGTCCTTCATGAACTGCCTACAACACAGAAGTTGCCTTAACTGAGAGTTGCGATCCAATATCTTGGAACTCATATAACTATACATTGCGCCTCTTTTTACGCTCGCTTTCCTTTAGAACACACTACTGCAACTCCTTCAAATCTGCAGACTTGGTGATTTGAATGACTGGTGGTAGCATTTTCAACAACATCTTTAGTGTTTCCAGTTGCTCCTCTTCCTCCAGCAATTGTGTGGTCAGTTGCTCCAATTGCTCATCCTGGACTACGCTACACCAAAATTGTGTAATTTCCTTAGTTACCTTCTTTTATTCCTACTCCATCTCCTCTAGCTGTGTTGCCACATCCTCCATGGTTCCTTTCCTCTCTGCTACCTATTTCGGTGGTGTGTCGAGATGGACTAGTGCTTGTATGTACGCATTGTCACTTTGCAACTGTGCAATAACCACCCCAAGCCTTGCTGCTTTCACTAGAGCATTGAGTTCTTTTGTGCTCTCATATGCATGCTGATAAGCATCAGAAACGACCTCTTCTAACCACACTCTGCTATCCAAGAGTTGTGCTTTCTCAACCACCAGTCGATCTTGCTCCATCTTCAACTCTTCAATTGCCTTAGAATTCTCCATGATTATGCGCTCTTGTTCCTTATTTAATTCTTCAATCTCTTTCTATGCTTTTGCCTCTTTCTCCTATGATCGCAAGAACTGAATGTTGGTACTTTGTTCCCTATCTCCCAACTCCTGATTGGTGACCCTCTGCATATGGACCAATGTCTGTGTGGACAATGTAATGATGTCGATGGGAAAACCTTGTAACTACTACAAGTAGGTGTTGACATCCTCATTATTGGTCTCAATTGTATGCGGCAGAATTTGTACATTTTGAATTTGCGTCCTAGTGTTGATTGAGCCAAGGTCTTGCACAGTCACTACCTTTGGTTCCTTCATCAATACTATGTCAAATAAAGAATGATGTCAAGTTTTTACCTCGCAAAAGCATTATGTTGCTTGTTTCTTCATCTCTTCAGTTGTTGCATCCGTTGTAGTTGTAGTTTTCTAAATGATCCAATTCAACTGCTTCTCCATCCCTAGGGCTACGCTACTTGTCGCACCCTGCTCTTGTCGCTTCTTCGTCCTTGATTTTCTAAATGCTTGCTTTGCTTTTGAGTCAATGGGTTTTCGCGACAGCCATTAGAGGAATTTTGGGGTCTAAAATGGGCCTCCTAAGGAAAATAATAAATAATAGTTAAAGTAATAAAATAATAGTTAAAATAATAAAATAATATTGATTAATTTTGGAGGAAGAAAGAAAAAAACTACTTTTTTGTGTTTGTATTTTCGACATATCTCCCTGTTTTTTTACTCAAATTTCGATCGAGAGAGCTCATTGGATGANATGTCATCATCACGTTTTTTCAAGTATTTCTTGTTTTTGGGGTAGCGGGGTCCATCAAAAGTATGCAGTGTGGGTACTCGTTGGATGCGGAATCAAATTCCTCATCCAATGAGCTCTCTCGATCGAAATTTGAGTAAAAACACAATGAGATATGTCGAAAATATGAACAGAAAAAAGTAGTTTTTCTTAATGACAAATATGTTAATTCAACCATTATGGTTGACTTATTTTATTGAAATTCTATTGGTTCTTGAATTCCAACTCACAAAAACTTATTTTGGCACTTTTTCTTGTAAGGCCCATTTTAGACCCCAAATTTCTTCTAATGTCTTCATATGAATCAAGGGGACTCTTCTGGTCAGGATCAACCGGTGCATCCGTCGGTGGACCTGTTGACACTTCTTCTAGGTTGACCAGTTCTCTCCATGTTGTAGGCCAATCATCAACAATTGTCTCCAGTTCTGCATCAAATAACTCGTACGGTATTGGAAACCACTGCTTCTCTGGGTCACACCGTGCATGCACATGAATGGCATGCAGACCAATCATGAACCGAGAAACCCGTTGGAACTTCATCACAACCTCCTCAAAAAATTGTGAAACATTCATAGTTGTAGCTTGCAGCGCTTCCCAATAGATCCAAAACTGAACTATGTAGTCCTTAAGTCTATCAACTTCCTTCACCCACCAAAGGTTCGAGTAGTGTGCACCCTTACAAATCTTTATTGCATCCACCTCCATCCCTTGGTAAACATCTGGATCCATCCAATCCACGAGTGCAATTAAGATCAATAACCAACTATATGAAAACAACCTCTACCCCGCCTAAAATTCCATTGCATCCCTCGTCAATTGGTTCATTATAAATAGCAACCAATTCATTTGTACTCCTTCTGTGTATTGCTCCGTGCATGCAATAACCCCTGAATTGCACTGGTTCAGTCCATTCATCCTCACTATCTTACTGGCCAAAATTTGTGCACCAATTTGGACAGCCAGATCATTGATGTTGTCGATGCGGTACGCCCATACGTCCAATTGCAAACCATATCTCTTCTTCAGCCTTCTCATGGGCCTCTTGTCTTTATCCCTTCCTTTAAAATACTGTGAGGGGTCTAGCCCATCCTTAGGAAACCACGTGATCTCAGAAATAAGTGCTACCGTGACCTCAATTAGTTTTTCCAGCCACAAAATGCTGCCATGGAAGCATGCCAAGATCTTTGTCATGCATGCATTTGCTTTGTTCAACCACCCAAAGTGTGACATGTTGATCAATCCCAACAGTCCCACTCTGTCCAAGCTGCACACCCAGTCCTGTGGAATGCATAATATGGGGTCACCTCCTACCTCTATCCTAGGTACATATTGACCCTTCATGATATTCATCAATGCAATCATGCCGTGATCATCATACTTCATTCCCATCAGCACAGGCAGGATATCCATGGTACATGCCATACCCTGGGGAATCATCGACATCTTCACCGGGTATTTTTGTTTCTTCTTCATCTTCCTAGGCTTCAAATCAGGTTGTGTGGGAGGCACATACCCAACGATGTCTGCAGTGGACACCTCTACGTGGGATGATGATTCTACAACCCTTGAAGTTGATGGACCCAACTATGCATTTGCCTCCTCTTGTGCCCTTGCAGACATTCTAGTCTTCCACTTCTTCGAAACTGGGGACACGGTCCCTTGCACCCCTCTCTTCTTATTTAGAACAGAGGAATATCCCACTGACATACTTGTGACTTCCTCCTCAATAGTAACCCCGATGACCAGTGAGTCCCTCTCACTAGAAATTTCAATTATGACTTGCTCACGCTGCATGCTCCGCAAGGTTCAATGGGAACTTGACCTGACTTCACTCTAAAACTCACCCATTCACTGCAACTCAACTCAATGAAACAAAACACAACTCTTCTACAACAACTCTACAACTCAATCTTTGCACAATTGTGAATGTCAACCACATTCGACCCTTTCTTATAGCACCGATCCAATCGCACCTCCATCATGACCAAATCAACTTTAATCATTTCGACCAAATCATGCATTAATCACCCAAAATCCGCCAATGATCCTACCAATCCAATGGTCAGATCGACCATAAATACATCTCGCTTCCACAAGCGTCGTCAGTTAAATGCTTATATTGTCTTCATTTATTACCGATTTGACTATGGCGTGGCCCTGCGGTTGTCACGACATGGCTTCCTAACAACAATACTAATGCCTTTGATTGCACATCCACTTCCTCCTAGTGCACCATCCTCCCAACTATGCAGAAACAAAATGTCTTTTTTTTCATCGCATAGTGCATCAAGCATCGCACGGTTATGGGCCCGTCCTATAGGGCTTCAGCCTGCAACCATTTACTAACTTTGGAAACATCACTTTGTCTAATTGCTGCAGTTATACTGCACCTTCTAAAGCAATGGAATTAATGAGATATGGACCTAGCCAATGCATCTGCAACTTACCTAGATTTTTGGAAAACTTGTTGTCATACATAAGGACCAAGTCTCCTTGCTGAAACTATTTTTTATCAATATGTCGATCATGCCAAGATTTTTGTCAATCCTTCTCAATGCGCTGGTGAAAACCTACAATGAAGCAGTATTCCTCGACCTATACCAACTACTCCAATTGTTCCTCTAACACTTCTTCATCATCCATGTCTGTCGTTTCCTCTATGCACAAACTTGGAACAATGTACTCCATAAGCATGACTGCCTCTTTCTCGTACACCAATTTGAATGGTGTATGTCTCGTCAATCTTTTGCAAGTGGTGTGATATAACCACAAGACTACTGGAATCTTAAAATCCCAGTCATCACGGTTTGTGTTACACACCTTTGTAAGTGCATGCTCCAACACCTTGTTGAATGCCTCCACTATCCCATTTGCTTATGGATTATACGGGGTACTCTTCTTATGCTGTATCTCGAGTTCCTCGGTCAATGTGTTGACTGTGAAATTGATGAAGTGAATCCCTTGGTTAGTCATCAATATCCTTGGACATCCAAACTGAGTAATAATGTTGTCAAACAAGAACCTAGTTGTTGTCACAGCGGTGCAATCTACAACAGGTGCGGCCTTTGCCCATCTTGTCAAATAGTATGTCACTGTAATTATGTACCACATGCCAGTTCTCTTTCTAGGTGGGTTTATTAGTCCCACAAAGTCCACATCCAATTTATCAAATGGATGCAATGTCACCTGAGGTACTAGTGGCATATCATCCCTCCTTAATGGTTTTCTAGTTCTTTGATAGACATCGCAAGTCCACGCATAATCTGTCGCATCATTATGAAGAGTGAGAAACCGAAGCCCTACGTGAAGCACCTTCCTAGCAGTAGCATGACCTCCATAGTGTCCATTGGCAACTCCTACATGTTCCTCTACCAAAATATGCCCTTGTTCATGTGGTAGGACACACCACCTTAGCATCTCATCTAGTCCGAGCTTATAGAGTTGTCCAACGATCAGCTGGAAATACACGGCCTTGATAACCAACTACTTCTTCTGACTTGTAGTAAGATCTTATGGTGCTTATCCTGTTGCCAAAACTTGGATTATTTCTTCATAGTAATCATCAACCATGTCAATTTTGAATAGCTGTGCATTAGGAAAACCATATTCAATGTTTCTTGGTTCCTCACCTATCTCAATTCGGGATAAATTATCTGGGCCACCATTCAATCGACCCAGCAATCACAATGGCTTCCATGTTTTTTGACATTTTGAACTGGTGGAGTTGCCAATAGATCCTTCCTCCATGAATTCATCGATGAAAAAATTGTATTTTAAAGCCTGTAACCAACCCTTGTTCACCATCAAATACTGGATCTAATCATTGTCGAACCAAGGTAGAACTTCTATGCTTCCTCCCTAGTATGGTCACCAAAAGATGTTTATCCTAAAGTCTACTAACTAGACTACAGGGTAGCAGTTTTAGGCACCTCAAAAATAAGATATTGTTTTTGTTGTTTTAAGGATAACAATATAGAAGTCAAGAATATAAAAAATAGGTATAGAGAAATAAAGATCTGAAAACATCAGATAATACATGCATAAGGACAATATTTTACAGAAGGAATAACAATGCATCTTTTCAAGATCCAAGAGCTAGGTTCAAAGCATATAAACACAAATAATAAACAAAAAGTTCATTCATTGCATCATATGTGAAAATACAAGTGCTCAAAAATACATTTCAAACATCATTTAGTAGTAATATCCACTTGCCAACACATGCATGTATATAGAAGACATCTATATAAACAAAAATGCAGACAAAGGTTCAAATAGAACCACAGAATATCAACACAATATATAGTTTAAAAATAACTCCAAATAGATAATAAAGTCATTCATTCAGTAAAGAAGTTCTAATACATATATAATATTGTAGAACTGTACAAGCTTCCAGCATATGTCGACCCTCATGTGTCTCCCCTTTGTTTCAACAAAATATTACAATATATAGAAAAAAGGTAAGATCAAACTTTGTTTATAGATCCACCTTTTAAGGATTCAAATTTTAAAAATAGAAAAGTATCTTATCTAAAAATATCTAATTCAGATAAATATGTCAAGTGTCAAATCCATACTAAGATAGACATCATATCAAAGTCTTCTAGCTGCCTCAGCTAGAATAGTCATTCCCTCCAACGCTTGTGACCTCTTGAGAAGAAGAACCTGTTCCATGACCTAAAATTTCTTTGACAACTCTTCATTTTTCTTTTTTAGGTCTTCAATATTCTTGGTTAACTCTTTGATATCTGAACTTGTGCCAATGATTATTATCCACCTTTCCAAAAACAAACTTTTGTAAATCATCCTGATTTTGTTTTGTGAACCCACTTGCTGCAAGTGCCTTATCCAAGGAACCGACTAATTTAGCAATTGCTTCAAATCATAGCCTCCTATCGTCATCTAAATCTAATTCTTTTGACTAGTCTACCCCTCAGCAACAGAAGAGAGAAACCTCTTGTCAAAGAACTTGAATATACAGTCTACATCTTGATCAAAATGCATTTGTGCATTAAGATGAGAGACGGAAACCATTTGTGGAAAGTCAATCATTGTGAAACTTTCCTCATCATCAATCACAATATTGAATTCATTGAAATCACAGTGAATGAGACCATGTTATACCAATCGAACAAAGTGTGGAAGAGATCTGTTCACATTTGACTAATCCCCATATCCACTCTTGCCAAAAAAATGTCTAGAATCTCGCGGCATGCTTCTCCTTCTGTTTGCATTGCTGAATGAATATGAAGCCTGCGACCAAATTTCTAAATTTCATCTGCTAAATAAGAAAAAATAGGAAATATCAGGGAAAATAACTTGTCTCTGGTTCACATCTCTGTGGATACCACTTGTTTGTATAACTCTCACATTCCTTTCTGCAAGACATTCTAGACCATTAACTGTAGAAATCCCTTGCATGCCACCAAATCTTCTTACACGGGATTCCATATTGATAGAAAATTTTGTATTCTGGTCGATCTCACTGGATCCCATAATTGCATAGTACACTTGTAGAATCATCCATGCTTCAATATCATATAATTAATAACAAAGTTCCAATTGCAAGACTTTTCAGAGAAGCACCATTCATAGCATCAACACAACCATTTCTTGGATTTTGTTGCATGAGAGACATCTGGGAGGAAAAATCCATACTCAAACATATATAGAACTAAGATACAACGTGAAAATTATTTTAGTACCACACTATCATTGTTGACCATGGCTATCACCTATGGTATGATTCCTTTGACGTGCATCGTTTGATCGTACAGCACCTTCCCATCCTAAGTAACTTTGGGAGAGTTCAAAGAATGGGATGATCCTATTGACTAAATACCTTTAATAGTAGAAGCAGTTGTATCAATTGACTGCAAATGAATTTTTCTTTGACTTTTTAGATGGGTTATGACCCACAGTTTTTGGCATTGAGGGAGTCGTATTAGTTGGCATGACTATTTCAGAGCCAACACCTCCATCCTTTGAACCTCAGTAGAAAAATGAGATGTATGAGGTCGTGGGGGGTTTATCACCAATTCCTCGGCCATATTATCCACTTGTAGAATAAATACCATGCCATTTAGATCAAACTAATATTCATGGTGCAATTTGTTGACATGCTGTAGATAGCCCATTTCCCAACAATACAACCCCATTTCAAACCAGAGCATCTGCTAAAGCATATTTCTATCCATTGATAGAAGAAACCCCAATTACTGGTGTGCCTGGCCCTCCAATAGGCCCTTGTCCTTGCCAAATTGGGCTTGAACTTGAGTTCATCCAAGTCTGGTAAACGGAGTCTTCAATAACCCAAACGTTTTAAGGAATTTGGTCCATGTTTGATGAAAAAGAACCCCAACAATCTGAGAGAAACATTAAGAGACGGAATGATTCCCATTGTGAGGTTCAATTTAATTACAAATATACAAAACATAATATCCATTGTCTAGAACCCCTTCTCCTCAATCAAACCTTCTCGTACCCTGAATTGCTCCCACTCTAAATTTCTGCAATGATCTTTACTTTCAAAAGGAACATTAGATCTATTTTCAGCGATGGCTCCAACATAATCACAATCATCTTTCCCAGTGAAATTTTTGGAATAGAATAAAACTGCCTCTTGATCTATCCTACAAAATCCTCTTTTAGCATGATGATATTTAGACTCCTCCCCAACTCCTTTAGTAGCCAGAATTTCATGAGAAGTTGTGCAGGAATTAATTTATATGCAACCAAATCTATCTCTTCTGAGAATGTCAGCTTGAAGGAAACCCTTGATGGGGCTGTATGATTTTTTCATAACCCTGCACATATCCCTAAGCTTGGCAAGCTAGCAACGCACATGTATATGAATGATGAGATGTGCTACCATCTTGAGTTAAAACATAAGATATAAAAAGACATTGCATTTATATATATTGCATTCATTTTCACTGTATGAAAAGACATTTATTAATATAAAGGAGATTAAGTCTTAAAATAAGATATTTGTAAATGCAAAAAGATATTTTAAAATGAAATCAAATCATCCCAAACATAGGAGAATAAGTGAATAAAAAAAGGGATAAAAATGTCTAAAAAAGATAGACCTAGCGAAAATAGCTAACAGACCTAGAACAAATATCCTTCATCTCAGGAAACTTGGTAGGAAACAAATCTTGAAATTCATGCAATAGATCTGTGATCTTTTCCATGGTCTCTTCATCCCAGTAGTCCCCGACATTTGCAAACTTTGGGTTCTCATCCGTCCCAATGTTGACCTTCCTGATCTTTAATGGCCAATTCACTGGATCTGTCGGTACGTCGAGTGCTGCAACATCTTGAGTCCCTTCTATTTTTGAAATATTAATGTTTCACAGATCATCACCATCCTTGGGTCCTCCAGCTACATTATAGCATTCCATCATCGACTGCATCCGACAATGCACATGTAGATCCATGGGGTATGCGACTGGAACCGCCTTTACAAAAACATCGTGGATGAGCTCCAGCACATTATAAATATCTGGATTAATATCCGTGAAACCGAAGGTGAGTGAAGGTGCACGATCCCATCCCTTTACAGCTTCATCCCTCACTAGTTCAACATGCCTTCTCCCTTCATTTGGATCCATCGGGGAGATGACTCTGATGCCTTGATTTTCAAAGTTCATCACGCGCTTCTTAAAATTAATCATTGTTAAATTGTCATTGGCCCATCCAATCCCCAACAATGTGGGATAGGATGCTCCACCATCGACAATGCCAAAAATGTCAAAATGAGCTTAAGCCTTCATCGATTCAACTTCCACCACAAGGTGTGGAACTCTCCCAATTGACATTACTTTGTCCTGGTTAGCCAATCACAGTTGTACAGGGGACCAACCCAAATATGGGCTCCTGATATTTCTCCATGTCTTCCTAGTTAGAATATTGACATCTGAGCCTAGATCCAAAATTACTAAATCTACCTTGTAGTCCCCATTCTGAATGTTCATGCGCATCTCTTTTCCTGTCTTTTTCTTATGTAAAGAGTTCACCATGGACTCTTTCCATCCCTTGGCCTGTCGGTGCAACAGACTCTCAATCTCGGCAAGAGCATCAAGATATTTTTCTAGTGACAAACAACTTTCAACGAAGTTCTCCAAGGTACCATGTTGTCACGATGGTCCTTCTACCGAAGTTGAATCAAAAGCAGGGGGCATTTCAGAAACATGTAACTGACCAGGATTCCTTCCTATCACATCACGTGATTCAAAGAATGTGTGTTTATTAGCATCGATATCAAAATGAACCTTCTTCTTCCTAGCTAGCAAAATTTGTGGTCGCGTGCCATCATTTATTATCATCACACCTCCACAAGTAATGACAACAACAACAGCATCTTATGTTCTTGGTTCTACTGAAATCGTCGCAACAGTTCATCCCTAATTCTAGTTTAGCAATGGATTCACAGGTTGATTCACATTCTGGCTCTGATTCTGAAGCGTATTTTGGTTTTGCAACTAATTCTGATTTTGCAATTGGTTTTGGTTCGTGTTCTAGTTCTATAACTATGGAAAATTTGCTTCTTGTCATCTTGCGATCAGATGTGGACAATTCTCAATGGTGTGATTGACATCGATACAATACGTACACTACGCTTGCAATTCCAAGAAATCTCTCTAATAATGTCCCAATATTCTGCAATTATAACATCGCACTAGTCCGCGGCCTCTTCCTCCTCCTCGACCAAAGCCTCCACCTCGTCCTCCTCGGAATCCTTCGCAGAATCCTCCTTGTAGTTGATATTGTGGCTGATTGAATTGTTGTTGTGGGGGATTTGGTTGCTGCTGAACATACTGCACTGGTTGAACATACTGTGGTTGTTGTGGATCCATCTGCATCTGGTTATACTGTGGTAATGGCACAAACTACTATTGTAAATTTGGCTGCAGTACAAACCGCAATTGAGGTGTTGGTTGTACCACCTGTATCTGTGACTATGGTTGTTGTACCATTTGATGATATTCTCCCTTCACATAGTACATGTCCAATGTTCTTTCCTGGAGTCGATAATTTGCATGAAAATCCTTAGCTTCATGTCCAATAGACTGACATAATGTACAGTATAAATTTTTTGGCTTCGTGACCATCTTCTGCATATATCCACAATCTTGATGTTGATGCCCATAAACATGACAAATGTGGCACCAGGGCATACCGCAACAACTCAATGGGTTTGGCGCTCCTGAAAACAGGTAGTTCTGGAAATATGGGAAGTTCTCCTTAGTATGTCCCTCTACGTGACATCGAGTACACCACACTTCTTTATGGTTCTCTTTTACTTTCTTAATATCTTGCAACTGGAGCATCAAGTTTTCCAGTTGTGTCTAGATCTGATTCATGCCAACTTTATTCTCACCAATAGGTGAAGCTTCTAACTTCATCTCAATCTCCAGAGTCTTTTTTTGTGTCACAATTTTCTACTGCATTAATGGTAATCTGATGTGAGATAGTAACGCCGTGATGAACCATTCCTTATGTTGAATATCACTCATCTCAAATTTTACTCTTTCCATTAGCGTCTTAAACCTTTGATAAAAATCCCAAATAGAATTATTTGGATACTTCTTAATCTCTTTCAGTTATGTGATGTATTGTGCTTTCGATTTTGGTTTTTCGAATTCTTCAATCAATCCTTTCCTAAATTCAGCCAATTTTTACGATGGAGCCCCTATAGGAAATTGTACAAATTTCATGAACCAATCTAGAGCATGACCCTGAAGAGTCATCACCCATTGGCCTTTCTTGACCTCATCATCCGTAGTTTGTTTAACAGTCCAAACAGCTTCACATAAGAACCAGTATTGCTCAGGATCCTCAGTCATGTTTCCATGAAATAGAGGTAACTTCACATCATTGCTCTCCATCATGGTATTTATTCCTACAGTCATTGATCATCTACTTTTAGAGTGTTGTTTACATGTCGGACATGATGGTGTCATACTTGTGTTCCTTCTTGAGTATGGCGCAGTGCACGAAGGTGTGGGTACGTTGTTGCTCTCAGTCGACCTTTCCTTGGGCTCGACCATAGCCTGGTCATCTCCTTCATCGTTGTAGGGTCACTTTGTTCAGTGGGGAATTCCTTCATGGCCTCACGTCTTAGTTGTGGTAGGACTCTCTCTTGTCATGTTCCTCTTCTCTTGCTGAAACCTTACTCCTTCGCTCATAATACCACTTCCTTCCTCCTCTTCCCTCACAGTCCCATCATAACTTCTATCCATATACCTCATATCATTCCATCCAAACCTTGTCTCCACGATACCTGTAGCCTCCGCACACCAAATCCTACTACTGGAGGTGCATCTTCAATTTGCATTTTTCACAGATGAGCATCTTAATGGACAATTACAAAGACAATGGGAACCTACCTTTTGGTCTGTTGAAAAATTTCCATTTGGATTTGCTATAGTATTTAGTTGTGTTGACTGCGAACTCAGTGATATATCCCTCCAATATACTATTAATCCATACTTCAACAGCCCGTGATGCTCTATTTTCTACCTCCTACAACTCTTGGATCAATTATGGGGTCAAGGATGTTGGCTCACCTCCTTGGAAACTTGTCTTGTGATAGGTCAATCGCGCCAACCACTCGTACAAGATGATCAGAAATTTAGAGAAAACTTACTCGTGTGGACCGTCATGCATAAACTCTACTAGCTACCTATCCATTCACAGTCTAGGGTTCTGATTTTCTTTCTCAACAAATTCTTGTATTGTTATATTTTTATCATTTAGACAGTATTATCTTAGGATATTTAACTGAGAGAATAAAAAGCACAACAATCAAACATAAGAGACAATAGACACAAATATTTTTCTCGAGGAAACCATAAAGGAGAAAACCCTGCAACTTCCTCAGAGATAGAATTGGAACCAAAAGTAAAACCCAAAAATAGTAAGATGATTTACCGACAAGAGTAGTCTCTCTCTCTCTTTCTCTGTCATTTATGTGCTACAACTGAGTGTGAGTGAATGTGTGATAAATAGAGACCATCACTCTCTATTTATACTAATTCCTGACTTGACAATAACTCACTAGGGCCAACTTCTCTAGGAGAATCTAATAACCCTAGGGCCCTACAACTGCGGGGACTTTAACCCTTGATCAATACGGAGGGTTACCGTCTATGACTTTACATGACATGTTTACATTATTGAATGTCTCTATAGGAACATTGGGGCATGACATGACTCAATTACATTACAAATAATTCCTAGAATAAACATTTGGGTACAATACATAAAATATACAAGTGAATACATTCCGAAGTTACAAATACATCAACACTCCCTCTTAACTAGGAAGGTATTCTCTTGACACAATTTATCACCACAAGTCTTCTTCTCTGTATCATCTAGATCATCATCAAGTTATCTTCATCTTCAAGTCATCTTCATCACTAGATCTAGATCATCACTGCTAGATCATCACTTGGTCATCATCACTGGTGTTATCTCTCAATTCTTCTTGTCATAGGAAGTTCTACAGAGCCAACCCTTTTTCATGATGGTTTTAGGCCTAGCCTCCATGTAGGTCTTCTTCAGCACTTATATCTAACCCTCAGTCAAAATGGCCCACCCAGCACTTACATCTAACCATGGGAGGAACACATCCAACAACCATGTCAGAAAGGCATGCCTAGCACTCACATCTGACCATGGGAGGAACACATCCAATAACCATGTCAAAAAGGCCCAGCACTCACATCTGACCATGGGAGGAACACATCCAACAACCATGTCAGAAAGGCTTCGGCACTTATATATTAGCATGGGAGGAACACATCCAATGACCATGTAAGAAAGGCTCAACAGTTATATTTTACCATGGGAGGAACACATCCAATAACCATGTAAGAAAGGCTTAGCACTTATATTTGACAATGGGAGGAACACATCCAACAACCATGTCAGAAAGGCTCAACACTCACATTTGACCATGGGAGGAACACATCCAACAACCATTTGAGAAAGGCTCAACACTTATATCTTACCATGGGAGGGACACATCCAACAACCATGTAAGAAAGGCTCTGTGCTTACATCTGATCATGTGGGAACACATCCCATAGTCACATTAGAATGAATATACACTTACATCTGATCATGTGGGAACACATCCCACAGTCACATCAAAATGGCTCTCAGACTCATAACCTCCCCTTGGAGGGAACCTTTATTTGGAGAACACCAAGCTTCAGCTTGAAGTACTCAAACTTCACTCTAGCCAATGGATTGGTCGACACATCAGCTATCTACTCATCCATCGCAACATACTAGAGCTTCACTGCTCCTCTCTACACCATATCTCTGATATAGTGATATTCGATCTCGATATGATTCGACTTTTCATGAAACACCAGGTTCTCAGACAACTTCACACAACTCTGGTTGCCGCAATATATAAAAGTAGCATCTAACTGGAGATCAAACAAATCAAATAGTAGCTTCCTCAGCCATACTGCCTCATAACTATTTTAAAAAGCTACGACATACTTTGCTTTAGTGGTACTTTGTGCCACACAAGACCATTTCCTGCTAAACCAAGAGATCACATCTGATCCCATACTGAAGCAACACCCTGAAGTGATCTTCCTATTGATGGCACTTCCTGCCCAATCTGAATCAACATAACCTTCCAAGTTAATATTTTGATTTTCCTCATACTTGAGTCCACAATCAACTGTACCCTTCAGGTACCTCAAAATATGCTTTCCAGCAATCAGGTGAACATGTCTAGGATCTGTCAGGAACTGGCTCAATGCGTTCACAGCAAAGAAAATATCCGGTCTCGTATTTGTCAGGTACATCAAGGACCCAATCATCTGATGATACATTGTAGCATCAACTGACTCTGATGAAGCATCACTTAAAAGCTTCAGGTTCGATGCCATATGTGTGGTCATGGCCTTGCATTCCATCATCCCAAACCTCGTCAGGATCTCTACTGCATACTTCCCTTGTCCTAAAGAGATTCCATCTGCATTCTTCCACACCTCCATGCCTAGAAAGTAGTGCATCATACCCAAGTCCTTGATCTTGAACTCAGTAGCAATCTTGCTATTCGTATCAGCAATCATATTAGAGGAAA
>LPNX011146117.1:3031-36468 GCA_001517045.1 Pseudotsuga menziesii | reverse complement strand
AAATGAAATGATGATGTCATCATTCCATTTTTTCAGGTATTTCTTGTTTTTGGGGTAGCGGGGTCCATCAAAAGTATGCCGAGTGGGTACTCGTTGGATACGGAATTTAATTCCACATACAACAATCTCTCCTGATCGAAATTTGAGTAAAAACACAGGGAGATATGTCAAAAATACAAACAAAAAAAGTAGTTTTTTTTTATGATACCTATCCCCAATTTTATATTAAAAAAGTGTTTAATACCTATACAATATTTCAAATTTAAATCAATTTCATTAGCTAACACATGATGACATGGAATTTGAATAAAAGTTAAAAGGCCCATTTTGAGTTGAAATTTCCTCTAATGACCCATCCACACCTATTACAAATAGATCATATACATACATTAGGAGTATTATAGGGTTCCCTTCTTCAACCTTGTAGTAAAGGTTGGAATCTTCTTTACTCTTGGTAAAGCCCAAACTAGATAGAAAGCTGTCAATTCTGTCGTACCATCTCCTGGGTGCCTGTTTTAAATCGTATAGGGATTTCTTCAATTTACACACATGAGTTTCCCTGTCATGTGCATCAAAACCGAGTGGCTACTCCACATACCCTTCCTCTTCTACTGCACCATTCAAGAACGCAGTCTTGACATCCATCTGGTGTATCTTCCATTTCATCATTGCAGCTAGAGCAAGTATTGATCTAATGGAAGTGTATCTGGTTATAGGTGCAAAAGTTTCTTCATAATCTATTCCTTCTTTCTTGGAGAAGCCACGAGCCACAAATTGTGCTTTATATTTCTCTATGCTACCATTTGAATCATGCTTGATCTTGTAGATCCACTTGGAAGTCACAACAGACTTCCCTTCTGGTCTAGGGACAACATCCCAGACATCATTCTTCATGATCGACTGGTACTCCTCGATCAAAGCATCCTTCCATTATTTCTTCTCTACCACTTATTCATATTTGGAAGGTTCTTTATCAATAATTTCACATACCAAGGCCACATAACTGGAGCAGGACCGAGTTCTTATCCTCTCTTTATGTATTTCTTCTAGAGCCCCATATCTTTCTGCACATTGGATAGCCTCTCATACCCATGCAGGTTTCCTGTTGTGAGGATTCTTCTCTTGGGGTGGATCTAAAGGTTCCTGGGGTTCTTCTATTTCTCGATATTCATCTTGATTTACATCGTTCATAGTTGTATCTTGAATCTTGGGTACTTCTGTTTCTTCAGAGTCTTCAACTGGTCTCTTTCTGGATATTTTGTAAGCTGAATCTTCGTCGAATGTTACGTCTCTGCTTATGTCGATCTTCTTGAATCCTGGGAAGTATATTCTGTAAGATTTTGAGATTTCACTGTATCCCACAAATATACCCTTCTTTCCAGAAGTCTCTAACTTTGACCTCTTTTCTTTTGGAATGTGTATGTATACAGGACAACCGAATATTCTAAGATGGTTGACTTCTGGTTTCTTGCTGAAAAAGACTTCTTCATGTGTCTTGTTATCGAGTACTCTGTGTGGAGTATGGTTTTGTACATACACTGTTGTTCTGGAAGTTTCTTCCCATAGATGCATGGGAAGATATTGATCATGAAGCATGGCCCTTGTAGCTTCCATGATCGTTCTATTCTTCCTTTCTGTAACCCCATTTTGTTGTGGATTATATGGAGTGGTTAACTCACTCTTAATCCTTGAATCTTTGCATAACTCTTTGAATTCATTTGATGTGAATTCTCCACCATTATCTGATTGAAATGTCTTGATCTTCTTTTCTGTGTGGTTCTCGATCAAGTCTTTGAATTCCTTGAACTTGTTGAATACTTCATCTTTGTTCTTTAAGAATTATAACCATGTCTTCCTAGAAAAATCATTAATGAAAGAAACATAGTATACATACTTGCTTAATGAACTGGATGACATCAGACCGCAGACATCAGAGTAGATGATTTCCAAGATTCCTTTTCCTTGCTCTCGCTACTTGGACATGTCTTCTTTGTGTTCTTTCCTTTCACACATCCTTTGCAGACACCATCATGTTTTTTGTGTATTTCTAGAAGACCTTCAACAGCTTTCCTTGCAAGTGGTAATGCTCTATAATGCGTGTGTGCAAGCCTTCTATGCCAAAATTAATTTGGCTCTACTGAGTTATGAACCAAATCTTGTTCTGGTTAGCCCTTCAATTTGTATAGACCTCCTTCTTGTTCCCCAATCACTACTACATCATCAATAGTCTTTCCCCTTGGCCACATAATAACTTGGCCGTCTACAAATGCAACCCTCATGCCTTTTGCATCCAATTTAGATATGAAGAGGAGGTTCTTCTTTAGTCCTGGTGCAAACAAGACATTCTTCATCTTCATAGACTTTCCAGAGTCTAGATTATAGGAGGATTCACCACTGTCTTTTATTGGATACTGGTAGTTATCCCAAAGTTTCACCTTGTGAGGTGACTCATGTTCAGATATTTTCACAAAGGATTCTTTGAAACTCGTCATGTTGGAAGCCACACTGTCTATAAGCCAATCATTGCTTCCATGTGTAATAGTTCCCCTGAGAGCAGAAATAAGAACATATTCTTCTTCACTTGAAGAATCATCACTTTCTTGTTTGATTTTCTTTGTGGAAGGTTCATCATCCTCTGCAGTATGAGAATGATGTCTTGTTTCCATTCTTCTTATGAGAGCCATTTTTGTTTCTAGGACAATCTCTGGCAAAGTGTCCTCTTTCATCACATGTATAGCATTTGAATTTAGGTAAATTTCTGCTATATCTTCTAGGGTTATCTTTCTGGTGGGAGTGCTTACCTTTGTGATAGTTTGTTATGCTTTTCTTGGATTGTACTGTGAGAGCTTGATATTCACTTCCCATCTTTTCTTCTCGGGCTATTATTCGAGCTTCTTCTTGTGAGCATTCTTCCCACAGCCTACTAAACTTGACTAGCTTCTTTCTTGCACAAATCCCTGGAATGAAGGAGTCCCATGATCTAGGGAGACCATTCAAGGTAGTCATCACAATTTCTGCATTCTCCACTTCTTCATCCATTGATTCAAGTTTTTCTTTGATCTAGGAGACCCTTGTGAAGTATGATTGTATGGTTTATGTATTCTGTATATCTTCACATTCTTCAATTGGTTCCTCAAAGTCATCTTCTGATTTATGTTCTTTCCTTCAAACAGTTTGGTCAGGTCATTAAACATTGCTTTAGGTGTCTTTAGGGAGGACACTTATGGTATGAGGTGATCCTTGATTGAATCAGCAATAATCCTCTTAGCCATGATCAATTTATTTTTGTGTAAGGACTTAGCCTCATCTCCCTCTGGAACTGGAACCTCTTCACTGATGTAAGAGTCCAACTCATTTTCTTCCAGGACCAGGGAGATCCTATAGTTCCAAGCTCAAAAGTTATCAGCTCCCTCAATATTTTCATCAAGTTTGGTATGATGAGACATCTTAACTGAGAACCTCAAATGGAAATACAAAATATTTATATCTTACCAATTTGAGAAGTTGAAACTGGATCTAGTGATGATCTTTTGTAGTGTCGGTTCTCTAGTTATAGGGTATATTAGGGTTTGTCTTTCCCAGAGTTCTACCCAATGAAAAAACCTTGATTCTTGTCTCTAAACTTCTATTTTTGGGAGGAGAGAAATCCTAGCCTGGGCTCTCTCAAAAATTCTTCTTCAGTGAAAATCCTAATTTCCCGATTGAGTGGTAGGTCAAAAACTGAAAATGCTCAGCATTATATTTTGCTTCGACATAAAGATACACCCTTCAATGGTGGTTCAACCTAGCCTCCTTTTGCTGATGTACTGTGGAGAGAGACCCAAAAAATAAGAAGCCCTAGTTTTCGTAGCTGCATAGTGTCTTCTTCTCAGGTTAGCTCTGATACGATGTTATATTTTTATCATTTAGACAATATTATCTTAGGATATTTAACTAAGAAAATAACAAGCACAAAAATCAAACATAAGAGACAATAGACACAAATATTTTCCTCATTGAAACAATAAAGGAGAAAACTCCGCAACTTCCTCAGAGATAGAATCAACACAAAAAGTAAAACCCAAAAATAGTAAGATGATTTCCCGATAGTAGTAGTCTCTCTCTCTCTTGTCCCAGCTTCTTCTTTCTCTCTCAATTATGCACTACAACTAAGTTTGAGTGAATGTGTGATAAATATAGAGGCCCACTCTCTATTTATACTAATTCCCAACTTGAAAATAACTCACTAGGGTTGACTTCTCGAGGAGAGTCTAATAACCCTAGGGCCCCACAACTGTGGGTACTTTAACCCTTGATCAATAAGGAGGGTTACCCTCTATGACTTTACATGAATTGTTTACATTATTGAATCTTCTGATAGGAACATCGGGGCATGATATGACTTAATTACATTACCAATACTTCCCAGAATAAACATCAAGGTACAATACATAAAATATACAAGTGAATACATTCCAAAATTACAAATAGATCAACCCATATCTTTTTCTCAAACCAATATTGGATTTGAGGTATCTTCGGATGCCACAACATGTCCTCTCTCCTCTTCACACTAAGGTCCCAACAAAAGAACCATTTGTTGACACAAAACCAGTCGATAGGGGTTCACTCTTTGTCAACACACAAACCACCGTGATCTCGTTGGGCACTGGCCCATAGAGGTTTTACCCCATCTAGTAACACCTGTAGAGCAGATGAAGTCTCACCTAATATGTTCGAGGGAGAGTTGACAGAACCAATTTTCCGTAGTATGAAGGAGGACCATGTGTCTCTTTATGAACTTAGCGTAGCATTTATTCCACAGATCTAATCGTTCAACATGTCTATTAACATAATTATAGCATCATTCAACATAACTCATTATCATACCGAAATTAATGCAAAACCATCGATGTGCAAACAAATCTAATAGTATAACATCATTTTGAAGCATAGAAACGTTGCATCATTCAAATATCTATATCACAGATACATATTGAATTCATATTTGGATTGCAGAAAATAGGAATAGACACAATGATTCTACTCAACCTTTGTCATGTCATATTAATATTTGCAACAAAATATCGAGTCTCCGAAATAGTTCTCCAACTCACATACACAGATCAAATTCAGAATTATGCACAAGAAACCCAACCAAAAACAATGTCACTAGGAAGTGTCCATTCATTTCCTAAGAAGATATTACACTTACAACTCTACATCTACTTATAGGATTGCATATTTACAATTATGGTCCACTTTAACCAACTTCCTAAATACTTCTTAAAAAAATATACAAAAGGATGACCACAATATGCATAATGTGGTCCAAAATGACCAAAAATACATAAACTATTGTATTTCCAACTTGCGCGTCATTTTCCACCTTGTGCAGAATCTTTGACCTTGCTTAGCATCTGCAATGTTGTGCGACTATCTTACCCCAAAAACCGCCTGCCAACAACTTCCAAGATTCAAGGAATTCTTCCATGCCTACACTCTTAGGTAAACATGATCCCCATCACTGAACTCTCTATGCACTTTATGGCTGTATGCATAGATTTTATGTCTATCCTGGGATGATTTCAGATTATGTCTGATCTTTGCAACCTCCTACTCCATATCCTTGATCAATACTAGACCAAGCAAAATCCTATTAACTGGATTATCCCAATTCATAGGTGTCCTACACCTTCTTCCATACAAATCTTCATATGGACTCATCCCCAAGGATTCTTGTTGTCCATTATGATAAGAAAACTCTACCAAGTGTAAATAATCCTCCCACTTGGAAGGTTTGTCAATCACATACATGTGAAGCATGTATTCAAGCACCTGATTCACTCTCTCTCTCTCTATCCATTAGTATGAGGATGGTAGGCACTGTTGAAGTTCAACTTGGTTCCCAAATCTACAAACAAACCGTTCAAAAAATTGGAAGTGAAATTAGGATCCCTGTCAGAGACTATTTCCTTAAGAAACCCATGCAATCTGAAAATATCCTTCATGAATATTTTTGCAATGGCATGAGTCTTATACGTGGACTTAACCGGTATAAAATGTGTTTCCTTTGTTAACTATTCCACCACAACCTATTAATCTTGCACATTGAATTAGGAACTAAGAATCAATCTCATCAAATAATAATCAACAAATCATCATGAAATGGTGTTAATCGGAACCATAATGGTTTCCTCTCTGTATATTCAATAAAACAATGAATAGTTACAATACCAATGTCAAGCAATAGCTTGAACCAATGAGGAATTCGAATACCTAAGGAGGTCATTCGAAATCAATGAGTGAGTCTAGCTTAACTGAATCTAAACCATTGGTTCACACTCAGTTAACCACTTGACCAAAACCATAATTGACTCACCAAACCCTAACTGATGTCGGAGTGCAATAAATGACTGAATCTCAACTAAAGGAGATCAAACACATGTCATAGCAAACCAACCATCAAGTGCTAGTGATCCATGACTTCAATGAATCCTGATGAGGTTAACTGAAGCTAAACTGATCATTAGAAGTTGGTGGAGGCGCCCTGTTGACTCCAGATCATTAAATAATATATTTAATGAGAGGAGGCGCCTTAATTGACTGGTTGAATTGATTGAAACCACCAGTTAGCAATTAAGTGCATTAATATCACTCAGATCACCCCCGAAGTGCTCCAGTTAGCCTCCTTGACTGTAGGTAGGCGTGGGTGTGATTGGATGATGGCAATTAATGCTCCACTGATGTCAATTAATGTCAATTATACTTAGGATAGTGGTTTAAATAGGCCAATTTGACCAAAAAGAGTGTGTATGGTGGTAAATGTCTCCAACACAACCATGATGGAATCATGTTGCCTCCAAGTCATTGGAAATACGGTTATAAAATCCATGGAAAAAACTTCCCATTTCCATTCTGGAACTAGTAAAGGATACAACAAACCTATTGGGTGTTAATGCTCAACCTTCACCTGCTGAAATTTCATGCACTTTGAATTATACTTGGAAATTTCCTTTTTCATTCCTGGGCAAAAATACTGCTTTCTGGCTGTAGCAATTGTCTTCTGATATCTTAGGTGACAAGAATATGGAGCTTGATGGATTTCATCCATAACAACTCTCCTCATATCTACTACATTTGGAATAAATATTATGTTTTTATAAGAACTCCATATTCTTCTAATTTATATTCCTCATACCTCTTCTCAAGACTTTGCTTCTGCAATTTGTCCTTGATATCCACATAAATTTCATCTTCAACAGTATGATTAACAATCTGATTGGAAAATACGAAGAGATGCCACATGCATTTCATGCACCTTCCTGTTGAGTGCATCGACCACTTTGTTTTCTTTTTCTTTTATGTGTTTGATTTTAAAATCAAACTCACATAAAAACTCCAACCATCTATCTTGCCTAACATTTAGAGTTGGTCAATCAAACAAATATTTCAGACCCCAGTATATCATACCACAATGGTCTGTCCTTAACTCAATTTTTTTACCCATTAAGTAATGTCTCTACATCTTGAGAGCATGTACTATGGCTGCAAGATCTAAATGACGAGTGTCATAGTTCTTCTCATGATCCTTCAAATTTCTTGAATCATAGCATACCACATGGTTCTCTTTCATAAGAACTCCTCCAAGTCCTTGACCGCATGCATCAGTACACACCACAAAATATTTTTCTAGGTCTGCAATTTTCAAAATTGGTGCACTTGTGAGAAGATTCTTCAATTGCTGGAAGCATTCTTAACATCTTGGTGTCCATTCAAATTTTATCCCCTTCTTCTGCAAAGAAGTGATGGAATGTGCAACCTCGGAGAGTCCTTCAATGAACCTCCTGTAGTATCATGCAAGTCGCATAAAAGATCTTACATATGTTACATTTCTTGGAGTAGGACAATTCATAATGGCTGCAATCTTCTCAGGGTCTATAGATATTCTCTCATCTAATATAATGTGACCTAAATAATGAATATTATATTTATAGAAGTCACATTTTCTTAGATTTGCATACAGCTTATGATCCCTTCGATTTTTCAAAGTCATCCTCAAATGTTCTTCATGCTCTTCCTCATTCTTAGAATAAATAAGAATGTCATCAAGGAAAACACGAATAAACTTGTCTAGATATCTATTGAAAACACTATTCATGAGGCAAATAAATGTAGTTGGTGCATTTGTGAGACCAAATGGTACCACTACAAACTCATAGTGTCCATAACTCGTTCTGAAGGTTGTCTTATGGATATCTTCATCCTTGATTCTTATCTGATGGTAACCAAACCTCAAGTCAATCTTGGAAAATACCTTTGCTCCTCTAATTTGATAAAAAAGGCCATTAATTAGAGATAAAGGGTATTTACTTTTCACGGTGACTTTGTTCAGATGTTTGTAATCAATACACAACCTGAGTGTACCATATTTCTTTTTCAAAAACAGAACTGGTGCTTCCCAAGGAAACACACTTGGATCGATGTATTTATTTTCCAACAACTCTTGGAGCTGCATCTTCAACTCTATAAATTTTGGTGTGCTCATTTTGTAGGGTGTCTCAGACACTGGTGCTACCCTTGGCACAAGTTAAATTGTAGAATCAATGTCCCTCTTTTGAGGAAGTCTTGGAATTTCATCAGGAAAAACATCCATGAATTCCTGCAACACATGAAAGTCCTCTAGCCTAGGAGTTTCATTCTCTGTTTCCTCCCCAACATGAGCTGCATACACTCTGCAACCTTTCCTACAGAACTTATTTAGCTGCATTGCTGAAATATTCCTAAGAGAGATCACCTTTGGAATTCCTCTTACAACCCTTAAGTTTCCTTCTTCATCTATGCATTCAAAAGTCTTGTTGTAACAATCAATATTTTCTCTATGTGCTTCTAACCAATCCATTGCAATGAGAACATCATAGGAACCAAGTGGTAGAACATTCAGATATGCATAAGTGACCAATCCATCCATAACCAATGGAAAGTTTTCTACCACTTCACTAACCTTTCTCTTAGGCTTAGTGGCTAGTTGAACTAAGCATGGATTTCTATTCTTTAACTTCTTCAAAGCACAAAACTCAACAACTCTAGTAGTAATATAACTGTTTGTATATCAATGGTAAATTGAAATCGAAATAGATTTCTCAGTAATCATACCTGCAACTTCAACCACAGTTGACTGATGATCTTCTTGGAGGTCCTCCAGTGATGCATAAATCCAGGGGATAGTCCTTGCTACTTGACCCATAGTTTCATCTTCTTGAATGTTATGAGTTTTCCTCACATACCCATTCTTAAGTGGACAATTCCTATGCAAATGGGGTCCTCCACATATCTAGCATTGGAGTGGTTCTCTGATCTCCTTTGGATCTCTTGTATTTTCTCCCCTCACTCTGGTTGGCTTAGCCACAACTTGTGATGGCTTCTTTTGCTGATTTCAGAAGTGAGAAGGTTTGAAACCTTTCTTCCTTTGATCAAACTTTTCATTCTTCTTATCCTTCCATGCCTTATGGTAATCAGGTTTTCCTTTGATTTCCTCATTGAAATACTTAGCCTTCCTAGTAGCTTCTTCTAGAGTTCTAGGTTCATCAAACTCAATTATGTCTTTGTATGCTTGAGGTAGCCCACTAAGAAAACGTTGAATTTTCACTTTATCATCCTTGATGTATCTGGCATACCTGAACAACTCCAAAAATTTATTTGCATATTCTTCCACGGTCAGTTGCCCCATTCTCAACTCATGGAATTATTTAATCCTATCATCATAGTACATATCATAGAGGTAATTCTACTTGAAAAACTTATGGAACTGCTTCAACACAATATTCCTTTCACTGATCTTCTTCACTTTCCTGAAGTGCTCCTACCATATGGATGATCTTCTAGTCAAATTGAAGATGGCTATCCTAGCCTTCATATTTCTAGATTAGTCTTCGACTTGGAAATATTTTCTCATCCCAAGGATCCAAGCTTCAACTTCTTAACCTTTCTTAACCTCACCATCAAATGTAGGAGGCTTATCCTTCTTGAATTCATCATGTGAAATGTTTTGGTAGCACCTCTTTTTCTTATTCCTGTGGGAAGAAGAGCTTGAACCCCCAGTGGATCCTTCATATTTAGATGATCTAGTAGAAGAACTTTTTCTTCTTCTAGCACCACTCCTACTTCCTTCTAGATTTACTACCCAATTCTCAAAGTTCATCCACCTCTAGATGTTTGTAAAAATCTGCAGCATGGCTGCATTCAACTAATTTTTTTCCTCCTAAGATTTAATCATTCTCTCATTATCTTCCATGTAGCTTTGCATCTCCACCCTTAGGATTCTCCTTGTGGCTACAAAATTTGGGGGAGTATCTTCAAATATTCTCCCATTAGACTCTGTCTCAGAATTTCCAACTTGAACATTCCCCCCCATAGCATATTCCTCGTGCTAATAGGGATTAGGTGCATCATTCATGCCATAGGTTCTCATGGCCATGCCCAACCATGTTTTCCCAACTGCACTATGACTCTGCAAAAATGTGTTAATCAAACACACTGTTAGACAATCTCAAAATTCAAAAACAATTACCAACTGTTCACTTGGCCCATCTAGGCCCAATGCTTTAACTAATAGCTCTATTAACTGTTCAACTTGGCCCATTTAGATCCTACTACTACAACTAACAGCTCTGATACCACAATGTAACGTCCCCATACCCCATAATACGGATAAATTAAAATTTTTATTTCAAAAACCCTTTTTCTCCTTTTGAAACACATGGAATGGACATTAACACACTCTTCCCCATTCATTCTTAGGCTTAGAAACCACTGTAACAGTCATTCCACCCTTCACAAATCCATTCTATGACTGGAAACACCTTTTCTACATTGAACTTATCATTTATGCCTTCCACCTTCTGCACTATGGAACTCGAAATTCAGAATACAAAACACGACGAAAAAATTAACCTTCCACCCTTCTGCCTTTCTGCCTTTCCTCCTTCCTCCTAGAACTTAGAAATTAGAGAATCAACATTCAATGGAATCCTTTGACCAACCTTCTACCTTCTGTCAGGAACTAGGAAATCAAAGAATCAACATTAGGCAGAATTACTCAGCCACGTTTCGCCTTCCACCTTTCTCCTTTTTGCCCTAAAATGCGGAACTCAGGAATCGGGAAAATATCAAATGATGGAAACCTTTACCCTTGTTTATGTTTTCTACATTTTTCCTTTCCACCCTCCAATGCCGAACTCGGGAATCAGAAAACTAATATTTCAACCTTAGCCTTTTTTGCACTTCCAACTTCCACTCTCCGACCTCAAACTTCGGAAATCGGAAACTTAACTTTTCCTTATATCTTTTTCTGCACCTTTTCTCTTCCACCCTCTACCTCTTGCATGTGGATCCAGGGGTGCATAAAACCCACATTCTTCCTTGTTTCAACATATCCTTTCCGATTTCCTCCTTCCTCCTTCCCTAGGAAGATTTCAAGGGGCGAAAATGCTAAGTCAGATGCATTCTAACTCTCTAACAGGATTCTAGACTCCATGGACTTAGGAAAAAATGCATAAAACATACAAGGAAAACATAGATGCAAATGCAGGAACATTCATCAACAGTAAGATCTACTTTAACTCATTCATAAGAATTCAATATAATCATTTCATTCAGTCATTCACAAGAAAATATATTGCATAAATAACACAATAGATAATACTTATCTTGGATGATGAATTTGTCTCGTAACTAGCTATTTCGTTGCAATGTTCCATCCAACCATAGGATAGTGTGTTTATTAATATCTCAACACCACTTCCACCCTCGAGCTCGGCATAATTTCCACAAGGAACTAGAGAATAAAAAACTCACACATAGCAAAATCAAAACACACACACATTAAAACAGAGTCAAACCAACCTATAGTTGGGTTTCTCATACTGCTAAGGTAGTGACTCACACCCGGTCATGATTCTTAGAACTAATCAAACAAACCAACCAACAGTTGGGTTTAACAGGCTGCTAAGGAAATATAAAGATAGAATTTCTCAGCTAGTGAGCTCAACCATGAAGCTATGGACACCTACATCAGATCTGTCCATCTTTTCATTCCACAATACCTACACACCTAACACAAGGAAGTATTCCCTTCACTGCTACAGAGTTCCCTCAGGCCATACCTTCCCTTCTCGTGCTCTTCAGGGTGTGCATAAATGATTTTAAAACCCCTCTTAATCCTCATGTGAGGTTCCTCTCTTCACTATGTTTATCAGCCAATTATAAGCCTCTTCCTCTCCTAAGTCTTTCAAAACAAAACAGGGATGCACATCATAGAAACCCATGTGGAAAACACAGCAACATAGGCTCCACTCTATAACACATAGAGATAGGTTTGCATACCACTCTATAATATAGAGAAAAATAGGGTTCCACACCCCAATGGACCACAATTTAGATGGAATGAACAATCACCAACATAAAACCTTCTCCATGACCCAGGAGAGTGAAAAATCCATAATCATGAGCGAACAAATAGTAGAATGATCGAATGACCACCACATTCATTTGACAACTGAGCTGATAGACTAGGAACACAATTTATGGTTTTACTTGCTTTAGAAGAAAGAACGCAACTTCTGCAACTACGGGATTGTTTAGTCATGAAATCGACTTCCATGCCTTGCTTGGCCCAAGGCATTAACTGCCTCAACCAATTTCCTACAAGAAAATTGAATGATTGAGTACCAGGAATGAACCAGGGTGGACAAGTTAAAGAATGGGAAAATTTTGAATAGATCTACAGCTGATATCAATCATCAAATAGATCTATGGTGCACAACGATTTCGCTGATTCAAATACTTCCACTTAACAAACTTTTCATGTGCACGAAATTCCAATGTAATCTGCTTCATCAAGTTTGGATTCCATCGTTGATTTGGTGGGGACACAGATCCAATGATCCACAAGGATTTTACTGATTCAACTAGAAAGTTGTTTAACATCAGCTAGTGGGTGCAAAATTTATATCCAAAAGGATTTATTCTGTCGCATGTCCTCTTGGGTGACTTGGATGACAAATTAGTGAAGGTTTTTATGCTGGTTAAACCAGGTTTTGTCAATATTGACAATCACCCACCTGGCATCAGTTTGGTTAAATCCCTCCATATTCCTTTATGAAATCATATCCCCATATCTTTTTGCATTACAATGCATATCTAGTTGTGTTATTTTTATCAAATTCCATAGTTAAATGATACATCAAAATATACAATGTCTGACTCAACACCATAACCATAGGAATCGACCTTGATCACCTATACACAAAACACCAAATCAATGGAAAGGCCTTGGACTTGATCTCCTTACCATGATTTAATTATAATATATTCATCATGTATAATTTCAATACCATGGAGTCAAAACCGGGGCATTACATCCCTTTCCCCCTTGGGGTCAAAACCGGGGTATTACAGGGGAAGGGGTAGGTAACAACAAGAGAGGGGGGGGGATATTTAGAGAAAGTGATGTAGGGAGGGATAATTAGGGAGGTATAAATAATGTAGAGAGAGGTTATTAGAGAGAGAGAGTGTAAGAAAGGGACACACACTTACATAGATATAGAGAGATAGAGGGTGGAAAGTAACACACACACACATAGAGATAGAGAGAGATGGAAATACAAAGGAATGGAGGTGAGTAAGGCATAGATGGATAGTGAGTAAGGGAAATGCCTAATTATAAATTCCAAAAATATTCTTTAGGGATTGAGCCTTGGATTTCCTTCCTTGACCATGTTGAGGCATTAATACCCATATATAATGCTCAAAACCTCTTAAAGGCATGTGCATATTCTCTTGGATACCAAGCATACCTTGAGTAGGTCATGTGTGATTCTTAAAGGAATGGTTAATTAGCATGGGTTATTCAAATATTCCTTTATGGCCTAAGGAATGATCATATTGCCTCAATCATGTCTCATAGGTCCCATACCTACTGCTAAAAAACACCTAATTCTAGTAAAATCCATATTCGTAGTCCAAATATACTTATGATATTCTATGTGTGGATTTTTAAGGTATCCATCCTAGCCTTGGATTCCTATAATATTTAGTTAGGTATGAAGGCCATAGTTTCCTCCCCTGACCATGTCCATGGCCTTGAGACACATACCTAGTGATCAACAAATGATGATGGCATGACTATCCCCATTAAGATTCAAAGGATTCACTTTCAACATCACGTGTGGCGGTTGGAGGCATCAATTTTGGCCCTAAATGGTCAACAACTTTCTTTAAGGAATAAGGACCAAGTGTTTCCTCAACCCATGGCAAGGGGCCTAATATTTGTACTTAGTGCTAAAACTCTTCTAATGGAACTAGTATCCCCATTTCAAGGAAAATGATACCATGGAAGGCTCTATTGAGGTTGTTCAACACATCATTCTTGTCTCTAGATTCCTAGAAGCATCTTCTAGGGGCTAAGGCCTAGGTTTCCTTCCCTTATTATGTCTAAGGTCCCAAGACACATACATAGTACTCAAAAAACCCTACTGGTTCCCATATCCCCATTCAAATGAAATATATAAAATTGAGAGGTCATCTATGGTGATTCAAGGTGTCGTTCATGGACCTTGAGCCCTAAAATCTGATTTATAACCTAAAATTAAATATTTATGTACCAAGAATCACTAACAACTTATCCTCCATATATAATGCTAAAAAAATCCAAATCATGGCCATATACCAACTTAAAGGTAGAGGATACCCTTAATAGATCATGTGTGTTTGTTTGAGGTGTTGTTCTTGGCACTATATGTCTATAGGATTCATTTAGGGCCTAAGGATTAGGTTTCCTCCCTCAACCATGTCTACGGATATGTTCCTAGTGATAAAAGCATTCTAATGCACTGCATATTCTCTCTTATATGAAAAATATCACATATGAAGGTCCTACGTGCATGTTATATTCCTTGTTCATGGACCTCGAGCCTTACTAAGTCTTGAGTTTCCTCCCCCAAGCATGGTAAAGGGACTATGACCCATAATTGGTTGTTAAATCCTCCTAATGGTGTCCATATTACAACACAAAGAAAAATTATTCTCTTGGGAGTTTAGGCATGCATGTTTAAGGTGTTGTTCTTGATGATGCTAAAATATTTCTATAGGTCCTAAGTCTTGAGTATGTGAGACAATTGTTTATTCATTGCCACAACCATGCACCAAACCCTTTTTTTGTTGTTCTCCATAACGCGTACATGTTTTTCTTGTCCATAACGTGTGTGTGTTTTGCTTCTCCAAAACGCGTGCATATTTTGCTTTTCCATAACATGTGTGTGTTTTGTAACTATAAATGTGTGTGCATTTTGCTTACCCTAACCTATGAGTCATATGACATTGTTATAGCTCAAAATGACACATTTCTACCTCTGACCACTTTCCCATGATTCTGTCGCGTGTTGACACTTCATGAAAGTCATTGAACAAACACCTAACTTGGAGGAGACATATCTTGAGTTCTGTAACTCTGTTTGACCTCATCTCTACACTGTTGGAAAGGTATTTCTATTAGATAAAACTTTCTAGAAGACACTAAAATTAGAAAATGCCCAAAAATACCCTATAAATGAGCTTTTTGATGTGTACGCGAGTTTCCTTAAGGAAACCCATGTACGCACGCGAGTTGCTATATATAATAGTCGTGTACGACTTAAATACGTGACTTTATGCATTATAACCCACGTATACCTCCTCATGTTGGAGACATTTACCACCATACACACTCATTTTGGTCAATTTGGCCTAGTTAAACCACTATCCTAAGTATTATTGACCTAATTGACATCATTGGACCATTAAATGACATCAGCTAGATCACACCCACACCTACCTTTAGTCAAGGAGGCTAACTTAGCCTTCTCCTACATTCAGGGAGTCTAATTGGAGCACTCTGGGGGTGATCTGAGTGTCATTAATGCACTTTATTGCTAACTGATGGTTACAATCAATTAAACAGAGAAGTGAAGGTGCCTCTCCTCATTAAATTGATTATTGAATGATTATTTAATGAACTGGAGTCAACAGGGACGCCTCCAACCACTTTTGATGTTCAGTTACACTTCAGTTAACCTCATCAAGGTTCGTTGGAGTCATTGAAGCGCTACCACTTGATGGTTCGCTTGCTATGACATGTGTCTGATCTCTTTCAATTAAGACTCAATCATTTATTGCAGTCTGACTTCAGTTAGGGCTCAGTTAAGTCAATTAGGGTTTTGATCAGTGGTTAAATTAAGTGTTGACTGTGGCTTACATTTAGTTAAGCTAGACTCACTCATTCAATTCGAATGAACTCCTTGAGGATTCAATTTGCTAGTCATTCATGCTTGAAGCATGACATTGTAATGTAATTACTCATTCTTTGTGTGATTATACAGAGTGGCTACTCATTCTATAGCCCTATTACACCATTTTCATGAGTTATTTGTTATTAATATTTGATGGGACTTGTGTTTAGTCCCTAGATCACTGTGCAAGTTTAATACCTAGTGTACACAACTGTTGTTTCCATAACCCGCATACGCCTCCTGAAAATGTCAAACAAATACGTATTTTTAAATTTGGGTAGTTTGGGTAGTTATGCAGCAGACTCCTTCAGTTGTAACTACTTTGTCTTTGACCCTAACTCTTCATTAAGCATATAAATAGAGGTAGGGAGGTCCATGAGAGGGGACTTGAATCTTTGCATTGTTATGCTAGAGGAATTGGAGCTCTCTTTGTCCACACCTTTTCCCTAGAAGCTTTCTCCTTATGTTGCAAAGCTTGGAGGCTGAGTTCCTTGGAGAAGAGAAGCAGTAGAACCAGATCAAGGTTTCGTGAGGTGTCAAACTTGAAGAGAAGGTATACTTTTACTTGTTTTCAAGATTAATAAAGATGTGATGTCCTTCTTCTTCCCAAATTATTTTTCAATGTTTGATTGAATATTTGTTTATGATCATATGATTATGTTATTCAGATCATTATTTCATGTTTATTTGATTATCATTTCTTTATATCTGATCATATTGGTTTGAGGAAGGTATAATTTGTTTTGCATGTCTCTAGGAGAAAGAGGAGCAAGAAGAGGATTGAAGGGATGCTTGGATCAACCTTCATTTGGATAAGGTATGAACCATTCTAATCTCTAAAACTTGCTTATATATACTTGCAGAACCATTTGCATCAACCTTTCAACCCTAGTACGTTGATGGCCTTTTAAACCCTAGCCATAGGAAACTTTCCTTTACAACAGAACTAGTGACTCCACTGGGGAGAGCCTTGTCTGTTTAGGGTTTCTTTGTATTTATTTCAGTCTTTTGCAAGGTTTCAGGTCTTTGTTGCCACTTAGGAACACTTTATATGTCTGATAGCACACTTCCCCTGCCATCCTAAGGTAGTTTTTGACCATTTTTGAGATTTTTTCCACCCATACGCAAGTTGCATACTCAACAGTCGCATGTTTGGTTTCGTACACATGAATTTATATACTTTCGACCTGTGTATGATATGTGACTTGTCAGTTGTAACATCCCCGACCCGCCGACCAGCGAAGAGGATGCTACTAAACACCAAACATACGAGCATCTAGCCCCATGAACATGTACATACATATAATATCTGAAGTAAATGATTAAAACATCAAAAGTACTAAGATGCATAATCATACATATATTCAGCAGAAGCAAAACAACATTCATTCATATACATGTTCATCATAAATCATTAATAGTAACATAACTGTAGAAGTAAAATAGATAAGCGTACTTATCTTATAAGAACTGTCTCGTAACCAGCTACATCGCTGCAACGTTCCACCCAACCATAGGCCCACATGCTCTTTAATCTCTCAGCAATGCTACCACCCCCGAGCCAAGCATGGATTCCCAAGGAATAGGGAACTAGCAAGCTTACACATAGCCAAGGGTACACAAAACATCAGGAATACACAGTTCAACCAAGCCAACTCAGTTGGGTTTATCAGGCGAACATCAGATCATCCAAGCAACCACAGTTGGGTTTATCAGGCCATCTAGGAGCTAGGAAAGGATAAATGCTAAGGTGATGAGCTCATTGAAGAGCTAAGGACACCTACACCAGAACTAGCCTCACTTCTATAACACCCACACACACACCCAACACAAGGAAACCAATCCTTTCTCTGCAACACAGTCCCTCAGGCCCTGACCTCTGTTCCAGTACTATTCAGGGGTTGTGGAGAAGAAAGCCATCCCTATAGCTTTGTCTGTGTGGTTCCCAAACACACCAGGTTTGTCAAGAAAAAAAAGCGCTCATCACCACTCCATTACTGTCCGAAGACCAACCACTGCATGCATGCAGCAAAACCAGCAATTTCAGCTTTGGCAGGGGAAACAAAACCTGAATCGTTCTTGGGCCTATCATGGCCAAACGATTCAACAATGGTAACCTATAGCAAATACCACTTTAAAAAAGGGAATCAGAGTCAACAAGACGTGGATGATACCACATGCAACAATCAGTGATTAAAATCAAGCACAAGATCCACAGATGAAGGACAAGACAATACATAGTCCAATAATCCAAAAGGAACATCAATGCTCTGCATAGGCCAGAGGAAGAACATACCCACAGAATAACAATCAGTGAGGAAAAAGGGGAAAGAACAGTGTTTCTACATGAGTTGGACAGTGAAGAGAAAATTCTCCTGCACGAGGAAATACGATAATGATTCCGGTGCGTGAGAAGGGTGAATCCCCAAGATCGTCTGCATGAGAGTGAACCAAAAACTTCCGAGAGTGGGGGAGTGGAAGAATTTTATGTTGGTTTCCTTTCCCCCATGTGAATGGAACGACCCAGCTAGGGTAGGGTGTGTGTGGATAGGCCTGCCACCCACCACTACTCAGCAAAAAACTGCCCTCAACTACTAGTAGTTTAGTGGCTGACACATGGATTTTCCCCATGGGTTCTAGGTTTAACAATTCCCACCCCTATCCTTAGGAAATCATGCCCCTTCTCAATTTGGTTGCAGTGAACATAGCTGGTTGGGTTCCATTAATTAAAATTCACATTTACATGATGCCATAATTTAATACATGTGGTATGTCTCGATATACAATCGGTGACAATTCCAATCCGAAACATAACATAACCAAGTCAATGGTGGAGCCTTTGCCTTTAGCTCCTCACCATTATTATTTACAATATATGTATCATGTATATTTAATGCATCGGGGTCAAAAACAGGGTGTTACATTTCCATCCCCCTTTAATAGCACTGTCCTCATTGCTTTACAAAATTTAAACAAAATGCTACACTGGTACCACCTGAGTGTTCCGTAGAATTGAACAAAAATGGATGTGTCAATTTCATGGCATCCTCCAGCTCCCACGTAGCCTCTTTAGGTCCGTAGTTCTCCCATTGCACGTTTACCTTCCCTATGGCTCGGTTCTAGAGCATTGTGACCTTCCTGTCGAGGATGCGCATTGGCTCGATTTGGAACTCTCCCTCAGGTTCCACCTGAATCACATCCCAATTTGTCACATGGTTAGGATCATGTAAATATTTATTAAACAAAGAAACATGAAAAACATTATGAGCTCTAGTACTAGTAGGCAATGCAAGTCTATATGCAACAGGCCCTATTCTTTCAAGCACTTCAAACGGCCCACAATATCCAGGTGACAACTTGGCACAACTTCCAAGTTTCAAGGAACTCTTCCTTGCTTTCACTCTGAGGTAAACATGATCCCCAACACTGAACTCTCTCTTCATCCTATGCTTATCTACATAGATCTTTTTTCTATTCTGTGTTGCTTTTAAATTCTGCCTAATCTTTACAACCTCTTGCTCCATTTCCTTGAGCAAATCTGGTCCAAGCGCAACTCTATTCACTAGGTTATCCCAAGTCACTGGTGTCCTACACCTCCTTCCATATAAAGCTTCATACAGAATCATCCCCCAAGATTCCTGCTGTCCATTATTGTAAGCAAACTCTACCAAGTGTAAGTAATCTTCCCACTTGGTTGGTTTGTCCATCACATACATGCGAAGCATATCTTCAAGCACCCGATTAAATCTTTCTGTCTACCCATCTGTCTGAGGATGGTAGGCAGTGCTGAAGTTTAGATTTGTAACCAAATATGCAAACAATCCCTTCTAGAAATTGGAAGTGAACTTGACATCTCTGTCAGAAACTATTGCCTTTGGCAATCCATGCAATTTCAAAATCTCCTTCATGAAGATCTTTTCGATGTCATCAGTCTTGTGCATAGAATTCACTGGTATAAAATGTGCTGCTTTTGTCAACTTGTCTACTACAACCATGATGGAATCATGTTGTCTCCAAGTCATTGACAATCCTGTAATAAAATCCATGGAAATAACTTCCCATTTCCATTCTGGAACTGGAAAAGGCTGCAACAAACCTGCTGGATGTTGATGCTCAACCTTTACCTGTTGACATTTCATGCACCTTGAAATGTATTCAGCCATGTCCTTTTTCATTCCTGGCCAAAAGTACTGCTTTCTAGCTATAGCAATTGTCTTATGATATCTTGGGTGACCAGAATACAAAGCTTGATGGTTTCATCCATAACAACTCTCCTCAAATCTACTACATTTGGAATATAAATTCTGCCTTTATAAGTGAGAATTCCATCTTCTTCCAATTTATATCCCTCATACCTCTTCTCAAGATTTTTTTGTTGCAATTTGTCTTTCACCTGCTCATACAATTCATCTCCAGCAACATGATTAACAATCTGCTACCTCAAATCTGATTGGAAAACACTAAAGGATGCCACATGCATTTCCTGTACCTTCTTGTTGAGTGCATCAGCTACCTTATTTTCTTTTCCCTTTATGTGCTTGATTTCGAAATCAAACTCACATAAAAATTCCATACATCTCGCTTGCGTAGCATTCAGAGTAGGATGATCAAACAAATACTTCAAACCATAGTGGTCTATTCTGAGTTCAAATATTCTACCCATTAAGTAATGCCTCCACATCTTGAGAGCTTGTACTATGGCTGCAAGATTGAGATCATGAGTGGCATAGTTCTTCTCATGCTCCTTCAACTTTCTTGACTCATAACATATCATGTGGTTGTCCTGCATAAGGAATCCTCGAAGCCCTTGTCTGCATGCATCGTTACATACCACAAAATCTTTCTCCATATCTGCAACTTTCAATATGGGTGCACTGGTGAGAATATTCTTCAACTTCTAGAAGCTTTCTTCACACTTCAGAGTCCATTCAAATTTTACCCCCTTCTTTTGCAAAGAAGTGATGCCATGTGCAACCTTGGAAAATCCCTCAATGAATCTCCTATAGTATCCTACAAGTCCGATAAAAGATCTTACATCTGTTACATTTCTTGGAGTAGGCCAATTCATAATGGCTTCAATCTTGTCAGGGTCTAATTATATACCCTCTTTTGAGATAATGTGACCCAAATATTGAATTCTATCTCTATAGAAGTCACACTTGCTTAGTTTTGCATATAGTTGATGCTCCCTGAGCAATTGCAATGTCAATCTCAAATGCTCTTCATGTTCTTCCTCATTCTTAGAATAAACAAGAATGTCATCAAGGAAAACAAGAACAAACTTGTCCAAATACTTGCTGAAGACGTTGTTCATAAGGCACATAAATCTAGCTTGTGCATTTGTGAGGCCAAATTGTACCACTACAAACTCATAATGTCCATAACTCGTCTTGAAGGTTGTCTTATGAATGTCTTCATCCTTGATTCTCACCTGATGGTAACTAGGCCTCAATTCAATCTTGGAAAATACCCTTGCTCCTCTCATTTGATCAAAAAGGTCATCAATCCTAGGAAAAGGATATTTATTCTTCATAATAACCTTGTTCAAGTGTCTATAATCAATATATAGCTTGAGTGTACTATCTTTCTTCTTCACAAACAAAACTGGTGCTCCCGAAGGAGACACACTCGACCGGATATACTTCTTTTCCAACAACTCTTGTAGTTGCATATTCAAATCTAGCATCTCTGGTGTACTCATCCTATAGGGTGTCTTGGACACTTGTGCTGCTCCTAGCACAAGTTCAATTGTGAAATCAATGTCCCTCTTTGGAGGAAGTCCTAGAATCTCATCAGGAAACACATCCTTGAATTCCTGTAGCACCTGATAGTCCTCCATTCTAGGAGCTTCATCTCCTGTTGCCTCCAAAATATGAGCTCCATACAACTGGCAACCCTTCCTACAGAACTTTTTCAATTGCATTGTTGAAACCTACCTTAGTGAAATTACCTTTGGAATACCTTTCACAACTAATGGGTTTCCTTCTTCATCCATGCATTCAAAAGTCTTATTGCAATAGTCAAGCTTTACTCTATGAGCTTCTAAGCAATCCATTCCAATGAGAACATCATAGGAACCAAGTGGTAGAACATTCATATCTACACAAGTGATCAATCCATTCATAACCAATGGACATTTCTCTACCACTTTGCGGACTTTTCTCTTAGTCCCAGTGGCTAGCTGAACTAACCAAGATTTCCCATGCTTTACCTTCTTAAAAGCACAAATTTCCACTACTCTAGGAGTGATATAACTGTGAGTAGAACCAGGGTCAATCAAAATAGAAACAAATTGTTCAATAATCTTACCTGCAATTTCAACCATAGTTGACTGGTGATCTGCCTGGCGGTCCTCCAGTGCTGCATAAATTCTAGGGACTACTCTTGCTACTTGACCCACTGTTTCTGCTTCCTGAATGTTATATGTTTGCCTTGCACTTTCATTCTCAAGTGGACAATATCTGCACAAGTGGGGCCCTTCACATTTCTAACATTTTAGTGGACCTTTGTTCTGTTGTGGTTCTTTAGGCTTTCCACCTGTCATTCCCACTGGATTACTCACAGCTTGGGATGGCTGCTTCTGCGGATTCCTGAATCTAGAAGGTTTGAAACCTTTCTTTCTTTGGTCAAACTTCTCATTCTTGTTGTCCTTCTAGGCCTTATGGTAGTCAGGTTTACCCTTTCTTTGCTCATATCAATACTTAGCCTTCCTTATGGATTCTCCAAGAGTTCTCGGTTCATAAAACTTATTTGTAAGACTGAGGCAATCTACTCAAAAACCGCTGTACCTTCACTTTTTCATCTGTGATGTACCGAACATACCTCAACAATTCTAAGAACTTATTTGCATATTCATCCATTGTCTGCTATCCCAATCTTAGCTCATGGAAATCCTTAATCTTATCATCGTAATATCTATTAGAGAGGTATTTCTGCTTGAAATACTTATTGAACTATTTCCACTTCAGTCTTCTTTCATTGATTCTCTTTACTTGCTTGAATTGTTCCCACCAAATGGATGTTCTTCCATTCAGATTGAATATGACAACTCTTTCCTTCATGTTTCCTGAATAGTCCTGCACTTGAAAGTACTTCTTTATCCCAAGAAGCCAAGCTTCAGCTTCTTGTCCAGTATTTACCTCACCATCAAATGTAGGAGGTTTGGATTTCTTAAATTCATCCCAAGAGCGATCTCGATGGTGTCTTCTTCTTTTCCTTTTATGAGAAGATGAACATGTATCCCTGCTGCATTCTTCAAATTCAGATGATCCACTAGAAGTCCTTCTCCTTCTCCTAGTGCTGCTCTTACTGCCTTTCGTTCTTGTTGTACCTCGTCCAGAGTCTATCTTTCTTTGCAAGTCTATCAAACTCTGCAACATGGCAGCATTCAACTGATGTTTCTCTTCTTGAGCCTTAATCAAGCTTCTCATCATGGCGAAAACATCTGACGGGGTCTCTTGGAATCTCCTTCCATTAGACTCTATGTCATCATTTCCATTACAGACATTTTCTCCCATGGCATCTTTTGCATGCTCGTAATAATCTCGAGCATCATATCCATCATGGGTTGTCATAACTGAATCATGACTTGCTTATCAAAACTGCAATTTCTGAAATACTTCCCTTTAAGGTAACTATGATTCTGCAAACCTGTTAAATAGAAAACTATTAGATGCATACATATTGATATAAATTAGAACTACTTACCTTCTCCTAGAGAAAAAAAATAATTAATAGTTCTGCTGAAATACACAAAAAATTATTTCTTGTTCAGCCCTGTAATCTGCTGACAGTCTGCTGAAAAATACACTAAAAAACAGTTGAAAACTGCTTGAAAAATCCACTTCAAAAAACCCAAATTTCCTTGTATAGGATAGGGTCTCATCCCAACTAATGTTCCGACATTTCGGCAGCCAGAACCACTAATTTTCCTCGCTACTCATCGACGGTCTATTCGTCTATTTTCCTCCACTGTATCAAGTTCGTAGTCATCTAACCTTCCGAACTTTATTGGTGATTAGAGCCATTAATCCTTGTGTTGCATCAGCGATGCCAAGGACTATTCACCGATGGTCAAACAACTAACTCTATCCGTCATAAGGATAGTCCACTAGCCAGCGACAATGGCGGACACAGAAACAACTAGGATTTTCCGATGTTCATCGGGCGGTTCCATCATCTAATCATTGGTGATGCAATCAACTAACTTCCACTAATCATCAATGGTCAGACTTAGAAAAATTTTCAAAATTTTTCTCATTTGTCTCTTCTCCACGTCGGGTGGTCTTCAGACTACATGTTTCGCTGTGTCGAAAGAACTTCCCACTAAGTTTTCTGATGAGCCTACAATTCTGGCACTCAGAAAAATTTGTGAAAGTTTTCTGTCATAAATGTCTGATCTCTGCTGGGCAGAAGGCAACCTGCCTCTGCTAGCTGATCTTTCATGGCCCATTTAGGCCCATGATGTAACCAGTGCTTTGATACCACACTGTAACATCCCCGACCCTCCGACCAGTGAAGAGGACACTACTAAACACCAAACATCTGGGCATCTAGCCCCATGAACATGTACATACGTATAATATCTAAATTAAATACTTAAAACATCAAAAGTACTAAGATGCATAATCATACATATATTCAGTAGAAGCAAAACAACATTCATTCATATACATGTTCATCATAAATCATTAACAGTAACATAACTACAGAAGTAAAATAGATAAAAATACTTATGTTATAAGTATTGTCCCGCAACCAGCTACATCGCAGCAACGTTCCATCCAACCATAGACCTGTGTGCTCTTTAATATCTCAGCAACGCTACCACCCCCGAGCCGGGCATGATTTACCAAGGAATAAGGAACTGGTAGGCTTACACATAGCCATGGGTACACAAAACATCAGGAATACACATTTCAGCCAAGCCAACTCAGTTGGGTTTATCAGACGAACACCATATCAACCAAGCCAACAAAGTTGGGTTTATCAGGACATCCAGGAGCTGGTAAAGGCTAAATGCTAAGCTGGTGAGCTCATTGAAGAGCTGAGGACACCTACACCAGAACTAGCCTGACTTCTAGAACACCCACACACACACCCAACACAAGGAAACTAGTCATTTCTCTGCAACGCAGTCCCTTAGGCCTTGACCTCCCTTCCAGTGCTATTCAGGGGTTGTGGAAAAGAAAGACAACCCTCCATCTTTGTCTGTGTGGTTCCCATATACACCAGTTTTTTCAAGAAAAATAGGCCCTCATCACCACTTCATTACCATCCGAAGACCAACCACTGCATGCATGCAGCAAAACCAACAATTTCAACTTTGGCATGGGAAACAAAACCTGAATCGTTCTTGGCCCTATCGTGGACAAACGATTCAACAATGGTAACCTACTATAGATACCACTTTAAAGAGGGGAATCACAGTCAAAAAGACATGGATGATACCGAAACTAGCGATCAGTGAGTAAAATCACAGCACACAATCCACAGATGAAGGATGGGACAATACACAGTCCAATAATGCAAAAGGAACATTGATGCTTTGCACAGGTCGGAGGAAGAACATACCCACAGAACAATAATTAGTGAGGAAAAAGGGGAACGAACAGTGTCTCTGCATGAGTTGGACAGTGAAGATAAAATTCTCCTATGTGAGGAAATACGATGATGATTTCGGTGCATGAGAAGGGTGAACCCCCAAGACCATCTACATGAGAGTGAGCCAAAAACTTTCGAGAGTGGGGGAGTGGAAGCGTTTTCTGTTGGTCTCCTTTCCCCCGAGTGAATGGAATGACCCAGCTAGGGGAGGGTGCATGTGGACAGGCCTACCACCCACCACTACTCAACAAATAATTTCCCTCAACTAACAGTAGTTTAGTGGCTGAGACATGGCTTTTCCCCATGGGTTCTGGGTTTAACAATTCCCACCCCTATCCTTAGGAAATCATGCCCCTTCTCAATTTGGTAGCATTGAACATAGTTGGTTGGGTTCTGTTAATTAAAATTCACATGTACATGATGCCATAATTTAATACCTTCCATATGTCCCGATATACCTTTGGTGACAATTCCAATCCAAAACATAACATAACCAAATCGATGGTGGGGCCTTTGCCTTTAGCTCCTCACCATGATTATTTACAATATATGTATCACGTATATTTAATGCATCGGTGTCAAAAATGGGGTGTTACATCAGTAATACAACCCATGTGTGCTTGTACACATGACTTGCTGCACTGTCAACCCACGTATGACATGCGACCTGTCAGTAGTACAAGCTGCGTGTGCCCCTAAAACAATGTTTTTTCCTCATTTTTGTGGTTTTTCCTGCTATTGTGGGATGTTTGGTAGGTCTTTTGGTGTCCTATATAGGTGCATGAATCCAGGGAGTTAGCGTCATCCCTTTTGGTTGTTATTTATCTATGTGGTAAGCCTTTTTATAGCATTAGGGTTTTCTCTTTGCTCTTTTCCCCCACCCCTTTGCTTGGCATGATTTTTGGCTTATGTTTCTAGTCAGCCTCTATTAGTGATCTTTGTTTAAGTTCAGAAGCTTGTTGGTGTGTGTTTCCTACTTCTTTTGTTGGTTAACTTCACCATGCCAAAATAGTTGACTTATCTCTTATGCAAGCTTTCCTTCCAAGTAGGGTTTATACTGACGTTAGGGCATTCTGGAGTTTGTTTGGTGGTTGTATAGAAGAGTTCATTTTGCTTTGTTCATGTTATCTGCATACTTTGCTTTGTAAGTAGTTTTTATTTTGCATTTATAAAAGAAAAATAAAAATAACATATACTTTTTTCATATGCATGTAGATTAGGGTTTTGTCTTTAATGCACTGCATATCATTATTTTTGAAAAAATAAAAAAGAATTTGTTCTTTTGTGGCTTTCAAGTTTCTATTTGAAAAAGAAAGAGAATAGTTTTTGCTTTTTGCATTTCATTTCTCTTTGCTTAGTCATTTTGTTTCAACTTTGAGTCAAAACACCACATAAGTTTCACACCATTTACCCTCTGACTAAAAACAACCCTTAAAATAAACGCTATAATTTAAAATTTAGTATTAAGTTTTATTTTATAGGGTCATACACCAACTAGCTTAGGCTAGACTTGTGGAATAGGGAGTTTTAACTCTCCATAAGTGTTAAAATTTTAGACGTAGTTGGCCAATCACTAGGTAAACCATTTTCTATGTTGATTGTATCTGGGAAGCCTCTCTCAAATGGGAGTTAAGCATGAGGCCGTGTGGAGACTTGGACTAAGGAGATAACCCTCTGATTCCTTGTCAAAGCGTAGACCAAGGTTTTTGCACATCTGGGTATTCTATCTTAGACAGGGTTTCGAGCTTTTCTACCCTACCCAGGTGTACGAACTAGGCTTGCGACTGTTCCCACAAAATTTCAATATAGTTAAGGTAGCCTTTAGTCTCTTTGACATCTAGGGTTCATACACAGGTACACCGAAAGGCTATTTCTAGTTGACCTTGGATGGGCTTGGAAGGTAAACCCTGTAGAAGGTGTGGGAGGGTGGTCGGTGATTCCTCTGCTTATGCCTAAGAACATCTACAGGGACGCCAAGTAACTATCTATCAACTTTAATTTGGAAAGCATATCTTTTACCTGTTTGTCTGTTTGGCTTTAGGAATTTTTAGTGAGTGTTGTGTGGTTTCTCTGTACTTAGTTTTTCTTTAGGTGTGTACTTCGTAATTTTGGTTTCTTGTTAACCTCATACTTTGTCTCCTAGTTTGAAACTATGTCTAACACCCCTTTGAACACCAACCAAGAGATCCCCATGCTGGGAACTCCTTGTACTATTCCTCTCATGGGGAATGTTGGTGTTCCCTTGATGGCCACCTTGAATCTACCTAGATTCACCCTAGGCATACCAGTGTGGTTTTTTTCCACTCCAACTGTCCTGAATGCTCCTGATGCTTCTCAAGTAAGATCCTTATATCAAGGGAATCAAAACACTACTTCCCCTTCACCAATGGTTAATTCTCCTACTCCTTCTACCTCATGCAGTGAAAGTACTAATACTAGTAACCGATAGTATAAATGGAGTAAAATAAGGAGGAATAGGAAGAAGGAACATAAGAAAGGGGGCACCCATTCAACCTCTGATGTTCAAGTTGAACCTCCCCATCCAACCTCTGCAAGTCATGTTGGATCCATCCACCCAGCCTCTGAAGTTCATGCTGGGGGAACACACTCAACTACTGCAAAGCATGTTGATCCTAACCATTCAGCCTCTGTTGTTCATGTTGGTGGTGCCCATCCAACCTCTATAGGTCATGTTGGAACTAGTCTCTTAGCCTCCGTAGTTGATGTTGAATATAATCCATCAGCCACTACGAGTCATGTTGACACTGTTGAAAATACTACCTGTTCAAAACACAAGCCCAAGTTTCCTTGTAAGCTTTGTGAGGGAGACCACCTTACTTATAAATGCCCTTCTATTGCAGAAGTACGAAGAGCTTGGTTTCATGGTCATCCCATTTCTAAACATTCTAAAGTCTCTCAACAACCAGCCTCTCTTAGTCAGGTTGGACCCAGTCACCCAGCCTCTCTAGTTCATGTTGGGGGGAAACTCTCAGCCTCTGTAGGTCATGCTGAGAGAAAACAGTTAGTCACTGCTAGTCATGTTGACACCGTTGAGAAAACTGGTCTTTTGAAGTGCAAACTTAAGTTTCCTTGTAATTTATGTGAGGAAGATCATCTTACTCACTAGTGCCCTGCTATCGCAGAGGTGCGAAGAGTGTGTTCCAAGACTCAAGAATTTCCTTCTCCTAAACAACCTATAGTTTCTCAACAACCTACTCAACTTTTGGTTGATGAAGTGGTCGAACCAATCTCATATTTGGTCGATCCCACTCTCCTTTCGAAGAGTTATCCTAATGTGATTGAACCAGTGTCATCTTTGGTCAATCCCACTCTCCCTTCGAAGGGTGACTTTCACGAAGCGGTTGAATCGATTCCATTATTGATCAATCCCACTCTTCCTTTGGAGAGTGAAATGTCTTCTAGTCACATTTTCTTCACTGCTATTTCAGAACTTACTAAACAAGGGGGCACTGAACTCGCTTCAGATCAATCCCCACCAAGCTCTCGGATTGCTTCCTTTGATTAGGATAGCCTAGTTGAGCCGCGCCTTCCTTCTGATGCACATTTCCAGATAAAGGTCAAAATCGAATCATACACGATTGCTCATTGTATTGTTGATGAAGGAGCCTCAGTTAGTATTTTGTTTTCTCATGCTTGGTGAGGCATGGGATCTCCCATCCTTGTGTCGACTGCTAGTTAGTTACTGGCATTTGATAGAAGAACTTGTTTAGCCTTGGGAATTCTTTCTGAAACACCTGTTACTTTGGGTGGGAAGACCATCTTAGTTGACTTCATGGTGATAGAAGACCCCTTGGACTTCAATATGCTCCTTGGACGTGATTATGTATATGCCATGCAAGCTGTGGTGTCAACATTATTTCATGTGATGTACTTTAATCATGGTGAATAAATTGTCACTATTGATCAATTGGATTTTATTGATCCATCTCCTGACCCAACTAGAGACAAGGTTTTTCCTTTATCGATTCACAGTGTTTCTATAAACACTACACCACCACAGGTGAGCTATGTCGCCTCATGTCCTTTGCATTCAATTGCTATTGAGAAGCAACCTCTATTTTCATGCTTAACTTATTGAGACTTGGTCCCAACATTTGACCAGGTGAGTCATCCTATACATACCATGGAGCCTGCTCTCCACTCTGTTGATCCATTTGAAAGTTTAGACATGTGTCCTATCTTAGATGATCTCCTTCCTTCGGATGGAGTATTCCTAGAGTCTTTGATACAGTCTAATATTCTGTTGGATGTTGGTTCAGTTGTGCCTAAGTCTAACCCTTATTTTCCTAGTAATCATGAACTTTCTTCTTATGTTGGTCTTGTTGAATCTTTTGACTCTTTCTTTGAACAACAAGTCAGTGATCTTGATGAGTTTGATTTTTCTTATGAATTTTTTAACTCCTGTGATATTGAGTTTGTTCCTACAGACTCTATATCCCTTGTTGATTTTTTCTCTCCTTCTGAGGTTGATATTATTGATTATAAACCCTTGGAACTTGCACTATAGAGTCCCCTTTCATTGATTCTGCCTTGACTACATCTTTTGTAGAAGATATCAAAGCCACATGTGTTTCTGCCAAAGTGACCTGCATCAGATATTTTCTTCTGAATATGATTATGATGTTGTCATTTCTTGGAGACATAATTTTTAGTTGGATTCACAACTATTTACTGGCCTTGTCTTGTTGTTCAAGATATAACTACATTTGCATGTGCCTTGCTCGTGCTTATGAGCCTGATGCTAGCTTTCACACTTTTAGCTCGTTGTATAAGCCCTCATCTTTGTTCTCATTGTCGCTAAGCCTTGTATCATTTTTCCTATGCAACTTGACACCCTTTACCTTGAGGAGATGTTCCCTGAGTGTCTTTATCTTGCTCTTGTTCCTTGCATTATGCATAGGTTTGTTCCTTGTGCCTAGAACTAGTTTCGCCTACTTATGACACTCGTCTCATCGCATTTAGAGCATTCTTTTTGCTCTTCTTTGAGCTCGTTAAAAACAGTAAGGAGGAAACGAGTTGATTTTTCTGGACTCGTTAAAACTTCATTGGAAAGATATTGAGTTTCGTTAGGTCCAGGTCTAACTCCTCAAAATAGACTTGACTGCTTAGTAAACTAGTCTATTCAGGATCGTTAAGAATATGTGAATGGGCATCCACATAGGTGGTAGGTTATCACTTTCTCAGACCATGTGGAGTAATACAAGAAAGGAACACTCTCTTTTCCTCGGAATTGAGAAGAGTATTCTCAAGAATAGGTTTATCACTTTTCTGGACCTGAGGGACTAAACTTATGGAAAAGGAACCCCCGATATGAGCTTAGTTTTCTCTTTTTCGTGCTCTAGACCTAAACATGAAAAATATTTCGAGTGTACTTTATGTCTTTGTCATACTCATTAAACACTAAAGAACAAAGCATCGAGTTTACTATTGTAAGCCCCATTTCTCGTAATCAAATCAAGGATGATTTTAAGGAACCATACTTATTTAAAAGTGTATGAATGTTGGCGAATATTACCAATTCTTAAAACTCCAACTATAAAATGATTGGCGATATTTTTCAAAAAATATTTTAATTTCCAAGGATTTTATATCGTTTATATAATAATTTGACGATTTTTAGGGGGAAAAAATTTTACCCCATCAAAATTGGGCAAAACGGGGCTTCAAAAAATGCAAAATGGCGAATCGTTTTTGGGAGAAAACATGGAAAAATAGCCCACTGGGCTAAAATTTGCCCCTAAAATTATCCCTGAATCAAATGGATCTTTCCGAGTGATATTTCCTTCTTTCACACTCGTAAAACTCAGGCTATATGTTGCTTTTGAAGGAGCATTGGGTAGGTGGTAATTTAACCTTTTTCAGACCTTCCTTACTAAGTATAAAAAAGGTGCACCTTTTCTTCTTCGGAAGTTAAGAGAGTTCTTCTTTGGTATGCTTTATCCTTTTTTCGGCCTCAAGAAACTAAATTGGATGAAAAAGCACCCCCTTGGAGTCTTCTTTGAATTTTTCAAACTCTCTAAGCTATGAAAAAACCATCGAGCATGTACTAGTTTGGGCTTGTAAAATCCACAAATCACAGCTTTATCAAGCAGTATTCTATCTCTTATTCGAGCTTGACAAAAATGAAGATGGTCCCGAATTTGCTTTCTTGGACTCGTTAAACCTTTACAAGAAAGAGGGGAAGGGAATTGCATTCACATTTTTTTTACATCATGGCAGCAAGTCTTGTTTCCTTGAACAAAGCACTAGTTTTGAGTCTATCAACAGTTGGGTACTAGTGTTTTAACCTTAACCCGATTCAGAGTTTCTTACTCCTCCAGTTGGTCTCTTTTCCAATTATATGGGGAATCTATCAATGTCTCCTACATTGCAGATTTGTTTTGTTGGTCCTTTTGTGTCAAAATATGCCTAAGTCACTTTTTTGTCGCACTCACTGTTCAAGGATTAAAACCTTTGTCTGCCTTTCTGCAGTTACCTTGACCTTTTGTGTCGGCCATTCCCTGGTATCAGTGGATTACAACATGTCTTCGGTGGTCCTTGTCGTGAGATTCAATACCAATTCCAGATCCAATTAGTCTTTGAACTACCTCATGTTGGATGATGAAGGATTCCTTAATGCCTTACTTCCAATGGATCTCTTCCTATCAACTGCAACACATCTTGCTCTAGGGATGAGATTTAGAATTTTATGACAATACCTTGGGGATTGTAGTCATCAGTAGAAATTTCCCTCACTATTGGGTAGTGGGAATACCTTAATGTTTCCTAATCGATGGATTCTTCAAGTGTTTGAATTCAAGTCCTTGTATTCACACTTGTTAGAATGTACTAGGTACCTTGGGGACCATTTTCATTAATGGTGGTTTCCCTCGTGTTTGTTAACAGTTCTCATTATTGACCAATAATCAAACGGTTTCCCCCATGTTCGACCTCAACTCCTTTATTTGCATGGTTAGGATTTGTACCTTTTTTGGGCGGTTTGGATTGAATACCTTGGGCTGATAGTAGCATCGTCATTTTGCTATTGCCAAAGTTGCGCAAGACCTTGTTACATTTTATATGACATTTTGTTGAGACATAGATCCACCTTGTTTTTTTGTGGCTATGATCGATTGTCGAGTATGGATCCACCTTGTTCATTTATGGCCATGACTCCTTTAGATTTGATATGGCACCTTTTTGCATATTGAGCGACCATGATATTTTCATTAGTTATACATATGTTGGATCCTCCTATATCTTTATAGCAATGTTTTGTATATGGACTTGCATGTCCCAAAGATCAGTTTTTTGTGACATTTATCTCCTTCAGGTACCTTTGTTTGAGCCTTTTGATCTTGGATTCTATGCTCTCTCCATACTCAGTTGTTCCCTTTATAATGCATTTCGGCTATCATCTTCCCCTCTAACCTCATACATTAGGGGGAATTTGTTATAGCTCAAAATTACACATCTCTTCCTGTGACCACTTTCCCATGATTCTGTTGAATGTCGACACTTCCATGACGA
>LPNX011146081.1:7500-181988 GCA_001517045.1 Pseudotsuga menziesii | reverse complement strand
AGCGTTGTTCACCAATGATTGGCAGACTCTCAGAAACTTGATTCACAGGGTGTTTTGTATTCAAGGTTTTGCTGTTCTGTATTCAAGGTAAACCCTAGAAAATTTAGCAGAAACAGAAAATATATAAGAAGCAGCACCCTGTACCAGGAGAAGCCACCAAAATCAAGAGTGGAAAGACTAGCCAGCATTTAAGTACTTCAAACATTTAGTCCTTCATATCTATGCCCTTTTTTTCTATGTTTCCATTACTATACTTCCCAAAACATATTCTTAAATTTTTCGCAGGATATAGAAAATTACCTTGTGTGTAAGCAAATCGAGAAGAGCCTGAACAAGCCAAGGTATTGATCTTGATCCAAGCAATTTGACTAAAGCAAACATATGAGGTAAGCCAAAGAACTTGCTGTACAATTGGGGAAAAGCTTGATAGGCCATGTTCAAGTCCTGTAAAAAAAGTAAAATACGAAAAGCATGTCTTCAACAGATCTATAAAATAGAATAAAATGTTCTGAATAGATTTATAGTCATAAAACGATCAAAAATCCTTTAAAGCAGAGCCAAATCTCCCTTTCTAGCTTGTCCATAAAATCCCTGAAAATCTGACCAACAATTGTTCAAGGCATTACCAAAACAGGATAACTGGGCAATCATGAATTGCAGGATCTAAAGGTGAAGAACCTGGATAGTTTTAACAAGGTAAAAGGATGGCCATATTGTTATTTGCAAGAAAATCAACCAATTGTTAAGAGTGAACCTTTGATAAGAAGATTTTCAGCATGTTTCTTCTGATTCCATGGCTCAAACAGGAAACATAAAGAATAATTATGGGTTATTGTCACAAGCAGTCTAACATTTTGTAAGCATGCTAATCCATATGGTGATTTCTACTCTGGCTATGCCAACAGAATAAATGACTTATTGAGGATAATCAATTTTCCATTCAGAGTTAATTTTCCATGACAATGGGTTCTCCTGTTCTAATCTAGCAAAGGATTTAGGGGTAACACCAAATAGGACATTATAGGAGCTAATTACGAGCCTGTGATGATTTGATTAGCCAATTACAGACACGGAAGTGGTCTATTAGACCATGTATACATTTTAACATGCAGGTTGGAAATAATACAATATTCAAGTCTGGAGGGGCCTGTGAGAGATTTTGGTTTGCATTCTTCAATGAATACAATACTCAGTTGCTGGGTTCCAAAACTATCTATCAATTATATATCAACAGAAGGCCTTGGTTCAGGCAAAAGTGTTAAACATAGATAGAAGCTTCATATACAAACATTTGAGGTAGATATGATAAGATAAGATAATTTTATTAATGCCCAACATATGACCACTGAAGTAGGTTAATGGAACTGCCAAACAAAGACGATGATACAAATCGGGAGCACAAAGACCAGATATGCAGTCTGGAACACGGTTCCTCCTTGGCCCTTATTTTGGCCTCCTCTATAGCTTGCATTTGTTGTTGCTTCAACTAATCTTTGGCTTCAAAAACATTTTTCTCTAAATCTTCTCTTCTGGTGGCATCAACCTTTGTTTTTGCCCTTATTTTCTCCATGTCATTGCCAAATGATACTTGTTTGACTTCCACTGTTATTTTCATGTTAGCTTCTTAAATTGTATGCAACATTCTTCTTTGATTGTCATTTTCCATATTACTCAATACTTCATTTTATGTGAAAGCTCTGTGGAAAATTTCATCATGAGGATTGGGCTCATGTCTATACATTATAGCCAAGCTGGTTGATTTGAAATGTTCTTCAATAAGTTTTATGTGATCGTGTCTCCTTAGGGTCTCTACACTAAGTAGCAGATTGATCACTTTCTATTTTTAGATTCTGAGGATATATTTCTTGTTTTTAACTTCACAGGTTGGGTTCCGAATTGAACACCCACAATGGTGTCCAGACTTCTTATGGTGCAGCGTTGTTCACCAATGATTGGCAGGCTCTCAGAAACTTGATTCACAGGGTGTTTTTGTATTCAATGTTTTGCTGTTCTGCACAAACTCAACCTAGGCATCTATCTTGAACTGTCCGTAACTGTGTTTATCTCAATGGGTTACATGGTGTTTGTTCTGCAATTCCCACACAAGAATCAGTGCGTTCTCAAATGATGTCCATGCATGTTTCACACAGGTGATCTTCATGTATCCACTCTCTGTTCATTTTCTTATGCTGCCATTTGACCCTTGCAGTGATGTCTTGATAAATGAAGATTGGTCCTGATTAATGCAGCCTTTTTTAACTTCAATTTTGAGGTCAAAAAATTCAATATTAACTAGCTGTTGCACTTTTAAACTTTTCAAATTATTAATGCCATTTTGACTTTTCTAAAATCTTAGGTATATTTGTACAGGTGTTACTGCTGAGACATATAATGCTGATACACAGTTGTGGAGAAAGCACATGAAAGGCTACAAAATAATGAACAAATATACTGGGGAGAGTAGATATCACAATGCTATGGACATGAATGCAGGTCTTGGTGGCTTTGCAGCAGCACTTACATCCGACAAAGTTTGGGTTATGAATGTTGTCCCAATCATTGCAAAAAAGAATACACTTGGTGTGATATATGAAAGAGGCCTTATTGGAATTTATCATCACTGGTATGGTTACCTTTCATTTCTCTTTTAATTTTTGGAAGGCTTTAATTTTTGTTATAGAAATATAAGCTATAGTTGGAGGACCACAATTCACAACAATGTACATGCATAATTATGTCAATAGGTGAGTTATGAACATAAATAAAGTCTACATCAAGTTTTGAGCTAAAACAAATGGATTTTGAGAAACAAGATAGCAGGTGAACAAACTTGGTTTCTCTAGAAAGTTTACAAAGGATAATGGTGAATATTAATTGTGAAATACCTCCCTGAGCTGGTTAAGATTATTAATGACAACTATATATATGCATGGGTGGCAAAGTTTGGTGATAAGTCCTGTATTTTGTTTTTGCAATGATTTATGGAGTTTGAGGATATTCCCTTATCTGAAATCCTTATGGCATGCTTAGGTGGCAAGCTGGGGTGCATAACTTTTGAAGAGAAATGTTTTGACCATGTCATTTGCACCAAGGGATTCACATGAAGCCAAGTGAAGTTTTCTTTGGAGCGAGGCGTGCCTGCTGTTATTGGTGTAATGGAAACACAACAGCTTTCTTACCCTTCCCATAGTAGGGATCAAAACGTTGAGTTTTGCGAAATCATCCAACGCAGCTCCTTCTTATTTACAATTATCCACTGCGTAAATGACTACTTTCATAAATACTAGTTACTGGTAAGTTGTAATAGTAATAATTATGTAGTTTGTAGATTGATATCTATCATAAATTTGTTTGAATATCATCATTGTCAAGCAATAACAACTTCTTAAAGGGTGCTAGCTCAATGGTAGAGCGCCTGCCTAATTATAGGTAGGAGGTTGGTGGTTCGATTCCTCCGTGCCCTATCATAAATTTGTGACTACAAAAATGACTAAATTCACATATATACGACTATTAGAAGCTAATTTCTCGTATCTTATTCATATTTAGCTTAGTCATTAATATGTTAACATCTAGTAGTTTATTTAGTCGTATATTTGGTCATTAATGGTTGCAATCAGTGACTAAATCAGCGACTAAATCAATGATTAACTCAGTGACTAAATCAATGACTAAATCTGTGACTAAATCAATGACTAAATCATTAACTATCAATGACTAAAACAATGACTAAATCATTGACTATCAATGACTAAAGCATTGTCTATCAATGACTAAATCATTGTCTATCAATGACCAAATCAATGACTAAATCAGTGACTAAATCAGTGACTACTAAGCCAAACTATTAATGACTAGTGATATACGACTAGCTATAAGATAGTGGTAATTTGCTACTATTAGTCACCGACTCAAAAATAGTCATTTATAGCCTGATTTTAGTCATTTTTTTAGTCATTAATTTCTCATTTTCTACTAGTGAGTTACAGTTGTGTTATATGAATGTCGCAGTAGGAATGTATGAGTGTTCAAAAGTATTGTTGAACTGTTGTGTAGACATTCATGGTTAATATGATAAGTATAAATATAAGTCTCACATGGTATGTAGAGTGTAATGGGTTTGCTATGTCATTGTGGAAATTGAACCCAAGAGATAGATCAATTACACTCACAAAATTGCTAATCAAACATGCAAAAATCACACAAAAGGAGATTGAAATTGGAGCATAACTTAATCCTGTATTGAATAAGTGTACATTATCCAAACATATGAAGTAATAGGATTCTCAAATATATAATTACATGAGATATTCGAAAGCACTAGGTTTCTATTTGAATTGGTAAAAAAGAAGGCTTACTAAAACAAGTCAAATCCCCCATAGGTGCAAAAAGGACTTTCCAAATACATGAAGATCCTCACGAATTAGATAAAGAAAGTGGGAAAGATAATATGTGGTGGAAATACAACTCATTCATTCTTTTTTATGGATAAAAGGAAGGAGGAGGATGTGGTAAAAAAACAAGGCAAGTTCCCCTAGACTAGCTTTTCGTTTATGCCTTAAAACAGATGTAAAGCAATACAGCTTTCAGAAAAATAGATATGTTCTTTAAGGAACCAAGAATAAAGAATACATGCTAAATATGTTTCCAGGATGATTCCAAAGTACTCCATGACCCATTTTAGCAAGTATTTTCTTCTAGGAACATGTAGAAGTCAACTAGCATAGAGAGGGAATCTAGGATTCTAGGAATAAGACAAAAATGATTTAATTAATGTCAAATATGGGTAAATGTGGGTTGATTATTCTAACACCCCCCCTTAAGCCTGAATTTATGAGTAAATATCAGAAAATTATAGGGCCTAGCACCAAGGATTAGTCACCCTTTTACATACTGCATGTCCAAACAACCAAGGAAAGAGGCAAAAACCCAGTGGGAAAATCCTTCCTTAAACATGGACAGGAAAACAAAATTTTCAAAATCTGGTCATCAATCATTCTTCACCACATGATAAAAAATCCCCAGCAGTGATTTGAGATTACTAAAGGTATCCTCACAGAATACTTTGGTGAAGATGTTTGCTACTTGTTCTGAAGATGTGTAGTAGAGTAGAGCAATGGTACCATAATGCACAAGCTCCATGATGTATTGCATATGGATCTCAATGTGCTTGGTTCTTTGTCTTTGAATTGGATTAGTGGAGATTCAAATGGTGCTTTGATTGTCACAATAGATGACTGTTGAAAACTATGATTCGAAACCACATTCTCCAAGTATCCCCTGAAACCATAAACATTGAGTAGCTACATTTACAACTCCTCTATACTCTGCCTCTGTAGATGAGAGTGCTATGGCACTCTAATTATTACTTGACTAGCTGATTGGTCATTTTGCAAGCATGAACACATATCCTGAGGTATAATTTTGATCCGTGTTGTCACTTGCCCAATCATTGTCAGTAAATCCAACTAGATCTAAGTCATATTTTGCTTTGTAGAAAATCCCATGAGTCCTTGTTCCCTGGAAAAATTTTAGGATCCTCTTGGATTCTCTCCAATGGATCTCATGAGTCTGATCCATGTATATTGAAGACACTAACTGCATAAGATAATTCAGGTTGAGTTTGTGTAAGATAAATAAAACACCCAATCAACTTCCTATATAGTGTATTATTTACCATAGGAGAAGAACCTGCTTCTTCAAGCTTAACTCCTGAAAGGAATGGAGTTTTTCTTGGCTTGCAATATTTCATGCTGAACTTGATGAGAAAATATGAAGCATACTTTGAATGATGAACCTTGATTCCATGTTGGGATTGAGCAATTTTGAGACCCAAGAATTGGCTCAACAATCCCAAATTTGTCATAGAAAAGGCATGGTTCATTGCATCCTTCAAGGAGGCAATCTCTTTATCTGAACTTCTTGTAATTAGAAGGTCATCCACATAGAGAAAAAAATCATTAAAGAACCATGAATCAGCTTCAAATAGACATTAGGATCATACTTGCATCAAACAAAACTCAGTGACAACAGAAATCCATCAATCTTGGCATACCAAGCCCCGAGGGCTTGCTTGAACCAATACAATTATTTATTCAACCTGCACACTAAATATGGATTAGATACAAAACCTTGTAGTTACTGCATGTAAATCTCTTTAGTCAGATCTCCATTCAGAAAGGCACACTTTACATCCATGTGATGTACCTCCCACTGCTTTGAAGCTGTAATGGCTTGGGAAAGCCTTATGGAGTCCATCTTTTCCACTGGTGCAAAGGTCTCATTGTAGTCAATACCATGTACCTAAGAGTAGCCATTAGCTACCAATATTGCCTTATATTTCAAAGGTGAACCATCAGCATAAAACTTAGTTTTGAAGGCAAGACCAGTGTGAGTCATCTTATACACTGACAAGAGATTAGAGGCAAGACCTGGAACATACAACACATTATTGAAATTACCATGGTCAAGATCAATCCTACCCTTTCCCATGCTATCAGTCAGAGAGTTATCTCCCAAAACTATTGGTGGACCTTTTGACATGTCAAGAGAAGAGAATATCTCTTTTGTCGAAACCATATGCCTGGAAGCTCCAGAATCAATGATGAAACTAGGTGAGCTTGAGGTGCCATCAACCAAGGCATGTACTCTCTCCTTGTCTTCTGAATTTGATCCTCCTTCCCTCTTCTTTGAGCAATCAGTAAGGGAGATGTTGTTCTTCTCCAGGATTTGGGTCAACATGTCTATTTTTTTTCATACAAGAGCTCTCAGGATGATAGCCCTTATTGTAGTATGCACACTTGCTTGTTTCTCCTTTGTTCTTCTTCTTCTGGGGGTTCTTCTTGGAGCCTGAGGACTCCTCTTGAGACTTTTCCTTGTCTCTCTTTTGCTCAGGTGGATTTTTATATTTTTTTCTTTCTTTTTGAATCCACCTTCAAATCTCCAACAACCAAAGCTTGGTCTTTGGAAGTTTTGATGGTGCCCATCATCACCAATTTATCTTACTCCTGAGTGAGGGATTCCATGAACTCAACAAGCTTAGGAATCTTCCAGGTTCAAGCTGTCAATGTAGTGTCATAGAAGGTTGAAACAAACACTGAATATTTAGGACCAAGATTTGAGAGAATGGTCAAATATATTTTCTCCTCCTTTTCAATCCCAAATTGTTTTAACTGCAAAACAAGGGCCTTATACTTGGTAAAATAGAGTTGCAATGATTAGAATCTACTGGGATTCAAGAAGATCAATTCATTCTCGATTTGATGTCCTCTCATCTCATCTATATTTCCAAAAATATCTTCAAGATTCTCCCATACCTCATTAGGAGATGTTAATGAATCACGATGAAAGAGGAGGTCTCTTGAAATACTCAGACACAAAATACCATAGGCCTCATCCCTCATGTTGTGCCATTTGATTTTCTATGCATATGCATTAGGATCTACCTCAATAGCCATGGTAACCCTGTAGAGACCTTTCATTCTCAACAATATCTCCATCTCAGCTTTCCATTCGAAGAAATTGAATGGAGTTAAGATGATCCTTTGAGGTTGGCCCATATCTCAGCTCCTGTGCCCTTCAGTCAGCAGAATGCGCTCCCAATTAGTGATGTCAAACCTGCAATAAAAATTTGGAATGAGATAAATCGATCCACAAAGGATCTGATACCATGTGGAAATTGAACCCAAGAGATAGATGAATTACACTCACAAAATTGCTAATCAAACATGCAAAAATCACACAAAAGGAAACTGAAATTGGAGCATAAATTAATCCTGTATTGAATAAGTGTACATTATACAACCATATGAAGTAATAGGCTGATCAAATATATAATTACATGAGAGATTAAAAAGAACTAGGTTTCTATTCGAATTGGTCAAAAGGCAGGCTTACTAAAACATGTCAAATCCCCCACATGTGCAAAAAGGACTTTCCAAATGCATGAAGATCCTCACGAATTATCTAAAGAAAGTGGCAAAGATAATATGTGGTGGAAAGACAACTCATAGATGATTTTGTATGGAGAAAAGGAAGGAGGATGATGTGGTCAAAAAACAAGGAAAGTTCCCCTAGACTAGCTTTTCCTTTATGCCTTAAAACAGATGTAAAGCAAGGCTGCTTTCAGAAAAAGCAGATATGCACTTTAAGGAACCATGAATAAAGAAGACATGATAAACATGTTTCGAGGATGATTCCAAAGCACTCCATGACCCATTTTAGAAATTATTGACTTCTAGGAACATGTAGAAGTCAACTAGCATAGAGAGGGAATCTAGGATTATAGGAATAAGAAAAAAATGATTTAATTAATGTCAAATATGGGTAACTATGGGTTGATTATTCTAGCAGTCGCACCATTGCACCAGTCATTAAGTCCTAAAGAAACTGTTGTGTCATGCAGGTGTACTGTGGTAGATAGTTGTGCCACTATCACAGAGTGGAAGACTCCATCCCATCGTCTTTGTCGAGTGCCTTGGCCACACGCCAAGGGACTATAATCCCTCGCCAACTGCATAAACATGGTTTTGGAAGTTACCCATTAAAATATCTTTGGTGAGACTGTGCTTGCTTCACGAGTGTTTCTGACTGAGCTTTCTTTGTCGGGCCGATGACTTGGGGTGTCATGTTGGTATTGTGTTGAGTGATTGAACCACAGGTCGATACAAGAAGAAGAAAGAGGCCAAAAAATGGTTCCGTTGCCAGGACCGTTGATCATTTGATTCGAGAGAAATGTTGTGGCATCTGAAAAAGAATAGAGGACTAGCTGGAGTCCAATAAGCTATCATTCACGCAAGAAGAGAGCATAGGATCACAATTGAGCACAAAAAATTGGGTGGAAGAGTATATATATTCTGATTTCCATGAGATATTCTTTGCAGAGTTCCTTGTTATACTACACAAGTGGTTGTCAATATTGGAAAGAAGGTACACAAATTTCCAGAGAAGAGAAGAAATTGAGTGGAATGATCAGCTGGTACACAAAGTAACCAGTGTAAGAAACACCATCTCTAGAGCTATTGATTTTTGGGTTGACAATATTTTGCAAGGATACATTATTGAGTTTGCAGTAGAAGCTATAACCTCATATAGTGAGGTTGAAATAAATTTTTTCCAAGGACCCTGAAGAAGGTATCTATTATCTATCAGTACATGGATCAATATGCTTGTTTATGAGAAGGGTATCTTGAAGTTGAGTAGTTGAGTTGCATGCCATGAAGGAAGGCTATGTCATAGACAACCTGTCAAGAAAATGGGATAAAGTGACTTGAGATGTTCCCAGGAAGTACAAAACCTGAACTAGAGGCTAGATTCCTACGGAGTGGAAGGAGATTCATATCGGGGAAGAGGAGAAAGATAGGGGAAGGTTGATGAACTCCTAGTGTGTTCGAAGAGAGTGAGCATGAACTTCAGTCGTAGGTATACGAAGGATATTTCAACAAAGAGGAGGACTATAGCTCAATTTTAGAAGGACTCGAAGACTCTGAGGAGTCTACAGAGACATCATGGCCAGGACATCACTACATCATGCCAGGAGTATCTCCAGAGGTAAGGTCTAGAGCCTTGTCTCCTGAAAGAGTTATTAATACTGATAGTGCTAGTACTGCGACTAGTGTGCAAGAGGAACCACCTCTATTAGATAGTTCATCAAATAACACTGACGCCAACTCAATGGTCAGGCATGATATTCGGTTACCCACATTCAATGGAAATGGATCAGAGGATCCAAAGAACCATTGGTTCATATGTGAATCTGTTTGGATGGGTTGTTTAGTTCAGAACGCAGACCTAAAGAAAGAAGAGATGATCACGGTTCCAAGGGTTTGTGCACTTGATTGGTTTATGAATTTATGCGTAGTACTGCCAGGAATGCCGTAGAATACCCTTGAATAAATATGAACCAAAATGATATCTGAGTTCATAAAACCTAAATATGAGTCACAGTGTATCACCAACATCAAGGATATAAAGAAAGAATTGGCAGAGTTAGTATGGGAATTTGACCAACGATTTATGGCCAAAGTAAGTTTCCAAATGTTGGATGTTCAACATAAAGAATGGTTTATTGCTGCACTATTGCCACACATTCGAGGCCCATTGATGTAACAAAAGATTGAGTTGCAGATGAAAGCACTAGAATTAGCAATGAAGCTAGAAGCCTCACCAATTGGTGATGGTGCCACATACATGGTACAAATTTAGTCACAGTTGGATAATCTAACGATATGGCTTCAGGAAATTAAGAAGGGTAAGGAATCCCATGAAGATTTATGGTGCATGAAATGCAGAACAAACGGACACACTAAGGATAACTGTCTAACCTTCATAAATTATGTCTCATCCAATGTGTCGAACCCATTAAATGGCCATGGACTACCTTGGTGTCGCATATGCCAGATTAGAGGACATCACGATGAGAATTTCCTATACCTAGAAAATATTGTAAGTACCCCAGCAAACTTGTTGTATAAATTTTGCAAGTCAGTAGGGCATGAAGAGAAGGATTGCGGTTCATACCAACTCTTGAAGGAAAATTCGGTGGACACATACTTGATTAAGAATGATGGGAAGACTCAAGATGACCCCATGCAAATATAATATCAGCTTGTGTAGTTCCCACCCAATCAGTATCAGAACCAATATCAGCCTTAGTGTGCATCAAAAAATCACTATCAGCTACAATATCAACAGACTCAATACCCTCCGCAAAAACCACACCCTTAGGGAAGGGGTGGCGGGAACTTCAGAGGAAGAGGAGGCAAAGGAGGATTTGGTAGAGGAAGAGGTCAGGTTACATGCTATAACTATGGACAACCAGGTAACTATTCCAGATATTGCTTGGATCCTACAAAGACATGCTCATACTGTAAGGGACATGACCATAATGTGGAAAAATGCCCTTAGTTGATTGTGAAGTGGCAAGCCAGGACCATCACAGTTCCTAACCCTATGCAGAATCCAAACCCAAATCCAAATCCTAACTTGAACATCTAGATGATCACCACTGAGCCAAGAGATCTCAATTTTATTGTCGTAACACAAGGAGGTGCTGCGACCGGAGATGATCAGGAAGCCTTGCAAGAACAACTACAGATGCAGGTACGACTCACAACACATAAGAAGGTACCATTCAACGTCCAAAAAATGAATAAAGTATTCATGGATGTATGACATAAATTTTTGTATCTAGAAGAACTGTCGACATCAGAATAATTCAGGGAGATGACTGAATGATTCCATCACATATTTCAGAATAAGTTCCCACACAAGGTTAGTAAACTCAAGTCCTTCCTATAAATTTTCTTAGCGCTAATACAAGATAAAGATGCTATTGCATAACTACAAGCACTGATAGAAGAGACACCAGTAGATCCATGACCTGAAAAGAAAGTTAATCAGGTCATAAAGAAATTCAAAACTAGCCACAAGTTAAGAATGATTGCGTAGATAAGGGATTATGACATGGACTATATCATTTTATACTTGGGTTTCGACGTCAATATTTTGATGTGAAAAACTTGGGAAATTATGGGCAAGCCATGCCTAGACTGGTCTCCTATCCAATTGCAACTTTCCAATCAGGAGAAGGTCCTCCCAATTAGTAGGTTGAGTCAAGTCCCTGTCGACATCGTAGGGTTGTACACATTTACATATTTTAAAGTCATTAACATTGTTGATGACATGAACCCATATCCTGCGCTACTGGGAATAGATTGGGCCATAGAGAGTCAGACCATTATCAACTTCAAGAAGAGGATACTCTCATTTGAGGATAATGAGATGAGGGTAGTGTCTCCCATTGATCCTTTGGAAGGAAAAATATACATTGATCCTGTCTACAATGAGGGATAGGGCGACTACCTTGACTAGATCTACAATGTCACTGCCCTGAAAGAAGACTATATTAATTTGACAATAGATGGAAACCTAAGCTGGAAGAGTGATATTTCCTTCACATCTGACTCAGGGGAAGTGTTTGAGAACTAAGATAACATGCCACATGATGTCTCTATGATAAGGTGTGCCAGAGTCACAAGGTCTGTGCGAAGGGTGGAGAATGAGCTACGAGAGTTACGCACCTATGAGGGCTTACCTAACCTTGTGACCTTCTTAAGTGATTTTGAAGGACTTGTAATAGGGTCGCAACACTTGTTGGCGTTGGACCATGTGCTGAAGGCTACACCCTCTAGATGGTGGGGTACACACAAGTAGTTTATAAGAGAATGGCCACAATGTAGAAGATTGAAGGAAGTCAGGTTCAATGAAAAAGTCACCACCATGAGCCACAAATACACAGGATTATCAATCTCTGTCGAGCACATAAATCAATTCATTCATTTGTAGAATAACCGCAATAGGAATGGGTCCATCATTTCATTCATACATTGGAAATGACCCCTAGGATGTGGTATGCATCTATGGAGTTGCTACAAGGAACCCAATATTGGGAAGGGATCACTAAGCAGTTTACGCACACATTTGAATTTGTTGACGAACAACCTACATTTGATGCTACGCTTCAAATGATAAAGGAGAATATATTTGCTGAAATACCTGTCGAGGAGGCCAACGCTCACCAATGCAGTCCAACCATTCAATAATGGATGGCTTGCTATAATTTAGATGGAGACCTAGATGATGATCTGACTAACATAACATACCAGAATCAGAAGGTACATGTGTAGGAGAAGGAACCGGTATTTTGAGTGACCAGTTCCTTAAGCTGTTGAAGCTCAGGAAAGTAAACATTGGGTCACTGGAGAACCCAAAGTTTGGAAATATAGGAGATTATTGGGATGAAGAGACAGTCGCGAAGATCACAGACTTATTTCATAAGTACCAGGACCTATTCCCTACCAACTTTCAGAGATGAAGGGGACAGTGGGAGATCTAGGGGATATGAAAATACCCCTATGACTAGACGCTAAACCTAGTAAGCACTGACCCTACAGGTTGAACCCTAGGTATAAAGAGAAGGTAAAGGTAGAATTGGATCACATGCTCGACATAGGAATTATTGAACCTGTTGAAGAATCAAAGTGGATTAGCCCTATAGTGATCCAGGATAAGAAAACAACCGACGAAGTAAGGATCTGTGTCGGCTTGAGGAAGTCGAACGATGCATGCTTACATGATCTATTCGCAACATCATTTACAGATGAAGTACTTGAAAGCGTTGGAGGACAAGAGATGTATTCATTCATAGATTGCTTCTCCGGATATAATCAATTCAGAATCACAAAGGAGAATCAACACAAAACAACCTTCATCATAGAATGGGGATGCTATCAATATACAGTAATTCCCTTTAGACTGAAGAATGCACCTGCTATTTTTTCTAGAATAGTAGTATCTTCTTTTAAAGATTTTATTCATAAATTTCTTGGGGTCTCCTTTGATGATTGGATTGTGTTTGGTCTAATAAGATACCATATTGAGATTCTGCGCATGATGCTATCCTATTGTTTCCAGTATTAGATCGAGTTTAATTCTAAGATATGTATATTTTGCACACCATTTGGTGTTCTGTTGGGTCACGTCATCTGTTGCGACGGTATCTTGGTCGATTAAGAAAAGATTGCGATTATTCTTGACTTACCAATGCCTACATCATTCATGCAACTCAGATCAGTGCTGGGACATATAGGATACTATAGGAATTTCATCAAAGGACATGTATTGATCACTGCACCTATGGAGAAACTGCTGAAAAAAGACGTAAAGTTTCAATGGACAATAGCTTTCAAGGAAAGCTTAGATAAGTTGAAGAAAGTAATGGTCACTACACCAATACTTGTATTTCCTGACTGGAAAAAGGAATTCCATGTGCATGTCAACGCATCGTTTGTCGTGCTTGGCATAGTATTGACACAACTAGAAGAGGGTGCACTTGACCACCCTATTGCTTTTGCTAGCAGAAAACTATCAAAAACAAAGAAAAAATACATAATGACCAAAAGAGAAGGCCTCGCTATGGTTTATGAGCTTCAGAAGTTTCGACATTACTTGTTGTGTGGACATTTTCAGATGTACACCAATCATTCAACGCTGAGATACCTAGTCAATAAGCCAGTGTTGCAGGGGGATATCTATAGATGAATTCTCATATTTCAAGAATTTGACTTTGAGGTCATAGTTAAACCTGGTTGACTGAATGTTGGTCTAGACCACCTGTCATGGATAGAAAATGGTGAAGATCCAACCAATGTAGAAGATAATTTTCCCGATGTGCAACTATTTGTGATCCACATGATGGATGATCAAAAGAATGAGTTTAATGCAATCATTCAATTCTTGAGCACAGGCTATGCACCGGAAGGAATGTCAACTAATTAGAAGAAATAGTTGGTTGTCAAAGTTGTCGTTTATACATTAATCGTGGGACATTTGTACAAGTTGGGAATGGATTAAATACTACGCCACTATGTTTTTTACCATGAACAACCCTAGGTTATGAGTGAAGCACATGCAGTGTTGCAGGAGGACACTACGCAGGAAAATAAATAGTGAGCAAGATATTGCAGGAAGGGTTATGGTGGCTAACCATACACATGGATACTAAAATATTCTGTAGGAATTGTGATATCTGCCAGAGAACATAAAAAATGTCGCACCGCAGTGAGATGCCACTTGCACCGTAGATAACCCTTCAAGCATTCGAAAAATGGGAATTTGATTTTGTTGGACTGATCAGTCCACCAATAAAGAGAACTAGCGTGCGCTACATTATCACTACGACAAACTATTTAACCAGATGGGCTAAAGCTGTGCTTGTTAAATATCGTAGCACTACGACTATGATGAAGTTTTTATTTGAAAATGCAGTCACCAGATTTGGCTGCCCAAAAATTCTACTCAGTGACCAAGGTACGCATTTTGTTAACAAAGTGATTGATGAGATTGCTGTAGAGTTTCAGTTCTAGCATAAGAAGATGACACCCTATCATCCTCTTGTGAATGGAATGGTTGAAGCTTTCAACAAGATTATAGAGAATGCATTGACCATGGTATGTAATGTGTGCCGAGATGATTGGGATCAGAAAGAATAAGATTTGCTATGGGTGTATCGCACAACTTGTAAGTGACTAACATGACACACCCCATTCAAACGGGTATATGGACATGAAGCTGTCATTCCCATGGAGTACATTGTGCCGAGCCTATGGATTGCTGCACTGACAGAGATGACCAACAAGGATGCTGTCGAATAGATATTGACACAACTTGTTTAGATGGAAGAAGAATGTTTCGTTGCAGGATTTCACCAGACTATTAAGAAGCAACGACAAAAAGCATGGCATGATTGCCATATTCGAGTTAAGCCATTCGAAGTCAAAGGACTTGTGTTGGTGTATGAAAACAAGTTTTTCAAACACCAGGGCAAGCTAAATACACATTCGCTAGGGCCATATAATATTACGCACATCACTGATGCCGATGTAGTAAAACTATAGAGACTAGATGGAACGTATGTTGTAGGAATGGTGAATGGAAGTCACCTAAATCCTTACTAGAATGGTTGCGACATGCATGGATAGGACCATGTTGCGCGATTTAAAAAAAAAATGTCAAAATACATAAATTGTTCTATCGCATGACTACGGCAGAACCAGCTGAAAACTCAGGAAAAAGTGGAAAGCACAAGGAAAAGCAGAAATGACAGGCTAGTTGACATTAAAGTGTGAATATCCGATAGAGAATGATGGTGTGCTTTTTGGTGCAATCAACCATCCTCGACATAACTTCCATAAATATGCTGACAGGTACATCCCACAAGTCGAGCTTTTGAGTTAATGAAGGAACACGTCGGCCAAGAATCCCATGTGATTGATTAGACACTGACGTCCCATTGCATGACGACTGAAGGACATAGAGGTATGTATAAATACAAGGCTTTGCCATTAAACAATATTTTATACAGAGAGAGAGAGTAGAGAGAACCAGAGCTGAGATTTTACAAATCTGAATCGTGTCACAGAGTATGCCGACACGCATGGTAATAGAGATCCCCAGTGAGAGTGAGATATCCAATGCAAATGTTATCTTAGGTTGACCAAATGAGGAAGAGATAGAATCACCTAAGATACAACAACTAGAGTAGCAACTAGAAATTGATCCAATGGCACAAACGAGGAAGAAAGTTGCTCCTACGGCTAGTCCTGTGATCGCCCCTGCCAATATCCCAACCCATGGTTCACGCCCTATGTCAGACCCATTTTAGAGAACCCCAACTATAGCTGCACAATTAGTCCTGGAGCTGAGACAGGTCGGAGAGAGAGCAACAAGAGAGGTGTTCAGATCACCACCATCACAGAAACGCAAGGCTAAGGCCATTGTGGACAACCTTGGGAAAGAACCAATGGAGGAAGACCTAGAGGAGGAGTCCCTCATGGACAAGGATTCACCACCTTGCAGAGACACAAATGTTAGGAGGGAAGAAGAAGACTTCCCACACTATGTTTGGCACAGGAGAGATGATGTGGAGGAGGTGACGCTTCCAAAGAAAGTGTCCACATTTTTAGTCTCACCCCGACTCCCTAACGATGTAACCCTACTAATGAATCTAATACCAAAGATCACCAGGTTGGAATTTGAAGATGTTGACACTCGCTTGCAGTTTCGCTTGGAAATAAGCAACTACATGACTACAAATCAACCTAGATCGACTCAAGTGCAGGTCTTAGTACCGATGCAGTGGGATACTGGTGTCGCCAATGAAGGACTGTTGGAATTTCTGTTCATTCCACATTTTGGCCACATTCTATAGGTTAATACATATGTGAAACAACTTCTAGTCTATTTCTATAAAGGATTCCTATGGATCAACCAACCATACCCGGTCACTGTCGAGCTTATTTCTTCAATCACAGGTCTGCCAAAGATAGGAAAAGACCCCACATCATATTTGAACCACAAAGACACCATAAATATGAATAAAAAGTATAACCCTCACTGCGCAGGGAGGGGATTTTGGATTTCCCCTATTGAGGACAACATAGTGCGGTTCACCGCAAAAATCCTCTCTTGTAAGTTGTTGCACAAGATGAGGCCAACTGAATGTACTACTGGAGCAGTAGAGCTTGCAGAATTGTACAGACAAGGAGTGATTTTCAATTGGTCACAGTTTCTACTCAATGAACTGATAAACGATGCGCAACAGGAATAGGAGGACACTAATAAAAAATTCCACTACGCTTGGCTGCTCATCCTGATATCTTTCATTCTATGGTCCAACCCGTTAGACTACCAGCAAATGGATGTCCCAGTAATTTTCCTTGGTGCAAAGTATAAAAAATTATGGGAGAGGAAGAAGAACAAGGCCCTCTGGAGGGATAATAATGTCAATTTTTTTTCTGCACACCGAGGCATTGCACAACGTTATCAGACAAAACCAAAGAATATGGTGCATGACAGTGCACATGTATGCAACCTTCATAAATTTCCAAAATGGCATGCATAATATGATTTTGGAGCCAAAAACGACCCAGAAAAAGAAGTGCACAATACAGGGTTCATGATCATTGAAGCTGATGTGGACACAATTGTCTGAGAGTGGCCACATGAATGGCGTGACCCACTGGTAGAGCCGCTACTTTAAGAACAACACCAAGAAGACCCACCAAGGAACCAAGGCAACGGCCAGGAAAATGACCAAGGAAATGATGGAGGCGATGGTCAAGATAATTAGTCACAAGAAGAGGAAGAAGAAGATAATGAGGCTAGATCTGATCATGATGATTCAGAGCACACACATAGTCAGGAGAATGTCCAAACCTAAGAGAAAACACAACAGCAAGGATGAGATCCAGTGTGCAAGAAGAGGAAAGCTAGAAAAAAAGCTAACATAGATACATTGACTAAAGAGGATATTCGCATGCTAGCAGATGTTGTAGCTAAGGTCGCCAAGGACAACCTCACCGTTCGAAAGACACATCAGGTAAGCATAGCTGATCAAGTTGGAAACCAAGCTACTAAGTTGGTATCTGCCATTAATTAGGTCTGTTATCACTCAAAATATACCTAAGGTTGTGAAAGGCAATCTCAAGGTAACAACAAAACCACTTTTAGAAAGAAACTGGCTTTTCTTTCTAGAGAGGGATCTCTCAAATACAGATTTAACAAGGCCAGATATATGAATCAACTGTTTTTAGCTATGTAGATGGTTGAAACAAAACATATAACCATTGGGATATGGAGTCAAAACAGATGAAGATAATACAAAGATGTCTGCTTAGAACCTCAACAAAGGAAAGATAATTATCCAGTTACAATCATTCATTGATTATCAGGTGATAGGAAAGAAACATGAACAATCCATTAATATAGAGCATCACAAGATGAATTCCATATCAACTTTACAAGAAAGATTTGTGGATATTTGAAACAATAGCCAGAGCATAACATGTATGAATTCTGAAACAATTACACACTAAGTTCAGACATGAAAGAAAATAGAATGGAAAGTAAACAATTAGAAAACATTCACAGGGAAAGAAAGTACAGACTGTAACATAAACAATACATGAATCTTTGAGGATAATTCAGCATTCGACTCTGTAAGTTTAGACACGAAAGAAAACAGAATGGAAAGTGATCACCGAGAAAACATTCACAGGGAAAGAAAGTATATACTGTAACATAAATAATACATGAATATTTGAGGATAATTCAGTATTCGGATCTGTAATTTTATTCAAAAAGGTTCTCACAAAACATAAGTCCAATCTTACAGGTTCCAATCCCTGATACATCAATAAAATTCAAATATATACACAACAGTTTCTTCCAAGTACGTCAAAAACCCACTAATTGCTAATCATAAGTTCTTGTAACTATTTCCCTTATAACTAGGAATAATAATTACATGATTTTGTTTGAAATAACAGTTTGCTTGATTATAAAAAATTCACAATTGCAAGGTGCCACGAACAAACAACTTTCTGAGAGCACAACACCTGTCCTTATGAATGTAATATGTATTTGGTTTTCCCAAATTTCTCCACAATTTTACACTGTTCTACATTTGGAATGTCGTACTCCATTATTTCTCTTATCGACACTTCTAAATCCACATAAGATTCATAAGACACAACTGTAAATCCTTTTTTAGTAATTAAAAACGGTCCAATAATTCAAAATCTTCTGTCAACTTTTCAACAATAAATTTTCCAGTTAATCCTTTGACTAAATACTCAAACTTAGAATGATCCATGTGATTATGTACCAATAGGTTATGATACCGTTCTTGAGAAAATAGTCGTCCTTCGTCATCCCAAAAAGAAGGGAGACCATCATCAAATAAATTTTGAAAAGCTGCCTTGAAATATTTGATTTGAGAAGACATCTGGTTTTCTTTAACCTGCACAAATTTCATAAGTTGATGTTTACCAATAAAATTCTTTTCCCACAATATAATAGCTACCTTGTCCTTGATCCCAATATCCTACAGATCTTGATACATCAGAGAATTTAAAAAATTAATAGCGTTATGAGCAGTGTTCAGATATTTCTTTTCCATGGTTTCATTTGCTAATTTTAATATTTGAGCAGCCAAATTTACTAATGTACTTTCATCACTGATAAAATTTAAATAATGTCTGAATTTGGTAATTTCTACAGAAAAGGTATCCCAGATCAAATGTTTAGTTCCCTGCAAAGGAACTTTTCCTGTGTTTCTCTCTCTCAGTTCATTGAACTTTTTCTGCAATTGATTCTTTTCATTCAAAGCTTTATTATTTTCTTCAATACTTCTAGCCAATTCCAACTTAATATTTTCATTCTTGTCCTTTAACCCTTTAATCTCCACTTCCTTCAAACTTACTTAAGACATGGGAACTAGCAAAGAATCTGCAGAAAATTAATTGACTGGTTCTTCGACATTAACAAGGGGTTCTTCTGTATCAATGAAAGGTTGATTCATTAATTCCTCCATAACCTCCTTTTCTTCATTTTGACTTTTATTCAACCTTGTAACTTGAGTTATCAAATCAGATTTTTTTGTTCCCATTTACTCTCCTCCTCCTGCATCTTCAATAATTTCCCTTTGTAATCCATCATTTCCTGGTAAACCTTTTCTTTTTCTTCTTGTAGTGCAATCAACTTTGAAGACTGAACATGTTGAGTGTTAGGGACTTTGAGCTTCTTTTTCAACACTTGAATAGTTTATCTTTTTCTTCCAGAAGCTTCTTTGTTGCTTGCACATTGTTTGGTTCAGTCCCTAAACTTATGATATCTCCTTGTAGTTTCTTTATTTGAATCAAATTAGCTTTATTTTCAACCTTTTGATGTTTTAACTAAACTTCCATTTTATCCACAAGAGATTGCAATTTAGTAACTTTCACAGTAGCATGTAGCAAATCATAATATATGACATCTCCAGTTTGTTTGTGGAGCTGTATTTTATCAGGGATGCTAATTTTATCCAGCTTCACCTCCATCTTAGACACCTTTTTATCACTCACCACATCAAATTTCAGGGTATATCTCTCTACATCCCGAGTATAAACCAATGAAGTTTTTTTGATTAATTAATTTCATAACTTGGGGAAGCAGATTTTTAGTTTCATCCAATGACTGCATCTCCTTATCGGCATAACTTAACATCAGATCTGTCTTAGACTTGTACCGAGAGCTAGATTCGATTTTACCTTCATCTTCAAAAGAATATTGTTGCATTTGTACAGATTTTTTTTGAAACAAAACCATTTTCTTTAAGTCTTCTGAACTTACTTCTTCTGAATTGATTAGTTCATTTTGAGGTTGCATTTTGATTTTTTTACTTGAAGTTTCTTCATCTATGTCCATGCAACCTGTTTTAGAGAAAGTCCTTTTATTAAAATCACTAGAACTAATAGACATTTGAACTGTTAAAGCCACCTTATCTCTCTTATCTCCATCAGCTTCCATCATCTCTTCTTTCATAACCTCTGGATCTTCTTCAAAACTAAAAATATTAGCCATTTTATTTAATCCTTCAATGACTTGATGATCAAACAATTTATTTTTGTTCAATTTCCTTCTCTGAGAAATAATCTAATGCTGGTCATAATTTAGTTTTTCTTCTTTCTAAAAGTCCACGACTTCCAATAATTTTTCAACAACCAACAAAGCACTTTTATTTTTGAATATGAAAGGACCAACCTTTAAAGGGAATTTTACATCAAAAGATTTCTTGAATGCTCCAAAGTGTTCCTCTTCTGCACACAACCTTTCTCTAATGAATTCTAATGCAAACACTCTTGGTGTTAAGAAGGCAGGTAACTTGTATGGTTCTCCAGTGAACCCATACACTCTTATAACAATAAATTCCTTGTGTAGGAAGAAATCTCCTATTCTGTCTTCTGAAGAAGATTGCAACATGAATCTCATGTCTTCTAATACCCTAGGTAAGACATCATCAAAAATCCTTTTATACACCTCATCCATGATCGTATTCACAAATTTGAACATGTTTATCTGCTTTGGGAGGTCTAAATAAAACATTGTAGATAGAAAATGTAGCTCTGACACATTTGAACACAATAACATGTTCAACAAATACGACTGGTACCTGAAAAACCTAACCTTGGGAAACTCAACTAACTGGATATGTATTGCTTTAGCCAAAAACTCATCAAAATTAAAATAGCAGACTAAATTGTATTCAGGGTCGGTTCAGCCTCTACTCAGCAAAAAACCCAAAATGTCTTCACTCACATGTTTATCATTATCCAGACCCAAAACTTGACTGACCACTGACATGACTAATTGGAATTCATCTCTGAAAATACTGACATTGTATGGTAAAAAAAAACCTTCTAATGACTGGCCGACTTTTAAAATACTAGACAAGAATTGATATCTGATTTCAGTTTCACAATTTTTGTACAACTCAATTAGAACTTGTTCATTGAAAGACTCAGGGCTTACGGGGAAATTATCAGGCAGACTTAACACTTCCTGAATAGATTTCATGTCAACTCTACAGGTGATTTTTGAAGTTGAACGACTCATAACAACCCTTTCAGAAGATGAATAATTGTTTGCACACCACTTGACAAACTCTGGGAAGGGTAGAGTTTGTTTGACAGCAAAGTAACATAGGAAAGAATTACAGACATTTAAGACATCATTTCCCTGTAACCTTTTTTTTCCATAGAAAAAATCGTAAATTTCTTTACATTCCTCAGATGGAATTGAAAATTCCATTCTCAACAAATACAAAGTGTTTCTGAATCAAAATATTTACAAAATATCATAAGATCATGCATCGAATCATCACAACATTGATTTGCTAAAGCAAAATCAAAATAAAAAAATACACATATAGTATCAAAATATAAGATGATATTTCATTATCATCCTCGAATATGTTCATATAAGTTCATTGTAACTCATAAAGACTGATATATAGCAGTTTCAATCATCATAAACTGTTCATCAACACCATCCAAAAATCATAAGATCAAAAATTCTTGCTACCGCATTTAGAAACTGTTCACCAATCAACCCTATAAAAACCCCCAAAAAGTCAAAATATCATCAAATAGTCTTAATTTGTTTAGAAGATCTGATAAGATTCAAAGGATGTATCCTCTCTTAATTCTTTAATGAGCCAGAAACCCTCGGTGATCCTCGCTCTAGCCTTAGCTAAAGAATCAGATAAATTGTTCCTTTCACGATAGATATGCTGAAACTGCACCATCTCAAAATTGTCAGAAAGTTTGTGTACTTCCTGAAGAATTAAAGATAATTCTAAGTTATGCATTCTGAATTTACCCTTGGCCCAGTTAATGACTAACTGAGAGTCTCCAAAAATATGGATTCTTGCATAATCCTTCATCCTAGCCAGAGTAAGTAGAAGCTTTAAAGCACAAAGTTTAGCAGTGTTGTTAGTACCAGCCCCTAAACTAGCTTTAAAAGAAAAAGAAATTTTATCAGAAATGTAAAGTATACCTCCAGCTCCACAAGAAGATGAATCCTCTGCTGCTGAACCATCAAAATAACCCCAAGGATAATATTTATCAATTGTTTCTGCAAATACAGGTCTTATTTTTAGAACAGAATCATCTTGTGGAAAAGATCTCAACATACCCAGACTGAAAGAGAAAACCTGAGATGGAATCAAAGATTGATCTTCAAAACAACTTTGGTTGTGAGCCTTCCATAAAAACCACAAAACAATAATAGGAAAATACCTAATATGCTTAAATTCCATATTAATACACCAGTTCTTCAAACAATCTGTCATAGATTCCCCATACCAAAGATTCCTGAAATTTAACTTATCTCAATATCTAACCAAACACTCTTAGTGAAAGGGAAACCCACCCCAAGATGTAAATTAGATTCATCCTCCAATTTACACAAATAACATCTGCCAGGTCCGTCAAAACCTCTTCTAACCAGAACATCCCAAGTGAGTGCCTTATCAGAAAAGAGAAACCAACAATTTTTTTTTGAATTCAATGGGCACTTAAGTTTCCACAAAACTTTCCACCACCAAGAAAAATCTAGTCCATTCCTGTCTTGCAGCAAATGCACATAACCTTCTTTTGGAGAATATTTACCATTTTTAAACAAATTCCAAACAAGTATATTAGCATTGTTAGTTAGTCTAACATGACTAGATTTAAGAATGTCTAGAAAACCATTCCAGCATAAAACATCTTGTATATCAGATAGACCAAGTATGTTTACAGATAACTATCCAATGTCTTTAAGAAAGAAAATACCAACAAAATGTAATTTATCAAGCAGTAAAGTAGGTAAATGATGTCGCCATTTACAACCTACCCAAGGATCAATACCAATCCTCAGATCAACACCATTACCAACCTTCCATACAAGATTATTAACAATAATATCAAAAGCCCATAAAACAGCTTTCCAACAAATAGAAATATTCTTTTTCTTCTTTTCAGACACTCTGATCCAATCCAGAATAGATAAAGGAAGAACATATTTCTGAACTACAATCTGAACCCTTAGACTCGAACCTGCAATAATATTCCAAACACTCTTGGCTGCAAGGGCTTTAGCAAAAACCATAGGGATTTTCATTCCCCGTCCACCTAGAAATTTAGGGCAAGCCAAGGTTTTCCAGGAAGTCCAAGGGAGACCAGTAGAGTCCTTGTGTCCAGGCCACAAGAATCTAAAACATAACTTTCTAATCTTCTCAATGACCCCCATAGGGATCCAAAAATGCATCCAATAAATCAGGATAGCTTCAAGAACAAATTTGACCAACATAAGCTTACCTCCCTTGGTTAACCATCGAAAGCTCCAGTTCAGAATCCTTTTTTCCACTTTTGCAATAAGCCAGTCCCAATCCTTCAAAACATATCTGCAAGGTTTAATAAAGAAACCAAGATACTTCATGCCCTTCTCAATAGTTAACACAGAAAATGAAAAAATATTCTGTAATGTAATGATCTCATACTCATCCAAACCAGAGTAATATAATGCAGATTTTTTATCATTTATCTGCATACCAGAAGCCTTACAATAAACCAATAAGATCTCATACAAAGAAGATAAATATTGTTATGATCCATCAGTAACCATGATAACGTCATCCAAAAAAAGTACATGGGTTAAGGAAATATTATTTCCAAAAGAAATACCATGATAAACCCCATCATCTTTGGCACAATAAAGAGCTCTACTCAGAGCTTCAACAATAATAATAAAAAGTAAAGGGGCCAATGGACAACCCTGTCTTAGCCCCCTTCCAGCTTTGAAAAAAGTTGAAGCTGCACCATTAATAAGAACATCAAAGGAGACTGATGATAAGCTGCTCATAACCTAGGTAATGAATAAACCAGAAAAACCCATTTTGGACAAAAGTACCCTCAGATAAGTCCAACTAACTCTATCCTAGGATTTAGACAAGTCAATTTTAAGAACCACTGATTTTAAATGTTTACCATGAATGGTATGTAAACCTTCTTGAATGACCCCCACCGCATCATGAATCTATCTTCCAGGTAAAAAACCAAACTGTTCACAGGAAATATAATGGCCCAACACATTTCTAATGCGAGTAAAAATAATTTCCTTGTAACCTATACTGCCATAGACGTTCCTTTGAAACATATACACTACATACTGATAAGATAGGGTCAAAAGCATTCCTTTCCCTATCAATAACTGCTTCTTCTCTCTCATCCAAAACCCTTCATAATACCCCTAAACTCTGATGTTTTTCCATAATAAGCAATGGAAACAAGTCTTCAACAAGAATCTCAGAGTTTAGGCTTACCTGGTAACTGACAGATGTGAAGGAATTGAATTTCAGAAAAAGATTGACACACTATCTCTTCTTCTTTTCACCGGCAACGTGCAAACAAAAAATAACTTTACTTTCGTCAACTCACTTTTATATGACTAATAATGGTTCCAGAGCTTCCAATAAGATGTTTTTTTTTACCACTTTTCCTAGCAAAACTCACCAAAGAATGCCACATTGAAAGCAGTTTGAATTCTGCTACCACTCATCTATTTTAACTATCTCATAAGTTCAGGCTCCGGATTAGATTATAGCCGTTGATCAGATTACATCTCTCATCTAAACCGTTAGATCAAACCCCTTCTATGTAATTCACCAACCTTTATCATCGTTTAACCTTGCATCTTTATACTGCAGATTAACTTATGGTCATAGATTTAATTCACGTTATCTCCTGATTGTTGATCATGTTAACTTATTAACTCATTCCGCTCTCCGCCAAACTATTCGCTCTCGTACAACTTTTCTCGGTGGGTAATTTTATGACCGTAGATCCATACGATCAGAAATCTACACCCTTTGATGCTGCAGTAAAATAACCCAAGTGCATATTTTTCTTTAACTTGTGAATATTAACCTTTTTCCAATGTTTAAATATGTATGTTTTGGTCATATTTCATCCATTTTTAATTTATCCCTTATTATTCCTTGGTCTTACCTTCCTTCAATTTCTCAGCATAGAAGGTCCTAACAAGGTCAAATCCATTGTTGAGGCTGAGACATATGGTATGGATCCCAGTGTTCCATTAGTTACACCAGAGCTAGTGCCGCCAATCAAAGTACGGATCTAGGGGTGCGCACTAGAAAAAGGGACAAAGACGAGTGCATTTGATGATATTGTCAAGGAGTTTGACACATTGCACATAGAATTATCCAAGTTAGCATTGAGTGAAGTCTATGGCTTGCAACAAGAAGCCGCGTTGGAAATATGGCTGAGGGAGAATGTTGTTTCCTATCAGGAAATGAAACAACAAAAGAAGGAAAAGGTGTGCAAGGCCCTCCTTAGGGGAAAAGAGCAAGAAATTGAGGGGTGCAAGGTCCTCCTTAGGGAAAAAGAACAATAAATCGAGGCACACGAGAAAAGCTACATTGCGCTAGATGAGATCATTAAGGGCGTAGTCACCGGGTTCCCACTGGAAGTGGGACAGGAAGATGAAGATTAAGATTCTAAGGTTTCCCGCCTGTCACAGATTGCAGTGGAGTTAAAGAAGTAGGTTGAGGAGCTTCAATCCAGGAAAGTACCAAGCACACCTCTTGAGGTGCTTGAGGAAAAAAATAAAGCAGTGTCTGATGTTGTTGCGAAGATATGCCAAAGAGACAAGCTCTACATTAAGGAAGTTGAACTCGTGTCCACTACATAGGAGGTGCTTCTGGAAGATGATATGGGAGAGAATATTAAGGCGGATGCGTAACAAGCTGATAAAAAAATTACTACTACAAAGGGAGGAATGAAGAAGCTCTCGTTGCAGGAGAAGGTTACTAAGATGGATGAGATCAAACAACTTCAGCAGGAAGCTCAATCCCTATGTGACTGAGAACGCACTAGAAATGAGGAGGTGGAAACATATCAGTCAAAAGTAGTGCAGGTGACAGGGATTATTCAGCCTGTGCAGTAGAAGCTTCAGCATTGTGCGTAGTCACTAGAAGCAAGACCGTCGAAACACATAAGTTCGGACCGAGTGGAGAAATTGGAGAAACAAGCTGAGCAATTCAGCATGGATGTTGCTTGGGTGCAGTAAGTTTTGAAGGAATTACAAGAGAAAATTGGTCCTGTGGCGCAACCAGTGCCAGAAACATAAGTTTTTGGGGGAAACATGAAGTTTTGCGGCACAAAATTTGGTGAAGAAGTCCTTTTTTCTTAGTGGCTCGAGACGAGCCACACGTGAGTGTTGGGGGGTTGTTGGGCCAGGAGAAGAGCTAGGAAAAGAAGGAAAAGTATACAAGGATAAATTAGACACGCAAGCAAAAGAGGAAAAGTGCGCACGATATATGGTAAAAACAGGGCAAGAAGGGAATGAAGGAACTAGCGTGGGAAGATAAAATATGCCCGCGATGGAGGAAGAGTAGAAGGGAAGATGCATGGAGGAAGAGTAGAAGGGAAGATGCGACAAGGATACCTGTGATGAGGAAGGAAGATCCGAGTCAATGGAAGAGGCAGGTAGAAGAGTTAAAGCTTGACAGGAAGAAATCAAGGAAGACGACGGAAGGGCGAACCAACAAAAGATGGAAGGATAGTTTTTGTGGCTAGTTATGACCAGTACAGGAAAGCTGAAAAGACACTTCCATGGCTATTTAAAGCTATGGTTAATGTCTTCCATGACTTTCAAGGCTAGATATGGATCGAAATTTATGTAACAGAGATATTTTGTAAGTTGTTAACTCTGTAATAATTGAGATGTACTCTGTCGACCCTGTGTGGTCTCGTAGATGCTATAAGTAGGAGAAACCCGCTCTGTATAAGGGTTCAGAAGGTTATGTAAGTTAAGCAAGTTGGCTAGACAGTAGAAGTAGAGGGAAATTGAGCTACAAATCTTGCAGTTGTGTGCGCAGACTGCTAGTATAGTAGAAGAGTCGATCCAGGCTATGTGCGTATTAGTAGGAGTAGATAGAAGATTAAACTATAGAGCATGAGAGCAAGAAGATTGAGCTAGAAAGAAATATCTTAAGAATAGTCTGCAAGTTGCAAACTGCAAGGTGCTATATCCATTTCTCATGCCAGATGAAGAGCACCTTGGTGGTTTTTCCCAAATGGGTTTCCACGTTATTTCTTGTGTTATATGGATGAATGTTGTTGAATGGTGAATGTTTATGTGGATTTTTGCTTATCTTGATGTTTTCTTATATTAGATTATTACAGTTATAGTTGTGTTATATGAATGTCTGTAGAAGGATCAAGTCGATAAAGTCGACTTGAACAAAAGACTAACTTAGTTGATCAACCGACTAAGTCGATAGGCCGACTTAGTCGATCAGCCGACTAAGTTAGTCAGCCGACTAAACTAAGATATTAAGTCGGCCATCTAAAGGTCATGTCGGTTCATCGAATCGACAGGTAGTTATTTTCTAACCGTTCTGTAATCATATATATTAGGCTGTTGAGCCAGATGAAAAGGCAGTTCAGTTCTCTGTATTGTATGGAATCATTCTTTTAATATAATCTGTTTAATTCTATCCATTCTTGTCTCTTGTCTCTGTTTTATATTTATGTATGTTTTAAAAGTGTATTATTGGTAACCTTATGTGATCTATGAGATTACAACAATGTCGCAGTAGGAATGTATGACTGTTCAAAAGTATTGTTGAACTGTTGTGTATACATTCATAGTTAATATGCTAAGTATAAGTATAAGTCATGCACTATCTGTAGAGTGTAAGGGGTTGGCTGCGTCACACCCTTGCGACAGTCCTTAAGGACTAAAGACACTGTTGTGTCATGCAGGAGGACTAGGGTAGATAGTTGTGCTGCTGTCATAGAGTGGAAGACTCCATCCCATCATCTTTGTCGAGCACCTTGGATGCATGCCAAGGGACTATAATCCATCGCCAACTGCGGAAAAATGGTTCTGATAGTTACCCATTAAGATATCTCAGGTGAGACTATGCTTGCTTCGTAGGTGTTTCCGATTGAGCTTGCTTTGTCAGGCCGATGTCTTGGGGTGTCATGTTGGTATTGTGTTGAGTGATTGAACCGTGGGTCAAGACAAGAATAAGAAAGAGGGTAACAAAAAGTGCGCCCTCCTTTGTAAAAAAATTATTGTTTTTGTTATGAAATATTTTCTGAGTCTCCAAAAGGAAACTACACCCTACTTTTCCAAAAATTTCTTGCTTTTGTTATGACAACTTATTTCATAGCTTTTGGGCACTTTCCCTTTTCTCTTCGAATGCTTTTCTCATAGAGTTTCCAATTTCTTAATCTCCTCCCTTGGCAAGTTGGCTTGCTAATTGTTCTTGACATGGCAAGCGTAATTCCACATGTTATTTGCACAATAAATATTAATGATAAATAAAAATTAAATACATGCCTCAATAATGTTTATTTAGCATCATTCTCCTAGGCTAATTAATTAATGCCTCATAAATAATATTTGGACAAAATTCCCTAGGTGAGGTGATTAATGCATATTGGACACCCCAATGTGTTGGTCATGGTCAACACTTTTATGTCCAAAAATATGGATACATGAAAGTTCTCCCCTCCCAAATCTTCTTGTCCTTAAGTAGAAGTACTCCAGAGTGCTACAAATTTGTCCACCATGTAGGAGAACTGGGGCATGAACTCATCTGCAAAAAAAAGTTGAAAATCTATGTGATTTCCCCACCCAACATAAAGTTTCTTATGTGCTTGATGCACATCAGCATTGAATCTCATAATTATGTTGTTGCAATGACATGGGTGTGAGTGCCATGTCCCAAGACAATTTTGGAAATCCTCCAACAACCATAGTTTCCCATGTTGCTCACAAACGATGAAGGATGTGTCTACTGAAAATTCCATGGTGTAAGCAAAAGGTACACCCTCCAAGGTGCATGAATCCAACGAGTTCTTGCCATAGGTGAACAACTCCTCCAACTGTCAGATCCATATGGGATTTTATTTCTTTCCCATATGCACAATCCCAATGGCTCAACTCTCTACCACTGGTCATGAAATCACCACCATGAATGGAGGAATAAAACACAGGACATGGTTGCATTTTCTATGGATGAGAAGGGGGTCGTGTTAGGATTATTAATCCTCCCTTGACCATACTATCTATTATATTATTTATCCTAACTTAGGAACCTTAATTAATTAATTGGGTCCACTAGTACCATTGGGTTCACTTGGCCTAATGGGGCCACATGTACCAGTTACTAGAGTGTGGGGAACAATGCTAGAGGTTAACTGCCACTTACTGCATTTGCATGCATCAGTTTAGGTGCCTCCTAGACCAATCCCTACATTTTAGGAGCCACTGGGAGTCCCAACACCAACCTCCATCAATTAGTTGGAGTTGGAACTAGTTAGTCTTAGTTAGCTTCAAGTTACTTTAAGTTAGATCACAATCAGTTAGCGAGTGCTAGTTATGCATGGATAATGCATTTAGCTAGCGCTAGTTATGCATGGATGCATGTGGAGTAGGTGCCTTTTCCCACCTACCATAATTAGTTGCACTCAGTTAACTAGTTATTATTGATTGTATGAGTTGGTTGGATGTAGCTAGGAAAAATGCACCTCTTGCGGACAAGAGCTATTCCTCTAGTATGAATGGTTCATATCTAGAACAAATGGTTCAAAATAGAATTGGAATACTTTCCATAGAATGGGTAGAGATCTGGAATGAGTCTCTTTGATGGAATAACATAGTTGTTTCCTGTAATGATAGATCTTCACGGATGTACCTGCATGATCGTATGAAAACTAGCAAACGAGACCAAAAAGCACCAGAATATGATCCGCTATTCTATGTTAGTGACTAAGGAATCCAACAATAAAATACATGATAATAACACAACATACTTTATGGGAAAGGAACCAATTTTTCATTAAATAATGAAGAAGATTTTTACAACCTTTTCCTTAGTGTCGACGTTCTGCTTCACAATGCCAATATCTTGTCCCCAAAAGCTCCAACTTGCTCCCTCTATGCTCACCCTACTGATTTAGGCCAGAATGCCAATGCAACTGCATAAATTTGCTCTCTCTCAACCATGGATATGGGCCTGATTTTATAGGCCTTGGGAGGATAGGGATGGTTGAGTAAATGGTGGGTGAGGTGGATAGGACATCCCAAAAGGATGGATCTCGAGTCCAGGTGGTCCTCAGGTGTAGGGATAAGGGTGCCATGAAGCCTTCCTTCGAGAAGCTTCGTGGAAACCTCTCTTTTTCACTTTTTACTAAGGGAAATTCTTCTTCCTCACTATGACAGAGTAGTGACAGGTCAAAACCGTGCCTTGTACAAAAGGTAAAGGTGGTGGGACCGCCTATTGTCAAAATATTAAAGGCGTTGATGAAGAAGGTAACACTTATTAACTTAAAGGTAGGAGTGGTGCTAGATTTTCATATGCAGGATTGATGTCTAGGCTAGTGTTTCACTCCACAATTTGGGATTCAGGGCAAATATTGATGTTTGGGACCTCATCACATGCTGATGACGAGATTTATGTGTAACATTAGACATCTAGGAGTTGATATGTTGGACTCTGATATTGATTGAGGCACCATGAGTTAGATAGTTAGTTAGGTACAATCACATCCACTTGGTAGATTTGAATTCCTCCCTAATGGATTCAAATTCTTCATATTTGTAAACTATTGTAACACCAAATTAATTAAATGTGAACGATACTGTAAATTCTTGAGCTACACTCATTCGTTTCCTTTGTGGTTTGTTTAGTTTAGTTTGTATATTCATACTCCTTTTACTGCAAATATTATTCAGAACCAATTGATTGAAGATCTAAATGGCATTGAAATTCTAATATGGTATTAGAGCCTTCTCAGGTAGGTTTCATGTTTGTTTCTCTCCATTGAACATTAGAAGCAGCTGAGCTTCCACAGAAGTCCCCAATATTGATTTTCTAGCTTTGAATTTATTTAGAGCAACGGTGAGGGCATGATGGATCTTGAAAACATGTTCATGTCGAGCGGAAAAGAATGATTCTAACATAGTTCAAATATTTTTAGGTTTTCAGTGATATGTTGCAGGTTCAACTTCATATGGATTCGATATTATCAGTTCCTCTTCTTACTCCATCCACAAGATATTCAGAATGGAAGTTGAAGATGATTGCATATCTAAAGAGACAAGGTCTCTATGAGGTATCTATTGGAATTAGTAAAGAGTCTTATGAATATGAGAATTATTGGCTAATGATGATGATAGAGATTTTGGAACAATATGTGAGACATTTTCTCCAAGCTTGCGCTACCTTATTGATTTTGCAGAATACCCAAAGGATCTCTAGACAAAACTGGATAGAACCTTTGGGAAGCACAGTGAGGATCATTATAGAAATTTGGAGAGCACATTCAGAACCACAAGAGTTCCTTATTCAAATTTCTTGGCCTATACTCTCTCTGATGAAGTTGTTCAAGATGATGAAGAAGAAAAATCTTTCTCACAGTCAATTTGAATTGAAGAAAGTCTCCTTGGACCTTCTCTTGTTGCTCTGAAAGTGTATGAGATATATGATATCTCATCTTCTCACATGGTTGATCCATAATAAGACATTCGAATCTCAATTTTTGAAGAAAAACTCTCCTTCCATTATATGCAAAAATTCTCTAGTGATTCTTCTATTATAAATTCTATGCATAGTTTACCAGTGATTGCTCCAGAAAAGGGAGAGGAATTTGATTTCTCTGTCTCTAATGATGTTGTTGGTGTGTAGATAAGTAATTATTTGGATATTTTTGAAATAATATCATATTTTAGGAGTGATCCATTAACTCTCATTGATCTAGATCTTCCAACAAATTCCTACATGATTGCATCCACCGATACTCAGGGTTTTGAAGAAGGAGAAAATTGTGCATCTGCCATCTCAGTGGAGCACACTCTTGGATCTGATATGAAACTATTTGGATATGATATGCTATTATTTGGATATGATATGAAACTATTTGGATATGATATGATATTATTTGGATATGATATGATATTACTTGGTTCTAGGGTTCAATATATTTCAGTATTGCTTGTAGCTGTTCTCATCAATTTTGGTGTGAAGAATGAAGTGCCAAAAATCTCTTTCAAAATTTCTGTTGGGGATTTGATGTCAGTTTTCTCTCATGAGTTTGTAGATATTATATTTTGTAAATAATTTAATATCATAGGAGTTATCCATTCACTCTCATTGATCTTGAGATTCTAGTAAATTCCTACAGGATTGCATGCACCAAAAATTAGAATTTTGAAGAAGGAGAAAATTGTGCATCTACCATCTCGGTGGAGCATCTGATATGACCCTATTTGGATCTGATTTATTTTCCGGTATGATAATATTTGGTTCAGGTTTTAAGATTCAAGAGATTTCAATATACTTGTAACTGGTTTCATCAATTTTGGTGTGACGAATCAAGCACCGCAAGTCTCCTTCAATTTTGTTGTTGAGGATTCGATGCTAGTTCTCTATTATGAGTTTGTTGATATCATATTTTTTGAATTATTCGTTATTTATGAAGCTATATCAGATTATGGAGCTCAAGCATTATCTCTCCATAGTCCCAAGGCTTCTCTATCTTTGGTCACATTCTCATCTCCTCATAGAACTAGTAAAGAGGAGGACATTTTGAATCCACCTGGACACTTCCTCCTAACACTTGGGGATGCTTTTACCACTCATGGTCTACTGTTCAAGGATGAAATGTATTAGTTTCTTGTGTGTTCCTTACATGCTTCAAATTCTCAATAACTTTTTCTCTCTCATCAGTTGATTTCAGCTGCTCTACATGGGTCTCGTTTTCACCATGCAACTGTTTATACTTCTGATTTAGTTGAGTACATTATTCTTCTTCCAAAGAGGAAGATTCCTCTAGACATAAGTATTTTGTTTGGATTCTAAGGTTGAAATTAAACATAANGGGGGTTCTCATGAGGTTTTCCCCTATTTCCTTGGTTGTATTAAGAATTTTTTTTTTACTGTCTTTTAGATTGTATTTGGGTGACCTATGGTCTTGTTACCCGGTCCCATAGTTGTCCAAGTTAGGATTCAGAGGGGGTGTTAGGATTATTAATCCTCCCTTGACCATACTATATATTAGATTATTTAGTATAACTTAGGAACCTTAATTAATTAATTGGGTCCAGTAGTACCATTGGTTCCACTAGTACCATTGGGTCCACTTGGCCTAATGGGGACACACGTACTAGATACTAGAGTGTCCAGAACACTGCTAGAGGTTAACTGCCACTTACTGCATGAGCATGCATCAGTTTTGGCACCTCTTAGACCAATCCCTACAATTTAGGAGCCACTGGGAGTCCCGACACCAAACTGCATCAGTTAGTTGGAGTTGGAACTAGTTAGTATTATTTAGCTTCCATTTACTTTCAGTTATATCACAACCAGTTAGCTAGTGCTAGTTATGCATGGCTAATGCATGGTTGCATGTGGAGTAGGTGCCTTTTCCCACCTAACACACTGAGTTGCATTCAGTTAACTAGTTATTACTGATTGTATGAGTTGGTTGGACATCTGGGAGTTGATCTGTTGGACTTTGATATTGATTGAGACACCATGAGTTAGCTAGTTAGTTAGGTACAGTCACATCCAGTTGGTAGATTCGAATTCCTCCCTAATGGATTCAAATTATTCCTATTTTTAAACTATTGTAACACCAGATTAATTAAATGTGAATGATAATGTAAATTCCTGAGCTACACTCATCTATTTCTTGTGTGGTTTGTTTTGTTTAGCTTGAATATTCATACTCCTTTTACTGCAAATATTATTCAGAACTAATTGCTTGAAGATCTAAATGGAACAACAATTCTAATAGGTGGTTCCCTCAACAAATCCCCATAGATGAGTGTGGGAGCCTCTTGATCCTTACTAGGAATAAAAAAAAGAATCCCTTCACACAGTTATCATCCTCATGTGTGTTGGCTTCCATAGGTGTGTGGAATAAATTATGGTGAAACAACTCTTTGAAAAATGTGTCCACCAAAGGTGTGGATGGATCAATTCCATCATGGGATGGTCCAACACAAGGGAGTTCTTCTGAATCTTCACTGAAAAGAGAATTCCTTCCATGAGAACAATCAACCTTTCTTGGGAAATGCCCATGTTCTTGGAACTCATCATCTGCATCCCAAAATTCCTCAAGCACAAAAAGAATAGAATGCATCTCATGTGCATGCGTATGGAAGGTATCCAATGGCTGCAAATTAAATCTTTGTGGCTTCCCACATGTCAAGGAAATGCCATTCACAACAAGGAATTTATTACATAATTTAAAATCTTTACCTCCCACTGTCTTCATCCCCAAGGTGTCTCTATCCACCCAATCAATGGATGAAAAAGGGATTTTATTTTCTGATACATATGGAATGTGATCAGTGACCTCCTATGGATTAGATTCTACCATCCATAAGGGGTTGTCAGAATGTGTCTCTTTATAAGTATATGTGTCAGACAATCCTTAACCGGTGCAAGAAATTCTAGTACATCTTTGATCCTCTATTTAGGTGATATTTTTATTAGTCTAATCCATGAATAGATGATTATGTTTTCTTGTTGATTCACTTGGAATGTCCTTAGCCATGTTTCCCATAGATAAGAACTACTCTATGCCATTCTGTATACCAACATGTGCTTGGCCAAAATACTCTAGCCCCTTTTGCTCAAACTTTAGCTCCTTTTAGGGTTTTAGGTTCCTTTTAGGGGTTTTTGACCCCTTTTGGAGGTTTTAGACCCTAGGAGAGATATTTAGACTCTTTTTAGGGTTTTTAAGCCCCTTTTTCCTATTTTTAAGCCTTCTTGAGGGTGTGGGGGTCAAATGGGGTCAAATGAGGGTTGTGCATGGGTGTCCTTAGGTGGTGTAGGCCATGTAGAGCTGAGTGAGGGATTTTTTGGGTTAACAGATTGCCCCCTGATGTGTGAGGGCAGGATCTCATCGTATGGCCGACAAACATCATAGGATTTTCTGTAGAGAGGTGGTGCTTCTTGGGCTGGGGTATGGTGGCTTTTGTTTTTGTATTAATATGGTTCCCATCAATGGGTGAGATATAAATAATGTGTGACATGTATATGGATGAGGTGGGAATCCCCATGATCATGACAATGTCAAAAGAATAATGTGATCTATGCTCTATAATACAAGAGTCGATCATATACAACTGATGATACATAGTGGTTGCCTCAATAAGAGGATGAATACAATACTGAACTGAAGAACTGCTACATTGGACCCATGGAATTCTCATGGAATGCTATATCTTCATGACTGATAGCCTACTGGATTTAGGATGATACATAGATGTATGGACTCACTGATGGAGAGTCAGAGTCTCTGTGGTACAAGTATGCTACATCAATCATAAATCTATATAGAAGCACTGCTGGGGCTTCTGAACACTGTTTCCAATGCAACCCGAAAATCATAAGGGACATAACCTATTTAGGTTCCTCAAATAGACTCATCAATGTGCTAGAGTCAGGTGACATATAGGGTATTCGACCAAATACTGCATGGACCAATACCCTGTATGAATCTCAACGTTGCGATGATGTAGCTGGAGTCGAGCACGTGAGAAACAACCATCCTGAGAGGCACTAAGGACTCCTCTCAAGTGGTCCTAGGAACTCATTAATGAGGCTAATGAAACCAAGATATAGGGACCTCTAGGTCTATCCTTTGGAATATGTGTGTTGTCGTCGACAGAGGGAGACCTGCCCTAGGTCAAGGCAATGGTGTTTCCTTAACCAGAAGTGCGAGGGAGATAACCAAAAGATGTGAGACAATCTGCGGATTGACCCACTGAATGGGGAGGGGAGGGAAGGGAAAGAGTTGAACAGGGGCAGGGGGAGTGTAGTAAACTCAAAATTTCTTTTTTTAGAGTATGATGGTAGGGTGGACCAGGCAGTGAATGAAACTGACTCATGGGAATGGGATCATAACTATAATACTGGGAATGTCACTGCAGATGGGAAATACTTGGGGGAGGTCGAAACTTTTGGTATTGATGGGATCTAAGGAAGACACATTGTAGAGTACTCTAAACAAAGGTGACCCAAAGTGGGAATGCTGCCAAACTATTTTCTATGGGGTGGTGTCTAGAGACACCATTGTGGTACGATCTCGTGGATTTTTGGCGAGCCCGAGAAAGTAAATGCTTGATGGTGCTTTCAATTTTAGAGAGTTTGAAAGCACGAAGAAGACTCCAGTGGCAGCTCTTTTTCATTGGTAGTCTCCTGTTCCTGAAAAAGGATAAAAGTATACATAGGAGAGCTCGCCCATCCTGTAGGGGATGAGATACTTCTTTATCATTGGTAGTCCAATCAAGATGGAGAAGGTTAAACCTATACTGACTGGACGGTCATTCAGATAATTTTACAAGCATGAATGAAACCAAGTTTGCTCAGCAATCTTTTCTTGATGACAAGGTTGGAAAAGAGCTTAACGACAACCCATGGTGAGCTTTTTCGTAAAGTTCGGGCCCTCTGCCCAAGAAAGCATAAAAGTATGCAGAGGGGAACGGTCTTGGCTTGAATATGCCACGGTGGTCCTTTTCATTTGATGGTCTACATAGTCCACAAAAGGAGATAAACGAGATGATGTAGATGCCCTTTCCTATACTTTAACGAGCGATAAAGGAAGCAACTGCACTCGACTATCTTTTCATTCTTTTAACGGTCAGAAAAGAGCTTAAATGAAACTCTAGTATGGTCAACCAATTGCGGTTGCACAGGTGGTGCCCCATGTTGGGACGGTGGACAGTGGTCCAAAGGTCATCTGCACAGTATGGATAGAGCAAGTGGCTCTCAAACATACCAATACATGCATGGGATAGATTGCAGCAGAGGCACGTGAGTCAGTGCGGCAGAGGCGTGCAAACCGAGGTGGATTTCAGACATAGGTCAGGAGAGTCGTGTGTGAATTGTGGTGGACGGACTTGACTACATATGATGTGAGTGCAAGTACAGAGGCAGTTATATTCCAAATACATGAAAAATAAATGATTCGTCTTCCGGATGATGGCCTAGAGATCTGCATAAGGTGTGGTGTACAGAGTAGACAACTATGTGTTTAAAATAAAAAATGATGTTCCTTATAGGTGGTGGCCTGAGAACCCACATGAGTGGCGGTAGGCAAGTGTGATGCAAGTATAGGTCCAGAGACACTTGCATCACCATGTTTTAGCTCATAAATTGAGGTAACTTCCAGGGAGCGGTCCCGAAATTTGTTTGTTAAACATGAGACGATGGTCTCATCAGGAGATGGAAATTTGAGCCCAGAGGTGTGAGAGGTTTCTCGAATTGGTTCCGGGACTCTGAATTAGCAACTAATGGTGCTGCCCTTGAATGGGGGTCTTTGATTTGTGGTAAATACATTGCAAAACAAAAAAGGGAAAAAACTACACTATAAGGGACTCATAGTGGTTATATCAGGCATAGACTCTCTTGAGGTGGATCCTGTTGTGTGGCTTCTTCAAGAGTCGGCCGTCTGAGTCAGCGAGGAGGTATGCCCCGTTGCTGAGACAAAGTTCATTAGCAAGACGGGGTGACAGAATATGGTCTTTTATGGGAAGAACTGATTCCACACTACGATTTAAAGGGAATGGGGTAAGACTGGAGGCGATCTTACAGATCTCTCCATCATTGCGTAAGTGGTTTCGGGGTAGATCAGGTGGATATTCCATGGTCTATGAGACGGAAGGGCGACTGGTGCTAGAGATCATGTAAATGGTATTGGTTGTGTCTTTGGTGGCCTTTCCCCAGTATCTATTGAAGGAAGAGGGGCATGCCTGGAGATGGGAGGAGTCTTTAATGGACCTGGAGGTAGGTGCAACATCATCTCAATTGGCTAGACATGAGTCAACATATCCTGGGGCCTTAGAGGTAGGGTAGGTGGTTCAAGGTACGACACAAGATCTCCCAATGTGAAATCTTGTAGATTGAGGGTTGCCAAGGCAGAATTACTCACGATCCCAGATGGTAGGAAAAGGAAAAGGAAAAGAACAAGGAAAAGGATCGTGTTGATTGGGAACGAACCCCAATGTTTCCCTGGTAACTGAGGTTGAGGTTGCAGCTGCGGATGGAGCTACGATTGTAAAAACAACAGAAGAGACAGGTCTGATGGACCATTGGTGGTGGTGGAGACAAGAGGGTCTACAGAACTGGACATCATGTAGATGGACATGGTGTCCGAAGAAGGATGTGGGGGATGGACTTCTTCGACCAAGGTGATCTCAGATTCAAGGGAATGCTGTCAAAGGTCAACTACAACTATTTGGAACTTGGACAAGTCTTGGAAATGGTGAGAATAGTGTCCATACAAACCACAGAGGGCGCAAGCATGGTTTGTTCTCAATGACTTGTTTCTCACTATTGGTGCGCTTGGAAGTTCAACCATAGGGAGGTTTTCCTTTGTATCCATGGCATCCAAATGTGCGTGGATTATAGGAGTCTCAGGGTAGTTCTGAGTTGGATGGCCCTGTTCTTCGTAGACAGTGCAAGGCAGGATCTGTTGAGGTTCAGTGGTAGTTTTCGCATTCTTTCCCTTGGCCCTTTTTGGGTGGGGCAGTGTGGGTGCAGGTGCGGTGGTTGGTTTTTACGGGCCGGGTGAAGGGTGAGACTCGACCGCAATGGGTTGCATGGGGGTTAAGAATACCTAGGGCATTGGTGGTTGAGCTGGTGGATCAAGATACCACACAAGAATTCCCAATGTAAAGTTGGGTAAGTTTAAGGTGGCCATTACTGGCTTGCTCATGACACTAGGCGGGGGAAAGAGGAAGGGAATTGTGTAGAATGTAAAGGAGCCCAGATAACTCCCTGATGGTTGTATGTGGGGATGAGGTTGTGGTTGCAGCTGCGGATGATGTTGTGGCTGCAGACGGTGTTGTGGTTGCGGTTGGGGCTACGACTATGGTTGTTGTTTGGGTGCAGCTGTGCTGGATGAGAGCATGGACAAATCCGCTGTCCCATTTGGTGTCAGTGGTGATACTAAGGGGAAAGAAGTCGTCATGGTGGTATCAGCAAACAACCCAATGCCCACATTCAACAATGGGGAGGCTGGTATGTTTTCAACTATGGTGTTGACCGTAGGGATAACATTGGCGTGTGTGGTCATCCCTTGCGGATCAATGGTGTTGATCATAGGGAAAACATTGGCGGGTGATGTTAGCCCTTATGGATCGCGATAAGTCAGTTGGTCAACTGTCACAATTTTTCCTTCGTGGGGGAACATCATGAGACATAATACAGTTGATGCTACAGCTCTCATGGTGTACATATAACTTCTTATTGTTAACTTTTCATATGCTTATCTAAGACATCAGTATTTCATTTCATTTTCATAACAAAAGAAAATAAGTAGGATCACTGAAAGAAACAGTATCATAAGAACAACACAGATTTATCCTGGGAAAACCCTAAAGGGAAAAAACCAGCAAAAGCTTCCTCAATATAGATGCCCCAAAAAGATAAAAGACAAAAGATAAAACCAGCAAGGAGATCAAAGCCTGATCCTCCCCCTTCTCCAGCTACTTCTCTCTCTCCACTAATGCGCTACACAAGTGAGAGTGTGTGTGTGTCTCAAATGAGGAGCACCACACCTCTATTTATATTCATCCATTCACTTGAATTAACTCATTCGACATGTAGGCTCGAGTTAAATCATGTAGGCTTGAGTTACACATGTAGGCTCAAGTAACCACACTGGGGTGCTAATGACCCACTTTTATAATTAGAGGGGACTACTTCATGACTCTTATTAGTTCTTCCGATTAGAAGCATCGGGGTACAAGATAATACAAGTGGTTCTCCCGATAGGACCATCAGGGACCACAAAAGATACATATAGAATATTCTTCGAAGTTACAATATTTCAACACTTATGAGGAGAAAGTTATAGTCTAATTTAGCGTTGACAACCTCTATGTCAATCAAAACTATATTCTCAGCTAATGTGATGGGGACATGGGGAAGGATTCCTTGGGATTTAGTGGTATGGCCATCATAAGCCCGCAGAGTTGTGTAGGATGCTTGTAGAATCGGGGATCCAAGTTTCTACCAAACTAGGGTAGACATAATGCAAGTGGATGCCGCATCATCCACTATGGATCGGTGCATGACCAAATTCCAGATAGACACCGAGATTTGAAAGGCAATGGTTGATGGCATTCGCAGTTCTCCATTCTCTGTGTCGAATGTGATCAACTTGGAGTCAGAGGGGTCTAAGGCCCCAAGGGCAGCTAATAAGGATTTCCGTTGCATTGGGAAAGTTTTGAGTACCTCAAGAGCAGACTTGGCAGTAGGTGTTTGGGCCAAATCATCCACTATGTTGTAGCTGACAGCAGCTCTAGCCGTGGCGTTGTTGGAAACCCAGTGTATGGGGGCCCATGAAAAATGGGGTAACTGAAGAGGTGCATTGGTTGTTTTAGATGTAGATGTTGCTGATGTGTCAACAGGTTCGGTGTTGGTTCCGTATTGATTTTGTTTGGTTTGTAGATTGACTTCTTTAGTGGTCATAGCTAGCGGGTGGTGGACACCTGTTTTTGCCATGGGAGGTGCCCCCAGAGTGTTGGGATTGGGTTGGGGAGGGGGTGCGGTTGCCACCAATCCTTAGACTGGTAATGGGTTTTGGAGCACCATAGGAGGAGACCCTTGTGGTGCTGGGTTGGGTTGGGCTTGGTCCGTTATATTGGTGGCATGTTGAACCTTGTTTCTAATGGACTACTTAGTGCGACCCATGAAGGGACACTCGAATGTGTAGTTCCCATAGACCTCACAAAGTGTGCATGGTTGGTTTGTACACAACGAGGCGTTGCATCTCGGTGCATTTGGTCGTGGAGGATTTTGGGTTGGTTGGTTCATTGTGGCATTGTTGGGTTTATTTGGTTGTTGATCGCCTCCTTGTGGTTGATTGTTTCCTTGGTTCCAGGGTCGGTTATTCCTAGCTTGCGCTTGTTTATTATTGGGGGCTGGCTGGTTAGGATAGTTTTGTTGTGCAAACACCTGTCCCAATGGAGTGGGTGGAGTAGGGGCGGGGGATTGAACCGCTTGCACTGGTGGTGCATAGTATATTTGGGTGGGTGGAAGTGCCACAAATGTGGGCATTTTCCCCACATATTGTTTTGTTGGCCAAGCCAAGGCCTGACCCTGCTGCGGTGGCATAAGTTGTGCATAAGAAGTTGTGGCTCCGGATTGGGACATCATGCTTGCATAGTCCGGAGTTTGGTTTTGGTAGGCAATACTAGCAATGTTGCTTGGTTGTGGTGGTATTGCAGGTGGTGTCAGATGGTGCTATGGTTGTTGGGAGACCGATCCTATGATGCCATCTGTAGCATGGGATTCCCTCGGTGCATCTCGGTAGGAGGTACCCACACGGGGAGCATTTGGAATGACAGTGTAAAGGTACCCAGACTATGCATAAATAAGATCAAAATACTAGGCTTTCAAGATGTCTTCTTCTTCGGATTGGGGATGTTCAGATGTGACGTCCTTTGCTATAGGTGGGAGCAAGGTTTTGAGGAACCAATCCAGGAAGATCCTATCCTCAAGTTGGATCTTTCACAAACTACGACGTCACCAGCACTCATGGATGTGGTCAGTTATGTGGGTTGCATTATTTTGGTGGCAAGATAGCAAGATCTCCACCCCTTCATCATATCTGACGAGGAGTTGGAAATATTACAGGAACATGAAAGCCAGGGAGTTGAAATCTAGGTACTTGGATTGTGGTAGCTCAATGTACCACTTGGCTGCAGCACCTATGAGGGTGCATTGGAATAGTCTTAGTCTGATCGAATCATCTACGATTTTGTTTGATGAGCACCATAGATGAAACATCATGATGTGGTTTTGGGGGAACTCCCCTCCTTTCCCTTCAAACTTGGGAATATGTGAAGGCAGTTTGATTGGCATGGGAGGCCAAAAATTTTGATGGCGGATAGGTTCATTTGTTAACCGGGCCAAATCAAGCAACTTGAGATGTGCCATGAAAGAGAGGTTTGACCCTAGGTTGATGTGAGATGGGGCAGCCATGGTGGTGGGGTTTGTAGGTGCATAATGCACCTTCATAGCTAGGGATACTTGTGGCGCCATTGTAGATGGTCCAGTGCCCCTAAGTGTGGTGGGAGGGACAGTATGGGTGGAAGGGCCACTACCCCCATGTATGATAGGAGGGGCAGTGTAGGTGGAAGGGCCACTTCCCCCATGTGTTGCAGGTGGGACAACTTGGGTGGTCAATATGGGTGGTGGCAGCTGACTTATGACAGTTTGCATGACCATGCTGGGGCCACCTGCAGGGTTGTTGGTGATAGTTTGTGGTGTGGACATGGGTCCACTAGCAATTGCTATGCCGAAAAATGGATTTGGGTTTGCACCAACCATGGGGCTTGATGGTGCAGTGTGTGGGTCTGGTTCAGACTGATATGGGTCTGAATCTGAATCAGAGGCTGTGTGGCCTTTTGATGGTGTGGGAGGTCATCAAGAATGGTATCGATGATGTCAGTTTAATGACTTGAACTATGGTGGTTCGTCTCTTAGGTGTGAGGGATCACTTGTTTTAAATTTGAATGTCAAACTGGTGGTAATGATTATTGGACCCCAGTTTCAATGGCTTCCTATTGGCTATAAGTGGTCACTCGACCACCAATACTGCCATAATACAACACTTGGATTTTTCCTCACAGGCGTGCTACTCAATTGGTGGGGTCATTGCCCGTTTCACTTGGCAATTCCTCTCAACAGCCAGCTACTTTGGGGTTCCCGTGGTACTCCTCACAATGAGTTTCTGGGCTGAGTCCAAGTACTTCCCATGGTTAAGGAGGTTAGGGACTTATGTCCTCAAAGACTACATATTTTTCACTTAGTGTAAATTTGTAAATTTTACTGGTTCACTTAGCATCATGAAATGAGTTGGGTTGATTTATATGGTATGGTGTGTATGTGTTTTGTTTTTCTGTTATATGGTGGCTGCAAATGGTTTATGAATATTCCACAGAGTTCATAACATTGTGGTTGAAAGCAGTCAATAGTAATTAGAAATTGTTTAGTCATGTACCATTTGTAATCTTGAATCGTGATACCCTGACTAGGTGACTACCTTACACCTATATTCTGCTTCAACCAAGAGAAGGTGTTGGGCTCTCAACACAATAGCACTAAGCCCATCCGTAGATCCACAGGTCACCCTCCGAATGCAAGGTTGGTCAACAGGGAGGACGCTGAGCGCCATGAGAATCCCTCCTTCTCTACCCCCTCTACCTTCCAAGTCACCCCTTTTTAGTAGCTTCGAACAATAATAGGTGAAGTGCCTATTACTATACGAGCTGTGCCCTTCGTCTTATCTCAGAATACCCCGAAGGGTGATGACTGGTTAGAGGAGGGAGGGTTAAGTAAGATTGTTGATTTTAAGTGAATTTTAGTCAAACTATGTTCATTAACCCATTAAGTATTAATTTACACTTTTATTTACACTTTGTTCTGTAAATGAAATGGACATAAACATAAATAAAAACAAAAATAAAACAATTCGGATGGACAGAGGTGGCTGAGCCACACTGACAGTCCTTGATTATTAAAAAATTGAATTTTGAGTGATAGATCGCACTTTTTTGGTCAAATGTGGCGAGGGGGTCACCAAATTTTTCTAGAAACAGGTGAGGGGGTCACTCATATTTTGCAGACAGAAGAGGGATAACTTTTGGAAGGGGATCGCACCTTTCGGGGATAAATAGGTGACTTGGTCACACTTGTGAGGCCCAAATGAGTGACCTAGTCCCCTTTCTGGGCCCAATAAGAGCAACCTACTCCAGAAACATAAATGTTTCTGACCTTGAGTCAGATCCAGTTGACAGTAACCTATACTGTGGCCAAATGGACTCGGATTTTCCTTGTGGAGGCTCGGTAGTAACTGAAAATGTAAATAAACAAGAATCTATGCTAGATTTAACAGAAATTTAAACTAGGTTAAACGAATAGATAGAAAACCTAAAATTTTGAAAAATAAACCCATCGGATCCTATGGGATCGACCTAGTATGGTCGCTAGTTCTGTAGCAGGGATTTCTCCCTTGCTACAGGGAAATAATGGCTACCTTCTGTCTATAGGATGGAAGGATAGGTTCCTGGTGGTGAATGCAGAAAATGAACAGAAAAGAAATAGAGAACAACAAAAGAAAGAAGAGATGGAAACCCCTCTGCAAACATGGTTAGGGTTTAGCTCCAACAACCTGCAAGAACATGTTAGAAACCTGCAAACAAACAATGGAAAACTGCAAGCAAATATGGGTTAGATAAAATTAGATAAACAAAACAAAACAACAAATTATACCTTCTCTTGGTGGAATGGGCCACCATGCCTGAGCTGGGAGAAACACCTCTCTTGGCAATGGAGGAGCTATGGCTCAATGGGAGGATGGATGGGAGGGAGTGTGGGTGGCTTGAGAGACAAATGGTCTTAAGGCATCCACTTAGGCAGCATAATAGTATGAAAGGGAGAGGTGTCTTGAGAGTGACCCCCACCTCTCTATTTATAGTTTTTTTTAGGGTTCTAAGCCCCTAGTCAGGGCTTTAGCCCCTTTCGCTCAAACTTTAGCTCCTTTTAGGGTTTTAGGCTTTTTTGAGGGGTTTTTGCCGCTTTTTGGAGGTTTTAGCCCCTAGGAGAGATATTTAGGATCTTTTTAGGGTTTTTAGGCCCCTTTTTCCTATTTTTAAGCCTTCTTGAGGGTGTGGGGGTCAAATGGGGTCAAATGAGGGTCGTGCATTGGTGCCCTTGGGTGGTGTAGGCCACGTAGTGCTGAGTGAGGGATTTTTTTGGGTTAACATGATCTATACATAAATTACAAAGCATATCATGCCTTGGAATTTTAGCTTCATCATGCTGCAAGAGAGTCCAAAATTTTGAACTGTATCCATCCATTTGCATCAGATTTTTCTCCTTCAAATTTTCTAGTTCACATCCAGTTGGTGGGGGCTTGTCTTCCACTTCCTTGGGGAGCTCAAATGATGAATTTAGATATGATATTTGTTATTATTTTGTATCTGATCCAAAGTATACCTTATCATCATTAACAACATCCCCCTCCTTTGTACTGATTTGGTGTTCACCAACAAAGAAACTAGGATAGAATTCTTTGTCCTCACCTTTGTCCTTCATTCTGTAGTGCTCATAGGCAAGTGAAATATTTTCAATATCCCATGAATCAGATGGCTGCAAGTAATAATGGATTTTTCAAAAATCAGAAACCTTATCATCCATGTCCTTCATGTTATACTCTTTCTGTATAGATCCTTTGGTGGCCTTCTCTTCCACCAAAATTTCTGGTTCACACCGCTTGGGTGTGGCCCTGTCTTCTGCTTCTTTAGGTGGATCCAAAGGTGGATGTAATTCTGATTTGTAATATCCTTTTGGATATGATACAAAATGTGCATTTCCACCCATACATTAGCCAACATCCTTATCAGGGATCTGCAGATCACCCCTAAATATTTTGGAAGTGAAATCACCTTCCTTTTCTTTTTCCATGTAGTCACCTTGTAGTTACTTGCACTCCAGTTCAGGGATATCTTCCTCTACCTCATTTCTATTCTCCTCCAAGAAACTTGAGACTTTTCATATTTAGTGGTACTCATGTCACAATATTTAGAAGCTCCATTTGAAGAAAAACGAAACAAACTCTTAAATCTTCACTATGCAGATGGATTTGAGCAATCTTAACCTTTGGTTCCTTCTTCTTCTTCTTTTCTCAAAGAGGTGGAACAAATTGGTTCCTCTATGGATGGCTTGATGATATTTAAATAATTCTCATAATCATGATTGGATCAGAATCCATACTTGAAAAAAATATAATCTCCAAAATAAATTTCTACACAAATTTTCCTACTCAAATCTAGATAGTCCTCGTAGTAGTGAGGCATGTTCTCACATCCTTCAATGATCTCTGTCAAGTATTTCTTAACCATTGGAGAATCATATCTGATATATTATCCATATAAAGTCCAATGGTATTAATCATATTCATGTTTTGGTAGGCTTCCATAAACATAGATGATTTCTTCTTCTTCATATTGTCTGCAGTACTCTTCATACTGCTCATCATAGTCATTCTCATAGTATGACATGGCTGCAAATTTATTCACTGAGATATTTATTTCTGGAATAGGATGATTCAAGGAAAGAGATATGATACCACTGTAATGATATGAGGTCTGGTATTCATATAAAATCACTAACTATTTCTGCAATTTAAATAAAATTTCTGATATTAAATTACACCCACTTAGTGAATCTTTAGACTAGGTAATTCAAGGTGTTTTGATGGGAACATTTGCTGAAAAAGGAGTAGTAAGTGGGAAGAAACAAAGAGTAATTTTAAAATATTTAATTCATTTCCCCTAACACATTTATATCGGGGACCATTCAGGTTTCAGAGTCTGCTATGCAGAAACCTACTCCCACACATCTGGGTCACTCAACCGTGAAAATAGGGAAATTCCTTCTGTCCTTTCGATGAAGGGATTGGGAAAAAGTGCATAGGTGTTAAAATTCCTTCAGATATCAGAAAATATTATTTGGGACAGTTTCTAACAGATATGGAGTTGTCTGGAGAGTTTAGGAAGAAATTGGAATTTTTAGACAATTTTGGCCTAGTGAGACCCTACGCAATGGAGAATCCAAAATAACTATATGAACTCAATTAAATTATGATATGGATTTATTTATGGTTATTTTTGTCTTTCAGTGATCCATAGAAACTTACATAACTGGATTTTATTGGGTAGAACTCATTTTATAGCAGAAATGGTAAAACTAGTAAATTAAAACTAGTGTGCTAGCTAGGGTGCCAAATTAAGCAAAGAATTCATAACATATTGAGTTAAATGAAGAAAATTACAGATTCCATACATTAATACATATTAAATGGAAATAAATAATCATTTTTACTCCTCCCCACAACCTTTTATTGCTCATTATTGCACTAGATTGATCAATTTCCCCCATTGCAATGACAAATTAAGTTTTTCATGAGAAACTGAGAAGGTAAATTATAGGGACATAATTATTACAAAATGAGAAATATAAATGAAATATTTTATAAACTTTAATACATAATATAGAATTGGATTTAATGGCTATTACATAAGAGGACTCCGAAATGGTGGGCAAGAGGCCCAAAATATGACAAAAGAAAGGTTGAGAGCGTAGGTGAAGCTTGGGATTCACTGGAGATCGAATTGAAAGATATGGATGATACAAAATATTTTTGATATGACCTTCAATGTCTGAAAATCAAGTTCTCTATACCTGAAAAGAGAATAAATTGGGATGAAGGAGTGGAAAGGGAAGGTTTGGGGTTCATCTCCCAAGTGTTTGAGGCACATCACTCAGAAAGGAATGCTCATATAAGCACAAATCAATTAACAGATCAACCAAACTGTGTGAATGAGCTTGAATTGTTCTTTAATATAACTCTGGGTGACCTGTGAGAGAAATTCAACACCTAAATCCCTAACCCTAGCCAATTCATGGGCCCTCCTTGAGCAAATTGGAATGTAGGGGCCATGCCGAGATGTTTCCTTGTCCAAGTCATCCATCTAACTTAGAAATTCACCCTCCTTGGTCTGAGAGTTTCTACTTTTATCCCTTACAACTTTTATGCTTTTCCCTGATTTTGAGACCGAGTCTCTAAAAGGAAACTGCACCCTCTTTTATCAAAACTTTCCTGCTTTTGTTCTAACAACTTTTCCGAGTCTCTAAAAGGAAACTGCACCCTTCTTTTCCAAAAATTTCCTTCTTTTGTTATGACATATTTTGTCATAGATTTTGGGCACTTTCACTTTTCTCTTTGACTTCTTTTTTCATAGAGTTTCCACTTTCTTAATCTCCTCCCTTGGCAAGTTGGCTTGCGAATTGTTCCTGGCATGGAAAGCTCAATTCCACATGTTATTTGCACAATAAATATTAATGATAAATACAAATTAAATACATGTCGCAATAATGTTTATTTAGCAATATTCTCCTTGGATAATTAATTAATGCCTCATAAATAATAATTTGACAAAATTCCCTAGGTGAGGTAATTAATGCATCTTTGACCCCCCAATGTGTTGGTAACGGTCAACACTTTTATGTCCAAAAATATGGGGACATGACATAGTGTGATGATGCTCTCCTATGAACTATGATGTATACTTGGTGATGATGATGCATAAATGGTGTACTATGAGATCATTATGAGTTATATTTGATGATGAGGATGCATACCTTATGACGATGATGCATACCTATGATGATGATGCATGACGATGCATGCCTTATGTTCACTGAAAGAATAGTATAATTACTTATTCAGTAATTGTGTATGATGAGGTGTACAATGATGTGTACATGAGCAGATTGACCATCTTGACTAGAAGTATTAATGAGAAGAAAAGAATGAATAGTAGTGATGAGCAAAGTTGATGTGCATATATACTTGAGCAACAATGATGATCAAGAGTGACGAGCAGTTGTGACAAGCAGTAGTGTTGAGTAGCAGTGACGAGCAGATTGACCATAGATTAATGAGTATATTGACCAGAGATTGATGAGAAGTGTTTCCCATCAGAGTGACGAGCAAATATTAATGTGAAGAGCAAAGGTTGGTTGTGTAGCAGAGCCATATGATTACTTACAAGAAGAATCTTGCACTTGAGGATTGGAATCCTCAAACCCTTATTAATTAGAGCTCATGTTATGAGAGTTGGCTCTCTTTTCATCAGTTGGTGTTGATTGTAATTGAGAAGATTGTTGTCTTCCATGTACAATAAATAAAGGTCAAAATTCCAAATATTCTTGTGTCTCTTGATGTGATGATTGCATGGTTGATTTAGTTGATGCATTTAATTATGTAATTCATGACATAATGATTGATATACTCTGGTTGACTAAAAGAAGGTAAAAATGTTTAAATTCCTCACACACAGATTCACCTCCCCTCTCAGTGTGGCCATTGTGTCCAACAATTGGTATCAGAGCTGGCCTTTGTCACAAGCCTAGCAATCTTGAAGGAGATCCATGGAGACACAATGGAAACAAGAGAAGAGTCATCAAGCAATGACATTCCTATAATTGATATGACAGATTATTTCATTTGGAGGAGAAAAATGAAGGCTTATATGAAGAAATTTGGTGTTTGGGAGAAACAAGAAGGGAAAATCAGCTGCACAGAAGGAAGCAAAGAAGAGAAATACTATAGCCTTGAAGTTCCTCATGGATGGACTTCCCAGTTCAATGAAAGAAAGTGTAGGGGAGTACACTTCATCCAATTTTTTTTTTCAAGGTTGAAATAGAGTATCATAAAGAAAGACCAGAACCTGAAAAGGAAGACTAGGAATCAGAAGACAATCCCCTAAAAGAGATCAATCAAGAAGAAGAGAAGCAAGAAGAGGTCTCTAGTAAAGGTATGGACTCTTGTGATTGTGATGATAGCTTGTGTGATGAAATTGAGAAAGTTCTTGCAGATGATGATGAAGGGATATCAAATACTGCACATGAGATACATCTCACATTGCTAAATATTGATCTCAGAGCCAATTGGTTTCTAAAAATAGTAAATTTAAACCATAGTGACTTCACGAAGTTAAAAAAGAAAGTCTTGGACTCCTTGAATGAAAGTGTTGCTTGTGAAGCTCAAAAACAACTACAAAGAGTTATGGGTTCAAATGAAAGACAAGTATGCTAAAGTTGAACAACTAAATACTGAATTGATCAGTCAATAGGAAGAACCAGAAGAGCTTGCTAAAGAACTTGAATAAACTAGAGAGGTCAATCATGATATGAATATTGTTGGCATAAACCCCTCAATTCAGTAATTTCCTTAGCATCCTTTGTCTGCAGCCCTTCCCGTGCCTTATTTAAGGATTCAATCTCTTGCACTTTTTATGCTGCTAGATGATCCTTAACCTATCGCAGTTCTTCTATTTCCTTATGCCTTTCGTCGTCTTTAGATTGAAACCATAGGTACTGGTCGTTGAGTTCCTTCTTCCTATCGCCCAACTCCTGGTTGGTGGCCCGTTTCATGTGTAATGAGTTCTGGGTCGATAGCTTGTTGATATCTAATGCAATACCCTGCAGATGTTGTAGTGAGGAGTTTATGTCCTCTCGGCCCATGTCGATTGCAGTTGGGGGAACGTGAACATTCCTGACCTGAGGCTCAGTGCTAATCGATGAGATTTCCTGTACAGTAGCACTCTCTGAAGCTCTCTTCAAAACAATATAATAAGCATAATCTAACTTGGTTCTTACCTTGGAAAAACCTTCCTGGGCTGACCTCCTCATCTCTTTTACCACAGTATCAGAGGAATCAGTGATGGCCTTAATGAGTCTCTGAAGTTGGAATTCCATCACTGATCAGGTGCTACTTCCCGCATCTTGCTCCATTCACCATTTTGTTCTGATCACTAACAGGATGCGCTTTGCTTCTGGATTGGTATCAGTTGATGAGTCTCCATCAAAAGCATGAACACTCTATTCTTTGCGCATAGGTTCTTTAAGGGAATTAGCTGGTGGCCCCATCGATACTTCTTTTGTTCTCATCGGTTCATTCCATTCCATAGGCCACTCCTAAATCACTGCTTCCAACTCATCATCAGCCAGCTTATAGGACATTGGTAACCATTGATTATCAGGATTGTACCATGCCTAGATATGGATCATGTGCAGTCCTAAGGCGAGTCACGCAATCCATTGGTACTTTACTGATATAGTGTCTAATAACCATGGCACTTTCACTGCTTCTACTTGCAGGGCCTCCAAGTAGACCCATAAGTGGATCGCGCAATTCATTTGCTGACTAGGATCCTCTACCCACCATAAATTTTGATACCGTGCACCTTTGCATACCTTAACAAATTCAACAGCCATTCATTGGTAATCCTCCATCCAAGCCACCAATGTGATTAAGATCAAAAGACAGCTATAAGAGAAGGGCTACTTGCCGAAATGAACTGTGACCAGGTCCTCTGTCAGCTGATTCAAAAAAAAGAGGGACCAGTTCATTTGGAATCCCTTGGCACACTGCTGTGCACATGCAATCACCCCCAAATTTCATTGAACAGGACGATTCTTTCTGACAATTTTACTTGCCAAAATCTGTGCGCTAATACACACTTCCCTCTCGTTAATTATGTCAATACGATAGGCTCTTCCTTCATGCTTAAAATTATACCTCTCCTTCAATTGTGCTACAAGTTGCTTGTCATTATCTTGTCCTCGAAAATATTGCGATGGGTTGGCCCCATCTTTTGGAAATCCCATGATCTCTGAAATCAAGTCCACTGTAACCATGATTGGTGTGTTCAACCATAGTGTTCCTCCATGAAAACACACCAAGATCTATTTGACGCATGTGTTTTCTTCGTTCAGCCACCCAAAATGCGGCATGTTGATGAGCCCCAACAACCCAAATTCAACAACCCAAATTTGTTCATCCCTTATGCCCATGGCTGCGGAATGTGCACTATGGGTGTTCCTGTAGCCAAAGGTAATGACTTGTAGGGCTCATTTGTAATGTACTTCGATAGAAACAAATCATGGTTCTCATACTTCATTTTCATCAATGTAGAGAGAATATCAGTGGTGCACACCATTCCTTCTAGAATCAGCAACATTTTTGGCTCGTACTTCTTATTTTTGGTCAGACATTGAGGCTTGGCACTAGTTCATGTGGGAACACCATAGACTGGGATATCTTTCACAGAAATTCCCCTAAGTGCCATAGATTCCACAACCCCAGAGCTGGATGGCCCCATTTACGCAGTTCCTTCCCCTTGCACCTTGATGGAAATCCATGTCTGCCTCTTCTTCGGTGGTGTGGAACTTAGATTCTGTCCCTTCTGCTTCACCCCCCCAGAATTGATGACGATCCAATTGGCATGCTCATGACTTCCTTGACGATGGAGTTTGGTTGAACTGGTGACTCCCTCTTTCTTGAAATATCCACAGTGCTAAGGTTACTCAGCATGTCGTACTAATACACCTCACTAAGCTAGTTATCCTAGATTAGTCACTCACTCTCACCTTTGTTCTAATCTCTCATGACTCACTTAGCTCTATACTTCACTCAACTCAGCTTAGCACAGTGGAGCCTTCAACTCGCATCTCGTGCCTTCTTATAGGAATTTGTTAATCTGTCCTCATCATTGCAAAATCCACCGTGGCCATCATGACCAAATCCCTCATTAACGACCCGAATCCATCAGTGATCCTGTCATGCTAAGAGTCAGATAGGCCATCAATGTTTGTCACTTCAAAGAGTACCATTGGTTAACTGCTCTTAACTGTCTGTATTTATTGCTGATTTGACCAAATCGTAGCCCTCCAACTGTCACAGTCTGTCTAACTAACTATGCTATTGACTCCTATGCTTGCGCAACCACTTCCTCCTGCCGTACCTTTTTGCTTTCTATATATCTTATATTTTTTTTCTCTTGCGCAGTGCCTTAGGAAATGCCCGGATCTTCCCCTCTCTGATAGGGCTTCAAGTGGCTACCATTCACAAGCTTTAGAAAAACTGCTCCATCTAATTACTGCAAATGAACTACACCCCCAGAAGTGATTGAATGAACAAGATATGGACCTAACTAGTGCATCTATAACTTACTTGGAGGCTTCATGAAATTGCTATCATATAACAACACCAAATCTCCCTTTGAAAACTGTTTGTTCTTTATATGGAAATAATACCATGCCTTCTGTCGATCTTTCTTGACACGCTGATGGAATCTTGTGGTAAAACAATCCTCTTCAAGTTGGATCAACTGTACCATGCACTCCTTAAGTGCTTCTTCATCGTCCATGTCAGTCGCTGCAACAATGCGTAGTCTAGGAACAATGTACTCCATTGGCATGATGGCCTCTATCCCATATACTAATTTGAATGGTGTTTGCCCTGTGAATCTCTTACAAGTGGTGTGATATGGATTGCATATGTGATATGTGAATCTCTTACAAGTGGTGTGATATGTGATATGTGAATCTCTTACAAGTGGTGTTTGCCCACAAGATTGCTGGAATATTTAAGTCCCAGTCGACGCGATTAGGATTGCATACCTTTGTAAGCACAGTTTCCAAGATTTTGTTGAAGGATTCTATGGTTCCATTTGCCTATGGATGATATGGGGTACTTTTCTTATGTTGTAGCTGCAATTCTTTTGTGAGTGCCCTTACTATGCGGTTGACAAAGTGACTGCCCTAGTCGCTCATTAATCTCCTTGGGCATACAAACCGGGTCAAAATATTTTTGAATAGGAACCTTGTTGTTGTCGCAGCGGTATAGTCCACATCTAGTGCGGACTCAGCCCACCTCATTAAATAATTAGTTGCTGTGATTATGTACCATGCACCAGGTCGCTTCCCTAACAGATTGATGGGACCCAAAAAATCCTCAGCCCATTTGTCGAAAGGTTGCAACATTACCTGCGGTACAAGCGACATCTCATCCCACCGCGATGGTTTTCTGGTGCATTGAAAAACATCGCAGGTCTATGCATAATATGTCACATCATTGTGTAGAGTAGGCCACCAGAGCCCTGCATAAAAAAAATGTCACATCATTGTGTAGAGTAGGCCACCAGAGCCCTGCATAAAGAACCTTTCTTGCAAAAACTTGGCCTCCATAGTGTCCACCAGCAACTCCTGCATGTGTTTCTTTGAGAATTTTCACTTGTTTGTGTGGTGAGACACATCGTCGCAAAATCTCATCCAGTCCCATTTTGTATAGCTGTCCAACAATCAGCTAGAGATATGAAGCGTTAAACACTAGTTTATTATTTTGACTTGTTGAGAATTCCTCTCGAGCAACTCCTATTGTCAGGAATTGGATTATTGGAGTATAATGGTCATCTGCGATATCGACTCATAACAGCTACGCATCCAACAATCCATAGTCAATATTGGTGGGTTCTTCGCTTGTCTCAATTTAGGATAGATGATTAGGACCAACATTCAGGCATCCTGGCTTCGTAATTATCTCAAAATAAAGCTCCTGAAAGAGAAGTAGCTAATGACATATCTTCCCCCCCAAAATAGACTTATTAACCAGATATTTCCAAGCTGAATGGTCAGTAAACATTTTGAATTGACTCGCAAGAGATAATTTCTGAACTTCTATAGCGCATATACCATTACTAAATGTTCTCTTTCTTTGGTTGTATAATTTCTCTCAGCAAAGGACATATTCCTACTGGCGAAAGTGATTGGGTGATCCATATCTCCCTCACTCGGTTGCATGAGGACAACTCCCAATGCAACATATGATGCGTCCACATAGACATGAAACTCCTTTCTCCAATTGGGGAACAAAACTATGGGTGTTGAAGCCATAATAGACTTCAGTATGCCAAATATTCTTTGGAACTCTTGGATCCATATAAATGCGACGTCCTTCTTTAATAGCTTCTCCATAGGGGCAGTAATTGTAGCGTAAACTTTGATGAGTGCAATCTTTGCTGGATTTGTGAAAATCCCTTGCTTACAAATGATATGGCCTAACATCATCCCAAATGGTGTGCCAAAAATGCACTTCTTTGAATTCAATATGATCTGATGTTGTCGACACCTTTTCAGCATCAATCCCAGGTTTGCTAAATGATCCTTAATCCTATCGTAGATTGTCCATTCATCCATATATACCTGCAAGAATATTTGAAGGAAGTGACAACAACCCAAGAGAATATTGCAGGTGCATTCTTCAACCCAAAGGGCACACTGTGTATTGGAAGCAACCCCATTCAATGACGAATGTCATTTTATGTCAATCTTCCTTTGTGATTCTTATTTGGTGATAACCAAAAAATCCTTCTGTAAAAGAGTACATTTCTTGACGCCTAATCCTTCAAGAACCTCATCTATGAATGGTGTCAGAAAATTATCATGCATACAGGCTTCATTCAGTTTCCTTAGATAAACACAAAATTGCACTTCACCAGTTTTCTTGTCCTGGATCACCATAGGACTTATCCACTCTGATTCTTCTGCTGACTCGATGATTCCAACATCCAACATCCTATCGAGCTCTGCCTTGAATCTCTCTTTGTATCATGGATTCAGGTGATATGGCCTCTGCCTCACTAGTTTTGCATCTAGCTTCAATGGGATTTTCATTTCCCCTAAGTCACCTAGTATCCCTTTCATCTCTGAGAACTTTGTTGGATATAGGTCTTGAAATTCATGCAGAAGATCCATGATCTTGGCCATAGTTTCTTCATCCTAGTAATCCCCAACATTTGCACATTTTGGGTTCTCCTCTGTCACAATGTTAACTTTTTTTATCTTCAATGGTTGGTCCATGGGATCAATCAGTATATCTGGTGCAACAACATCCCTACTAGCCTCAGATTTTGGAATATTATTATTCCGCAGCTCATCATCATCTCTAGGTCCACTGAATATATTATAGCAATTCATCATCGACTGCATATGGCATTGTGCATGAAGATCTACTAGATATGCAACCGATACCACCTTCAATACCACGTCGCGGATGATTTGAAGTGTGCTGTGGACCTAAGGATTGGTATCCTTGAAACTAAATGTCTGTGCAAAGAAAACCATCAACTCCTCCCACATGGTTATTGTTCTTCACAGCTCTGCTTATACATACCATGATCTTGGAATTTCATCCAAGGTGTGAACAAAGGCATGGACCCATTCATCCTTTGGTCGCGATGCCCACAAAGCCTAAAATTCCATTAGGTGACCGGTGGGGTCATTCTTCCCATAATATTTCCCAATGAGATATATCTTTGTATCATTGAATTGCACTATCATCAGTCGTTGACACTGTTCCCATTCATTAATTGTCTTCTTGTGAGTCACCCACCAGCATGCTGGAGTGGACTTCAAGGCTCTCTCAAGTACCAACAATCGATGCGGTTCAGATACCTTATCTTCAAACTATTTAAGGAACTTGAATAATTCCTCCAGTCCTTCATAGATTGACAAATCAACAATCTAAATCACAATGCGATGTAGTGAATGTGTGATCAAACTGCACTTTCTAAATGATACTTCGTGTATCCGATTTTTCCAATTTTCTAATGCATCATCAGAACCAGAGGACGTGGATATAGCACTATGCCAACCAAGTTCCCGATCGGTTGTAGGGTAGATATAATATTTTGAGATGTTGTAAGCATGATCCCAACCTCTACCAAATTCATTGTTCACAGGTTTGTTATACCTCCGGCCTTTGTGAGGATCCATAGGCGTGATGATCCTGATGTCTTGGTTTTCAAAAGTCATCATTCTCTTTTTGAAGTTAATCACATCCATACTATCGTTGTCCCATCCGATCTCGAGGAGAATGGGATAGGATCCTCCATCATCGACAACTTTGATGATGTCAAAATTAACATGGTTTTCATACCTTCGACATCTACAACCAAGTTCGACACATGTCCAATTGGAAGTACTTTGGCCTGGTTCGCAAATCACAGTTGTACCGAGGACCAACCCAATGTTGGTTTCCCCATCTTCTTCCAAGTCTTCTTTGTTAGAATATTCACATATGACCCTAGATCTAGATCAACTGAATTGGCCTTATAGTCCCCAATATGAATATTCATGTGCATCTTAGTTACCTATCTTTCTCTTGTGTAATGACTTCACAGCGGAGTCTTGCAACTCCCTACCCAGGCGGTGCAACAACTTCTCAATCTAAACCAGAGCATCGATATATATTTCTAGAAATAAATAACTTTTAAAGAATTGTTTTAAGGTACCATGCTATTGCGATAGTCCTACCTCCAATGAGGAATTAAAAGCAGAAGGCATGCCAAAAATAGGTGACTTACCATGGTTTCTTCCGATTGCATCTCAGGTCTTGAAAAGGGTATGTTTCTCAGTTACGATATTGAACTGTGCTTTCTTCTTGCCAGCCAGCCAAAATTGTGGATGGGGTCCATCTTCTTTGGTCATCGCACCTCCTCGAGTGACAATCCCGACGTCAACATCCTTTGTTCCTGGCTCTGATGGAATCGTCACAACCGTTGATCCTTGATTCTGGTTCTGTGGTGGAGGATGGTTTAGAGGTGGTTTTTGGTTCAGCGGTGTATTCATGGGTTGATTCACATTCTGATTTTGTAGTGGAATTTGGGGATGAGCCTGAATATGCAATTGTTGCTGATCTGTATTCAATTCTGGGTCTGAAACTGGTTCTGATTCTGCAACTGAGGAGCATTTCCAGCCTTCCATTTTGCAATTAGCTGCGGGAAAATTTCAACAGTGTGATCACTTGTCGTGCATTATGTACACTACAAATGAGGGAAATATTGCCGATAATGTCTAAATACCCCACAATTATAGCACTGGACGGATCCGCGACCTTGTCCTCCCTGGCCAAAACATCCTCTTCCTTGGAATCCTCCACGAAATCCTACTTGCTGCTGGTACTGTGGTTGAGCCACTTGCTGCGGTGGGGGATTTGGCTACTGCTGAACATAGTGCGACACTTGAAAATATTACGGCTGTGGCTAGAAGATCGGTATCTAGTTGTACTATGGCTACGGTGCAAATTGTGGCTGCAATGCAAACTGTGGTTCCAATGAAAACTGTGGCTACGATGGAATAAACTAAATCTACGATGGCAGTGTGTATTGGACTTGGGGTTATGGATACACCATCTGTGGTTGTGGCTTCTACACCATGCAAGGATCTTCACCTTTTACAAAATACGAATCATATGTACTCTCTTAGAGCAGATCATAAGCTTGACAGTATTTATCTTTGTGCCCAACTGAGCAACAAAAGGTAAAATATAAGCTTGCTAGCTTCATAACCATTTTATGCATGCAGGTAGAATATTCATGTCGATGCCCATATACCTAACATATGTGATGCCATGGTACACCACCGCAACTCAAAGGGTTTGGCGCTCCTGAGAGTAGATAATTTCGGAAGGTAGGGAAAGTATCTTTGGTGTTCCCATCTACGTGACACCATGTGAATCAAATTTTGTCATGATCTTCTTTCTCCTTCTTGATGTCTTGCAATTGAAGCACCAAGTTTTCCAGATGTTTCTGGATTTGTTTAATGCTAATTGCAGTCTCTTTGACAAGTGAAGCTTCTAGCTTCATTGTGATTTCTAGAGCCTCTCTCTGTGTCACAATTTTTCTGCTGCATCAATAGGTGTCGGATATAAGGGACCAGCGCCGCAATAAACCATTTTTTGTGTTGGACGTCTCTCATATCGAAACTTACTTGTGCCATCAATGTCTTAAATCTATGATCAAAGTCCCAAACAATTTCATTAGGGAATTTCTCAACTTCCTTCAACTCCGTAATATATTGCACTTCATAATTTGGTTTCTTGAATTCGTCAAGCAACCCCTTATGAATATCATCTAAAGTCTTTGTCGTATTCCCTTGTGAAACTTGTATGAATCTTATATAGCAATCAAGCGCATGACCTCGAAGGGTGGTCTCTAATTGGCCTTTCTTTACATCATCGTCTGTAGTCTGTTTATCAGTCCAGGCTGCCTCACATAGGAACCAATATTGCTCAGGATCGTCAGTCTCATTCCCATGGAACATAGGTAACTTCATTTCATCGACCGCCATATTGGGCCTCCTTCCTACAGATGCTTCTCTACTACTAGAATGCTACTGACACATCGGGCAAATCGACATAGATCATGTGTGTCTTCCTAAGGGTGGAGTAGTGCACAGAGGTGTGTACACGTTGCTACTGAGGTTTGACTTTGCTTATATCTTGGGTGTAGTCTAGGTCTAGTCGTCCTCTTCGTCACTGTAGGGTCTCTTCATCCTATGTGGTTTTCCTTCATGGCCTTGTGTTCTGATCACAGCAGGACCTTCCCCTATCCTTTTCCTCTTATCTTGTCAGAACCTACCTCCTCCTCTTGTACAACCACTCTCTTCCTCGACTTCCCTCATAGTCTCGTTAGAAATCGCACCCATCTACCCCTTACCTTTCCATTTGTCTCCCCCCTTCTATCGCAGTGTTCACATCCTCCGCACACCAGAATTCCACTACTCAAGGTGCATATTTAGTATGCCCTTTTCATAGATGAGCATATTCATTGAAAGTTGCAGAGACGGAAAGAACCTACCTCATGGTCCATTGAAAAATTCCCTTTATACTTCATTGTAGGACTTGTTTGTATCAACCACGAACTCAGTGATGTATCCTTCCAGAATACTATCCAGCCAAACTTCAACAATTGCGATGCCTTATTGTCAGTTTCTTGCAATTCCTAGATAAGCTCTGGGGTCCAGGATGTCGGCTCTCATCCTTGGAAGTTTTTTTTCTTGTAGGTGAATCGTGCCAGCCACTCGTACAGTATGATGGGAAATTCATAGAAAAAAAATTCATGAGGACCATCGTGTATGTACTTTCCAACCAATTGTCTGCTGTTAATTTCAGGTTTTGATTCTCTGTTTCAGAAAATTCTTGCATATTTAGATCGAACCAATCTTCAATCTCCTTTTAGTTGGATTCCACAACATATCCTCCTTTCAATCGCAACAAGGTCTCGGCAACGAAAAAATTTGTTGGCATAAACCCCAACAAAGCCTTTTCAACAGGGGCTCCCACTCTGTTGACACCCAACTAGCGCGATCTCCCTGAGCACCCTAGATAGGTTTTACCTTGCCTAGCAACACCCGTGGAGCAGATGAAGTCTCACCCAAGATGTTCAAGGTAGAGCTTTCGGAACCATGTTTCCGCAATATGGAGGAGGATTAGGGAATCAATGATTTATCAACTCAATTACCAGATCCGATCTATTTTAACATAATAATTCATCATATATCGCAACATTCATTCATAGTTATAACAAATCTATCAGTGCGAGAACATATCTAAATAGAAGGCAACATTTATAAGCATCAACCATTGCATCATCCATTCACGTGGTGAATTCATATGGCATTAATTATCAACATTCAAACACAGAAAAGAAGGAAAATATAAGAGATAGTAGCAATTCAAAGAAACTTCCATCATATCATATTACTTCTACGCAAAAAAACCATGGATCCAAAACAACATTTTATCGAAGATGATATTGAGATCGACCACAAGATGATTCTACAATTTGAAGCTCTACTTCTGATTCTTTTTTCTCTCTCCTTTCATTCATAATTCTATTTCTATATATAGGATTTCACCTTTACATTCATGGTCCACTTCTAACTAACTACTAACCAACTAATGACCAATATCGACAAAATATGGTCAACTAGTACAAAAATATGCATAAAATATTCAAAGACAGTTTATCTTCCACCTATCGCGCTATATTTGCCTTACGCGGTGCCATGTGAGGTTGTGCAACCTCTACGATGTTTCACAACTCACTTACCCCAAAACCCCTGCCAACAAAGACTCAACTAGAGGAATCCAAGAGGATAGAAGAAATCCTGAATATTCAGCTGGAAGGAAAGGAGGAGACGATCTTGAAGCTGGAAATGGAGGTAGTTGGTCTTACAAAGAAAGGTAAGAAGAATGAATCCTTTGTCAAGTTCAAGGATAGTTTAGTTTTCCTAGATAAGATCTTGGATTTCCAGATATCTCCACTTGACAAAACTAGTCTTGGTTACAATAAGGACAAGGAAAATTTGAAGATGAGATTTGGTCTACAAAGACTCCTCAAGTAGGTCCATCAATGTCCAAAGTTGCTCCACATGCACCTACACATGGCAGAAAGGACTTCTGAAGTTCAAATATGAAACACGGAGTTAGGTCTATTCCTCAAAGAAAGCTCAAAAAATAAGCAACTCCAAGACCCAGGTATGAAAGTGGTTTCAATGGATATTGTTATTTTTGTTCTAACTTTGGTCATAAAGCTATGGAGTGTAGACTCTATAGAAGAAGAAGTGGTGGAAGGACGTATGCCTCAGTTAGATGTTGTACATGTAATCAAGTTGGACATGTTGCTGCCACATGTCACACATTGATATTGTACACATTCAGTGGGTTTGGTCCAAAGTACAAGGATGTGCAAGTCAAAGAAGTCAACCGAGGAAGAGTCCTTCCTATACATCAGCAAGAAGAACCAATTAACCTTGGAAGAAGACCAATGCAGGAATATTAGCACATCAAAAGACAAATGCCTATAGTCATGTACATTTTCAGGCATGGAGACATGACGCTGATCAAAGGAGTGTTGGAAGTTTGAATAGCTCATATTCAGATGCTGGACATGTAACCATGCTGGTCACATTGCTGCATATTGCCATACGATGAGGTGTTATAGTTGTAGTGTCCTTAGGCACAAAGCTTAAGAGTGTTGGAGTACATGAAAAAAATGCTTGAAAAGTTTCCTATACAGCTCATCAAGTAAATCCAGTATAGATGAAGGAACAAATGCTGAAGGGATAGATTCCAAAAAGAAAGTATGGATGAAGAAGATCGAGGAGTTGCGCATAAGAGAGGTTGATCAGAGTAGGGAGGATTGCTTCCATATGGAAAGAAAAGTGTAAGGTATCTCAAAGACCTTTGCACACCTTGATTTCATGATTATGGAGGATGAACTCAAAAAAAAAAGGATGATTACTCTAGGTGTAGAGACATGTCATAGGATTGTGTGTATTGACAGGGGGAGCAATGATCGTAATTTCATATGTAGATATGTGGACCCCCTTTTCCATTGATTCCAAAGGGGGAGAGGTGAGGACAAAGGGAGAGATGAAGAAAAAATGGTAGCTCGCTCACAGCAGGGTCATGAGTTGTTTTCATTAATGAAAAAGGGGGATATTTTGATGAAATTGTCATTGATGCCAACATGGACTTGCAATGGCCCCACAGGTTGTCATTGATTCCACCAAGTCTCACTTACAGTGCCTTGTACCCCTTGTAGACTGGGTTTGTTCCTTGAAGCACCTTGTACCCAGTTGACAAGGTTGTTGTACCCACAAGGCTGGATCTTGTAGCCACTACCTTGCTGAAGATGTTAAAGATCGTGTTGATGGTGCTGAAGACCCTAGAGATGGTGCTGAAGACTTTGTGGATGACGTTGAAGCCCTAGATGGGTTGGAGAATCATTAATGACCCATTCAGTGGTCATTCATACTCTGATGGTGTCATGGTACCCCAAGAGAATGTCTGGAAACCCCACAGGTGATGTCATGATGGATATTGACCCTTCCAGGTCTTGTCATGTGGTTTAGGTGGTTTAAGAAACATATGAATCCCGTTTCTTGATGAAAAAGCCCTTGGACCCATATTTTATGGCTTAATGGTCCTTAAAGGTGATGATGTGGTCATTAATGACTTGGTGAAGACTTGGAACCCTTGATAAAGATATTGATGTCCGTTTATCCCTTGTTGGGGTCATGAAACTCTTGGAGATGGTCATTATGCATGAGAAGGTTTGGCACCCACATAAATGGTGGAATGATGAACCTTGGACACTATATGATCATTGATGGTGCATTTGGAAATGATTTGGGTATTGGAATACATACATATGGTGGTTTGTAAGCCCATGATTGTTGGATATTTTGATATGATGGAATATTTGGTCATGATTCCCTCATCACTTGGAGATGGAGTCCTATGTGATGGGCTTTAATTCCATGGAAAGTATCTTGTTTAAATATTATATGATATCTTTGAAAAACTACTTGAAAGCCTTGCATGTGGGTCCTTGGGTCTTGAACGCACACACTTGGTAGCTTGTTGATGGTGATTTATGGTCCTCTTTGTGGTTATATGGATATTGGGAAATATATGGAGGTAGAGGCCATGAAAATGCCTTGATATGTTGAAGAAGACTTTAAAACTCTTGTAGTTGGTGGTATGGTATTTGGCACCCTCATGTGTGGAGTCTTTGATGTACTGAACATATTGAGGATTTTAAGGGTACTAGACTAATAATTTGTAAATAAACCCATCATAGGGATATATTCCTCATCAATCCATTTCTGTTGATATGTGGATCATCTTCTAAATCCTTACGGTTGAAGAGATATGAATTTTTGAAGTTGGTGCACCCCAACTTTTTGGGTCAGCCGACTAAACAAAAGAGAATTTAATTATTTGTAATTTTGAATTGCATGTCAGCATAGTTTGAGGTAATAACTTCCCTACAAAACCTATATAAATAGAATATCAAACATTTCATTTGTTCATCATCAATTCTCTCATTATTTTCACAACTCTTGGAGAAAAGTGTGAAACTTTATGGAGGAGAAATTTCTGGGCATCTTCACTAAAATTGACATAACTTTTTCATACAGAATCAGAATTACAAGATTCTTGGATTGTTGGAAATATTGTTATGAGGGATATGTGGTGACATGATCTAGATATTATTTTGGTTTTTATATTATTTCTTCATCTTGTGATCTTCAAAAATGTATGGTTCATGCTTTTGGGTTTCTCTATTGATGATACATGTCTCTCATGGATAGAGTTCACCTTTGATCTTAGTATGTGAGCTTCTATAGTGGTATATATATTTAGAGCCATTATGGATGCTATGATGATGATGTTGCATACCTTTATGATATTATATGATACACTTTGTTATGATAATGCATGTGATAATGATGTACACTCTTTGATGTTGATGGACTCCTATACAATATGATGTGCATGCATACCATAGTGTGATGATTCTCTCCTATGCACTATGATGTATACTCGATGATGATGATGCATAAAATATGCACACTAAGATGATGATGATGTATATTTGATGATGACTATGATGCATACCATATGATGATGATTCATACCTATGATGATGATGCATGATGATGCATGCCTTATGTTCAGTGAAAGTAGAGAAAAATTACTTGTTCAGTAATTGTGTATGATGAGGTGTACAATGATGTGTACATGAGAAAATTTACCTGCTTGATAAACAGTATTGATGAGCAGAAAATAATGACTAGCCATGATGAGAAAAATTGATGTGCATATATACTTGAACAGTAGTGATGAGCAACAATGATGAGAAGCTGTGATGGGCAATAGTGTTGAGCAGCAGTGATGAGAAGATTGACTAGAGATTGATGAGAAGATTGACCAGAGATTGATGAGAAATGTTGAGAAACAGAGTGATGAGCAGAGATTGATGCGCAGAGTAGAGGTTGGTTGTGAAATAGAGCCATATGATTGCTTGTAAGAAGAATCTTGTACTTGAGGATTAGAATCCTTAAACCCTTCTTAGTTGGAACTAAGAAAACTAGGTTGGGTCCTTTTATGAGAGTTAGTTCTCTTTTCATCAGTTGGTGTTGACTGTAATCAAGAATATTGTTGTCTTCCATGTACAATAAATAAATATCAAAATTCCAAATATTCTTGTGTCCCTTGATGTGATTATTGTGTTAACACTATTTTTGTGCTAAGTAGTTGGAGGAATACGATCTGCTAAATTTTGCATCATATGACCTTAGAAAATGCTAAGAGTTTTCTATAAACCTCCCTAACGGTCGTCTCTATTCCTAGGTTGGAGGATGATCGAAAAGAATTAAGCTTTTAGGCCTTGAGCATGTATGAGAGTAGGAAAATCTCGTCCTAATTGTGTGTGAACAGGAAACATGCTTAAGAATTTCTGCTTAGGCAAGAGAAGGTTAGCTTGCAGATTTTGTAGTCCATTGAATGAAAAAGAATGAATAGATCCATGGCCATAAGCCTTTTCGTCGTTCTAAGGTGGGGGGAGAAATGGAATACGCAGTTCCGCTGAAGCTACGTAAAGGGGATGGTATTCCAAATATGGTGATCGAAATATGAGCTATATCAATGGAGGGAGTACGTTCCGCAAAGGTAACATGCACGACAAAAGTCACTTTTTCCATTTCATAGAATAAGTTAAAATTCATGCATATTTTAAGGGTCAATATTGATGGGGGGATAGATCAGTGGAGGAGGTAATTTTCACTAATATAAAGTGCTCGTGACGATTCCTTTTTCAAAATAGGAGAAATGGGTTAAAGAGGAGACATGTATCAGTGGTAGAGATTGTGTCAAGGAGAGATCCACGATGGACAAGGATTCTACTGAGTGTACATGTGCGAAGAAAACCACCCTTAAGATTTGTCAAATATGGTATGCTCATTAAAAATGGATGACAGAGATTGAAGACACTTCTGATCAAAGGGATAGAAATGATTTCACTCATTGAAAGTTGTATGAGAAAGAATCAGGGTTGCAAATGGGCCTCACGTTTCAAAGGCCCCTGTGAAAACCAAAAGAGAGATCCATGGTTGAAAATAGTTTCACTCATCCTAGATGCAGTGAAACGACGTTTTGGGGGTGAGTATGTAAAGGATAGAGGCAACAGGTAATCGAAGTTACACACACCATTTAAACAAATCTACGACCATAAATCAAATCCATGGCATAGATAACTTCGTAAAATCCAAAGGTTTGCTGCCTCATGCATGTGATAATCGGGGCCGCCCCAATGATCAAATGACAGAAGATGAGTATGGCCCTCACACAGAGTAGGGTAAGGAAACAGAGGCATAGAGAGAAAGGACATTGCGATACCATCACCAGGAGAGGTCGATGAATGCCAAATGTCTAGTCTACATGCCATGAGTTAACTGGGGGCTGATGAAGATTGAAGCTAGAGGTCACTTCCATAGTTGATAACATGACATCGTAATAGAAAGGGGTGATGTGGCTGGTATCTCTGCATAAGGATCGGATCTTGAACCCACGTGACCATGCATGCTGTCATCCTGCTACTTGATGATGGAGTGTGTAAAGGTTTGACAAGGTCATTGTTGAGTTTGATCACCCATCTCTTTATAAGCACCATGGTCAGATCCATTCGAAGATACAGTATGGGTAAATGTTGAAGAAAGGAGAAGGTGACTAAATGTTATTCAACTGATAATCCTGAGGGTCTTGAAAGGAGGTCTATGATGGATTCCCTGCTTGAGAAACCTATTTTCCGAGGAATTCTATTAGCCGATGGGTGCCACTCCAAAATTCTACCATTCCCAGTCTTTCATGCTAAGAGGGCTCCAACCATCAAGGTAAATATGTTCATCACATTAGAGAAGTTTCTTGACAATAGCAAGGTTGATGTAAGGATGTTCATCACATTAGAAATAGATTCTGAGGTTGGTGAGGGCAATGTTGTCCTAATAAAATGAAACACCACCATAGAAGTGGTTCCTAGGGTCTCCAGTCCAATGGGTATCCTACCGAAGCCTCTTGACATGGTCGTGGTCTCCGTAATCACAATACATAGTATTCATTGCTAGGGGCGACCGGTTGGAGTGAATTCTCGTATGGGAGGAGAGAATATCAGAGGTATTTTTCATCATTGTCATTGAATCATATTGCCAACTTCATCTAGGGTGATGATGAGTCCAAGGAGGTGTCGTGCCAGTATGACCTGTAGAAAGAACCTGTTCCTAGGAGAAGAGACAGACAAGAATGGAAATCCCATAAAGAACTTGTTATTGTCAAAAAATAGGGTTGTCTTCTCCAAGCCTACACAAATAAAATTGTTACCAGGAGACAGAAGTGTCAGGAAAGGAGCCAAATACAGAAGGGACATAAAAATTCATGCCAGCTATGAACACAGGAAGAACGTACCATCGAACAAAGAATGAACATAAAGGTACATAAGTGGAAATACGTGTGGCATGCCCAATAAGAAGAGAAACAAATCGACTCGAGTTAGCAAAAAATCGTTGAAAGTGTCCTGAGCCATCATTTTCACAACAAGAAAGACTGAAACTATAGATGCTGCATTACTATTTAAGTCAAGCATGCACATCACTCCATATTCTTTGTTTTGTATGTATCAATCATGGTAAATATGTCATGTCTAAGTTTGTTAGGAGTTTGATTATGGTTGTAACTGATTTTTTACCCTATTTTGAGGTCGGCCTCGGGGGTATGGGGCATTATAAATATACCCTCTACAGAGGGGGGGAAGGGTTAAAACCCATGAGACCTTTTGCGTATATGTAGTTTTTATCCATTTTAATAAAATTTTCAAAGCCTGATACTGGTCTTTGAATGCATAAATTCATGTGTATTTCCAAGTTACAGTCTATGATCTCTTTCCTCTATGTAAATATTCTCCTTGTTAATGTTTTTGTTATGTTTTTATTTAATATCTGAGATAAGTGTATGATAGTTTCATAATTCATACTTTTCTATGCTCTGTCTATTGTCTCTGATATCCATAAATTATTTCTATCAAATTTAGTGTAGAATTCATCTAATTGGTGCTCTGTGTTAATGGGTTGCCATTCTTCCTCATTTTTCCTCATCTAACTAGTGCTCTGTGTTAATGGGCTATCATTTTGCATCTTCTAATAACCATGAATCCATATCCCAATTGTGTTTGTCCTATTTCAACCATGAAATCAACTTGAATTTTTTTTATCTGTAAATTTGGCCTTGATAAATATCTTATGAGAGATCCCTCTTTGGAAAGGAAGAAGCCAACTCACCTTTCCTAAAGACGTTCTGCTGTTACCTCGGGTTGCGCCTTCCATAACCTTGGGTGTGACTTTGAGTGCTAAGAAACTGGCGCCATTACCGAGGATGAATAAGTGCAAATCCTCCCCGAGAAGAACGACAAATATTCTAAGGATAAAGGTTTTTTGTGCACAAATGAAGACTCTTGCATAAGAAAAAGGTTGTATCATTTTCCCTGGAAACTCCACTAAAATATTCTGGAAGGTGAATCCACAGCTGAGATCAGCGGCCAAAAGGACCGATATGGGAGGATGGGTTCAAATATTCCTGGATTATGGACGATAGAGTTTTAAGTCCGACTGTTGATGGCGAACGACAGTTAGACATCAAGAAAATGATGGACCCTTCACTTGGTAACTCCACTTTCCAAATGATCCGTGGTTCGAATGATTCAGCGACTCCATTGGCGATGTGATCCAGAAAGTCAAGTCTTCAAAGGGGATTAATAGACTCTATTGGGGAAATGAACTCACTATAAATACATGGCAAGGCTTGATGAAAGGATACGTATTTGAATTTCATCTTTCTCCAAAAATTCCTATCTTTTCTTGTAAATATTTCCTTATTCTTTCCTAAGTTTACCAAAAGAATCCCTCATGGCTTATTTCACTCCAAACAAAGTCTTGAATTCACTTCTGTATATCCTTCCTTAAAAACTGAGAGTATCTCTTCATCCTGTACATTCAATCTTGATCAAGACCATTGGTCTGAAACACATGACATTAAAAAGAATCCTTGTGAACCTCACAATACTGATTTCTAGGTTGTATCCTTTCCACATAACTATGTTTCGTCCAAAACCCAAAATCGATATACACCACTTCGCCTACCTCATAATATTCATGATTTCCCTACAAAACACTACAAATACCTTCCTGAGTTTGACAGAGAATCTAAGGACCTTGCAGCTAAAAAACATCTACAAGCCTTCGAATATTTCCTTGACCTCTTTGAGATAGAACATGATGATGTTTATTTTGAGATATTTTTCCCAATATTTGCAAGGAGATGTTAAGAAATGGTTTAAACATTTACAACCTGAATCCATCAATACATGGGAAGAGTTTTCTCATATGTTTTTAGGGTTTTGGGGTGAGAGGAGATCATTGGACCAAATAATTTCAGAGTTTTATTCCATAAAGAAAAATGAGGATGAAACTATGTCTAGTTTCAACTTGAGATTTGTAGCGAGGTCTGGAGAGCTGCCCAATGGATTCAACACCTGGTCTACGGGGTTCTTTGCTACCTCACAAGGGGGATAACATCCCTAGCTGGAGCCACTTGTTAGCACTATTTTTGTGCTAAGTAGTTGGAGGAATAAGATATGCTAAATTTTGCATCATACAACCTTATAAAATGCTGAGAGTTTTCTCTAAACCTCCCTAAGGGTCGTCTCTAATCCTAGGTTGGAGGATGATCGAAAAGAATTAAGCTTTTAGGCCTTTAGAGTGTATGAGAGTAGGAAAATATGGTCCTAATTGTGTGTAAACAGGAAACATGCTTAAGAATTTTGGCTTAGGAAGGAGAAGGTTAGCTTACAAATGTCGTAGTCCATTGGATGATGTAGAATGAACAGATCTATGGTCATAATCCTTTTCGTCGTTCTAAGGTGGGGGAGAAATCAAATATGTAGGTCAGTTGAAGCTATGTAAAAGGGATGGTATTCCAATGGTGGCGATCAAAGGATGATCCATATAAATGGAGGGAGTACATTTCACAAAGGTAACATGCACAACAAAAGTCAATTTTTTCATTTTGCGGAATAAGTTAAAATGCCCGCATATTTCAAGGGTCAAGATTGATGGGGGTATAGATCAATGGAGGAGTTAATTTATGCTAATCTAAAGTGCTCGTGATGATTCTTTTTTCAAAATAAGAGAAATGGGTTAAAACAAAGACAAGTCTTGATGACGAAGATTGTGTCTAGGAGAGATCCACAGTGGACAAGGATTCCACTAGGTGTACATGCGCAGATAAAACCACCCTTAATACTTGCAGAATATGGTACGCCCATTAAAAATGGATTGCAGAGATTGAAGACACTTCCGATCAAAGGGAGGTAAATGATTCCACCCATTGAAAGTTGTATGAGAAAGAATCAGGGTTGAAAGATGCATGGTTACATATGTGCCACACATTTTGAAGGCCCCAATGAAAACCAAAATGAAGATCCATGGTTGAAAATAGTTCTTCTCATCCTAGATGCAATGAAGTGACATTTTGGGGGTGAGTACATAAAGGATAGAGGAAATAGGTAATAAAAGGTACATATTCCATTTAAATGGATCTACAACCATAAATCAAATCCACGGTGTAGATAAATTCATGAAATCCAAAGGTTTGTTACCTCATGCGTGTGATAATCGGGGGTGCCCCAATGATCAAATGATGGAAGCTGAGTATGGCCCTCATAAGCAATAGGGTAAGGAAACAGAGGCATAGAGAGCAAGGAAATTCCAATACTGTCACAAGGATAGGTCGATAAACGCTAAGTGTCTAGTACACATGCCATGAGTTAACTAGGGGTTGATGAAGATTGAATCCAGTTGTCACTTTTGCAGTTGATAGCATGTTGTCGTAACAAATAGGGGCGGAATGGTTGGTATCTCTGCATAAGGATCAAATATTGAACCCACAAGACCGTGCATGTTGTCATCCTTTTTATTGATGATGGCATGTGTGAAGTGTTGACAAGGCCATTTTTGAGTTCGACCACCCAACTCTTTATAAGCACCATAGTTGAAGCCATTCGAAGATACAGACTTGGTAAATGTTCAAGAAAGGTGAATGTGACTAAATGTTATTTGGCCGAGAATCCTGAGGGTCTTGGAAGGAGGTTTGTGATGGTTTTCCTGCTTAAGAAACCTATTTTTCAAAGTATTCTATTAGCTGATGGGAACCACTTTGAAATTTTTCCATTCCTGGGCTTTCATTCTAAGAGTGCTCCAACCATCACGGTAAAGATGTTCATCACATTAAATAATTTTTATGATGCCAGCAAGGTCGATGTAAGGATGTTCATCACATTAGAAAGACCATTTGATGCTGGTGAGGGAAATACTATCCTAATAAAATGAAACACATCCCCCGCGGAAGTGGTGCCTAGGGTCTCCATTCCAATGGGTATCCCACCGAAGCCTGCATACATGGTCATGGTCTCTGTAATCATAGTACATAGTACTCATTGCTAGGGGAAACTAGTTGGAGAGAATGATCATACGGGAGGAGAGAATATTAGAGTTCTTTGTCATCATTGTGGTTGACTTATATTGCCAACTTCATCTAGGGTGATGACGAGTCCAAGGAGGTGTCACACCAATATGAACTGTAGGAGGACCCTGTCCCTGGGAGAAGAGACAAACAAGAATGACAATCCCATCAAGGACTTGTTACTATCGACAATTAGGGCTTTCTTCTCGAGGCCTACGCAAATAAAAGTGTTACCAGGAGACAAAAGTGATAGGCAGGGAGCCAAACACACAAGGGACATAAACCTTCATGCCAGTTGTGAACACATGAAGAACGTACCATCGAATACAAAATGAACATAAAGTTCTAGAATTAGAAATACGTGTGGCATGCCCAATTAGAAGAGAAACAACTCGAGCCAAGTCAGCAAAAAATAGTTGAAAGTGTCCCAAGCCATCATTTTCATGACAAGTGTGCCTGAAACTATAGATGTTGCATTACTGTTAAAGTCAAGCATGCACATCACTCCATATTCTTTGTTTTGTATGTATCAATCGTGGTGAATATGCCATGTCTAAGTTTGTTAGGAGTTTGATGATGGTTGTGACTGATTTCTGACCCTATTTTGAGATCGGCCTTAGGGGGTCTGGGGAATTATAAGTATACCCTTTACAGAGGGGGGAAAGGGCTGAAACCCATGATTTTTGCATATATGTAATTTTGATCCGTTTTAATAAAAGTTGCAGAGCCTGATACTTATCTTTGAATGCATAAATTCATGTCTATTTCCAAGTTACAGTATGTGATCTCTTTCCTCTATGTGCATGTTCTCCTTGTTAATATTTCCATTATGTTTTTCTTTCATATCAGAGATAGGTGTATGATAGTTTCAGAATTCATACTTTGATATGCTATGTCTATCGTCTCTGATATCCACAAATTATTTCTACCAAAGTTAGTGCAGAATTCATCTAACTGGTGCTATGAGTTAATGGGTTTTCATCCTTCCTCATTTTCCACTAGACCAAAAATACATTGACTGTAACCGAAGTACTACCTTGCTTCTACAGGTTTTTCCTATGAAAATCACTCTGCATCTTTTGATAATCGTGACTCCATAGCCCAATTATGTTTGTCCTGTTTCAACCATGAAATCAACTTGAATTTGTTTTATCTCTAAACCTGGCCTTGATAAATATCTTGTAAGATATCCATCTCTGGAAAGGAAGAAGCCATATCTCCTTTCCTAAAGTGGTTCTGATGTTACCTTGGGGTCTGCCTTCCGTAACCTTGGGTATGATTCTGAGTGCTAACAGATTGTATGGTTGATTTAGCTAATGCATTTAATTATATAATTCATGACATAATGATTGATATATTCTAGTCAACTAAAATAAGGTAAAAATATTTAAATTGATCACACGCTGATTCACCCCCCCCTCTCAGTGTGGCCATATGATAAGGAAGTAAAACTATAAATGTCCTCCAAGTTTGGCATAAAGGATGTCAGAGCAACAAATTTCATCCTTCTAATGGAAATACAAAGAGATCATGCAAGTAAAAGGATATAGTTAATTTAGAGAAAATATGTTGAGATAATTTTGAAAAATTTCAACATGCAGGAGAGTAGACATGTCGAGATTCTTATTCCCATGGGAAACAAACTATTTGTTGAACAGTGTCCAAAGACACAAGAAGAAATATAGTACAAATTAAGCCTTAAGTGTTGGCACATCGCCCCGTGTATTGTGGATCATTACATATTATTGATGTCATCTTGGGTCTATTAGTGGTGATTTTCATTAGTATTATTATATTATTTATGTCTCCTTGGGTCCATTAGTTGTAATTATACCTCTTTCTCTCCTATATATAGGAAGGTGACTTTTTCATTTGAATTATCTCAACTTGTCTTGTGTGATTAGTACAATGCATAATTAGGTTACCCCCTCGAAGATGATTTCTATTCATCTCTTTTATTCATTAATTAAGTCATGGATTACTCTTTCTGGTCTAGTTATGCTCTTTTCATGCTCTTTTAGGGATTTTGTTTCATAACATTTGGTATCAGAGCTTGCACGGTTCCAAAACAAGACATATTGGAATTTTTACTATACAAAATTTTCTAGGACATTTCAAATAGCAAACCTCATAGGGGAGATATAGGACATACTAAGCTATCTATGATAATATTTTTAGATATTGAATCGTTACATGTTCAAAATTATACCAATGGATGATATGGTTTCTAACTACTCCAAAAACTAGTCTAAAACAAGTGTTCTACGAAAAACTATTATATATGGAGCATGCAATATGCAAATTGAGTGATACATGTTGGACACATGTTAGGTGATACAATCTCGCTCTTCTAAAAAGGACAAAAGTAACAAATGTTGGGAAAATTGTCACAATTTGTTTTTGGAACATACAAATTCAACGAAACCTATGGCATTGGAAATATGACATATCACACTACCATAGGTAGATATTTCAAACTTAGAGGGATCACAATTTCAAGGCTACCTCAATTGAAAGGCCATCTAGCAAATCAAGGTTGCAAAAAGGTACACCATTCTAAATTTGAATAAAGTTTAGTAGAAGGATCTATTTAAGGTGAACCAAAGGTGTGATATATATTTATATTGTTCAAAATTCCACCAAAATTTAGTGGAAAAAATCACACTCCAATCAAACCGCTAGAGGATTCATCCTTGACCTACGATGAAACTGAAGACATATATTTTAGGGTGTCCAAGTTGGAAGATATGATTAAAGGGACTATGAAAATGGTTGACTTAGTTAACTTGGAAGATAAGATGTCTAGTAAAGAGGATCTCAGGGGGATTTCTAGAAAAGAGGATCTAGTAAAGATGACCAAAGAGATGGATAGTTATAAAGAAGATATTCAATATTTGAAGGTATTGTTGAATGAGACAAGATTTAGCTTTTGTACACATTCATCTACTCAACAAGAGGATAAGGAGGAAAATGGGGACTTATTCTATTCTTGTATTGAGAAAATTAAAAAATAGTTAGAGAATAAGAATTTTGAGTCCCCAAAATATGATGATCCACTCAATCATAATGGGTTCAACTCATTTCCAAGGAACTACTTTATTTCCAAGATTGACATGAGAAAGTTTCATGAAAATGATCCAATAATATGGATATTCCACATGGAGAAATTATTTGATGTACATTAACTGCCATCTTTGCTAAAGGTAACTATTTGATCATTACATTTAGAGCCTAATCAATTTGTATGGTACTAATGAATTTATGAACATAAAAAGGACTTTGTTATCTCTTGTCTATATTCACAGAATAATTGATTGTACATGATGGTTGTTAGCACCATTTTGGGCTAAGAAATTTGTAAGGGACATGGCCATTAAAAGGAGGAATAAGTTTTGTAAATTTTCATATCATATGACCTTAAAGATTGTTGATGAGGGTCTGCAGATGTTTGAAGGAACATTTCTAAACCCGAAATTCCAAATGCTTAAGAAAATCCATTTTTCGACCATGAAAATGCATGTAAATGAATAAATATGCCCTTAGTTGAACGATAAAAGGAAATAGATGGCTGGGATGTGCATAATAGAAGATCAAAGGCCACAAATCATTTCCGCAAAACAAAAATTGGTAGTAGAAGGGCATAAAAAATACAAGTTTGAGGTGAAAATTGGTAAAACCTGACTTCTGTTTTCTGCCAAATCCAACAGCGGAAAAGTAGAGGTAAAAAACGTAGAATTGCAGTCGTGAAAGTTGGAAAATCCACCTTCCATTTTTCGCTAAAGGAAAAAGTGGGAAGTTCAAAACCGAGCTTCGAGAAAATTGAAATCTGTTTTCCGCATTCTGTTTTCCACTAAAGGCAGAAGCAAAAGGTTGGAAGTTAAAATGCAGAGGCGGAAGAGGAGAAGTTTCAGCGAAGAAAGTTGGATTATCCGCTAAAGGCGGAAACGAAAGGGAGGAAGCGGAAAGGCGGAAGAAGAAAAGGAATAGATTTGTTATGAAAAGTCAGAATTCTGATTTTCGTCTTCCGCAGCTTGATCTCAGATAAAAAACTAAGAACGAATCTAGAGGAGATTGATGGTGCGGAAAGCTAAAGGGTGGATAGGATAAGGTGGGGGTGGAAAGACATAAAATTGAACTGTGAAAAAGCTATCAACCCATTTTATTTTTTCCGCAGAACCCAGATCGATGACCCAAAATGAATCTTGAGGTAAGATCTATGGTCCAAAATCAATTTTGCAGGTGAAATACAGGGAAGGATAAAGAAATGTTGCAGGTCAGGCGAAAATCCTTTGATTGGTCATTTTCAGCAAGCGAGCCTGAGTCCCTGCTGTCAAAACTCCCCAACTGATCCACCATGTGCATTCCAACGTGCTTTTCTGTTTGGTTTATGATCATGGTGAATCTTCCAAATCAAAATTTTGTTAAGATTTTCATTCCCATGCTACAACTATTTTTGGATTTGTTTCGAGGTTGGTATCAGGAGCCTATGAAGCTATAAATACACCCTCAATAGAGGAAGACATGGTTGGAACTTGTAATATTTTTGTGGTATGCATTATGTGACCCATTGTTAATAAAATTGCAGAGCGAAATTCTTTCTTTTTGTTGTAAAGATTCTTGTTTATTTCATAATTACAGTATGTTATATCCTTTCCTATGTGCATGTGTTTCATGTTAAACTTGCCATTAAGTGTTCTTCATACCTGAAATAAGTGTATAATAGTTCAGAATTCATATTTTTATGCTCTGGCTATTGTTTCAGGTATCCACCAATCTTTCTTTCCAAAATTGATGCAGAATTCATATTTTAGATGCTCTGTGTTGATGGACTGTTCTTGTTCCTTCTTTATCACCAGACAAATTGCTATTTTTCTGTAATTGAATGCTACCTTGCCTTTGTAGAATTTCACCTGCAAATTATTCTGTAATTCATGAATATTTGTGACTCCATAGCCTAATATATGCTTGCTCTGTTTCAACCACAAACATAATATGAATTTATTTTAGTTTTACATCTAGCCCTGTTAAAAATCTGTGAGAGATACCTCTCTAGAAAGGAGGAATCTAACTCCCTTTCTTAAAGTGGTTTTGCTGTTACCTTGGGATTTACCCTCCACAACCTAGCGTGCAAATATGAGTGTTAACAAATTTCCATCGTTGTCGGGGAGTAAAAGTGCAAATCAGCCCTGCGAGACGACAAAGATTCCAAGAAGAAAGGGTTTCTATGGGAAAATAGAGACTTCTGCATTTTAAATAGGCTGTATATTTTCCCTGGTGACTCCACATTGATTTTGAGAAAGATTTCAGAAGGCATCCTGCCTCCTAGGAGGCCATGTACACGAGGTAACCCTAACACTGAAACATTACTGAGTGTGGAAAATACAGAAAGATTGCATAGAAATAAGGCAAATAAACAAATAGATATTTTTTAATTTGGTGCTTCATCTTCTAAAGAATTTCATAGCATTTAGGATTTTGGGTAGGAAATTTTTTTTGGAAGATCCTTGTTAAAATCTAAATCTAAATCTGATTTGAGGGAAATAGAAATTAATCCTAGTAGTCTAGAATCATATTTGCTTGATTCTCTTTAAAACAAACTTCAAAACTCTATGAAAACTGAAGGAAGAAACCTTGTTGTTCAAATATTTCAGCCTTATATACCATCAATTATTCAGATCCCTCCAGTCTTTCAAGTTCCTCCTCTCATCCCAAATCCACCTAGACAAATGGCTGTTAGGTTTGCTCCATTGTCCTTACCTACTGTATTGCATGACTTTCCTTAAAATTATGCCCATAAAACTCCCTTCTATGACGGAGATGGAAATTTCACAGCAAGACAACATGTTGATAGATTTGATGATTATGTAGAATTGGAGTTGGTTGATGAAGATGATATTAAGATGAGGTTTTTTGTACTAAGTTTGTCAGGAGAGGTAAAGAAATGGTTTAGAGATCTACCTGATAGGTCCATTGCCACATTTCAGGCTTTCCAAAATTTATTTTTAGAAAGATGGGGTCATAAGACAAGTCCTTTGTAGGTGCTTTCCCAATATAATAATCTTAAGAAAGGAGGTTTTGAATATGTACATGAGTTTTCTAGTTGATTTATGAGGGTTTATAACTCTATTCTTGCTGATATTAAACCCCATGTAGTCTCTACAATACTCCATTATGTTGATGCCTTTGATGGTGACTTTGCATTATTATTGAGAGAGAGAAAATAAAAAAGTATTCCTGCCATGTTGTAAGATGCTTTAGAAGTGGAAGCTAATATGATGGCGAGTGGAAAAATAAAGTAGAAAGTAGAAATAAGGAAATCTAGAGAAGAAAATGTACCTTCTACTTCTTCTTCTACTTCTTCAAATGATATAAAATTTGAAATGGTGTTGAAAATAATGTAGAAGCTGATGGATAGGATGAATCTGGATAATAGACCATTGAACAAAGAACATAATGAACCTCATATTAGAAACCCAAACTTCAAAAGGCCCAATCCTCCCTAGACAAATCCACCTAGAAAAATGGCTGTTAGGTTCGCTCCATTGTCCGTACCTACTGTATTGCATGACTTTCCTTAAAATTATGCCCAGAAAACTCCCTTCTATGATGGAGATGGAAATTTCACAGGAAGACAACATGTTGATATATTTGAGGATTATGTAGACTTGGAGCTGGTTGATGAAGATGATATTAAGATGAGGTTTTTTGTACTAAGTTTGTCAGGAGAGAAAAAGAAATGGTTTAGATATCTACCTGATAGGTCCATTGCCACATTTCAGGCTTTCCAAAATTTATTTTTAGAAAGATGGGGTCATAAGACAAGTCCTTTGCAGGTGCTTTCCCAATATAATAATCTTAAGAAAGGAGGTTTTGAATATGTACATGAGTTTTCTAGTCGATTTATGAGGGTTTATAACTCTACTCTTGCTGATATTAAACCCCATGTAGTCTCTACAATACTCCATTATGTTGATGCCTTTGATGGTGACTTTACATTATTATTGAGAGAGAGAAAATAAAAAAGTATTCCTGCCATGTTGTAAGATGCTTTAGAAGTGGAAGATAATATGATGGTGAGTGGAAAAATAAATTAGAAAGCAGAAATAAGGAAAGCTAGAGAAGAAAATGTACCTTCTACTTCTTCTGCTACTTCTTCAAATGATATAAAATTTGAAATGGTGTTGAAAACAATGTAGAAGCTAATGGATAGGATGAATCTGGATAATAGACCATTGAACAGAGAACATAATGAACCTCATATTAGAAACCCAAACTTCAAAAGGCCCAATCGCCCCCCACCTCCACAAATAATACAAAGAGATATGAGGAATCCTAGAAATCCAGATGATAAACAAATAAGGCTACCTTTTCCAGAGAACTATGTTGCAGATGAAGTTGAGGCTGAATCTATTGAGGATCATATTCACCATTTTGGTGATTTGGATTCTGAAATATGCCTCATAAAGGAAGAACATAGTATTTTTTCCTAGGAGGATGCGAATAATGATTTTGAGGAAGAGTCAGAGCAGTACCAAAGAGGGTATTTGCATGCCATAGATGATGTCCAAAGAAAGATCAAATTGAGAAATAAATATGTTACTATAAATAAAGGAAGGTTCAATCAAAATCAACCTTCTAGTAGTCAACAAAATATAGAAAAGAGAAAGAACCCATTGTGTATAAATAATCAGAGAATAAAATAGAGAAAACAAAGGAAGTGAAACAACCAACACTGGTAGATGTAGAGAACGTTGTTTCCACGTTCAACTTGCAGACATAGCTCTCAAAATTGAAATTTTCCATTCCTTTCAATGAATTGTTAAGAAACAGGGAATACAAAGACAAAATAATAGACATGGTCAGGAGTCAAGGAGAATTTCAACCAGATATCTTAGAGGTGGCTGATGATGCTCCTACCATTGTATTTGGGTCAAAAATTGAAAATGTGGATGATGATGAAGCTCCTCCTTTTTACCTAATTTTAAATGTACATGATATGATTGTGCACAATGTTATGATAGATTCTGGTGCATCTCATAATTTAATGCCCAATGTTGATGTATTTGTAACTTTGGAATGTATTCACTTGTATATCTTATGTATTGTACCCCGATGTTTCTATTGGGAAGTATCTGTAATGTAATTGAGTCATGTCATGCCTCGATGTTCCTATCGGGAGATTCAATAATGTAAACAAGGCATGTAAAGTCATAGAGTGTAACCCTCCTTATTGATCAAGGGTTAAATTCCCCGTAGTTGTGGGTCCCTAGGGTTATTAGACTCTCCTAGAGAAGTCGACCTTAGTGAGTTATTGTCAAGTCAGGAATTAGTATAAATAGAGAGGGAGCCTCTCTATTTAACACACATTCACTCACATAGTTGTAGCACACAATTGAGAGAGAAAGAAGAAGCTGGGACAAGAGAGAGAGAGACTACTGCTGTGGAGAGATCATATTTATATCTTTGGGTTTTACTTTTGGTGTTGATTCTATCTTTGAGGAAGTTGCAGGGTTTTTCTCCTTTATGGTTTCCCTGAGGAAAATATTTGTGTTCATTGTCTCTTGTGATTGATTGTTGTGCTTGTTATTCTCTCAGATAAGATCCTAAGATCATATAGCTTAAATGTTAAAAATCTAACATGGTATCAGAGCTAACTTGAGAAGAAGACACTGTGTAGCTGCTGAAGCTAGGGATTCCTACTTTTTGGATCTCTCTCCACATATTTTCAGCAAAAGGAGGCTAGGATGACTCTCCTATCTAGGGAACATCTTTCTGTCTAAACAGAATCCGATTCTGAGCATTTTCAGTTTTTGACCCGACACTACTACAGGAAATTAGGGATTTCCACAAAAGTGGAATTTTTGAGTGAGCCTAGACCTGGATTGGTCTCCTCCCCAAAATAAAATTTTAGAGATAAATATCAAAGTTTTTGGTTGGGTAGAACTCCGGGAAAGTCAAACCCTAATCTGCTCCTGAACCAAAAAACCAAATCTGTAGAAATTCAGCTCCAGATCTAGTTCTGACATCTTAACCTGGTAATATCTAAATATTTTCCATTTCCATTTGAGGTTCTCTGTTAAGATGTCTCATCATATCAAGATTGATGAAAATCTTGAGGGAGATGATAAATTCTGAGCTTGGAAGTATATGATCTCCCTGGTCCTGGAAGAAAATGAGTTGGACTCTTACATCAATGAAGAGGTTCCAGTTCTAGAGGGAGATGAGGCTAAGGCATTACATAAGAAGAAATTGGTCATGGATAAGAGGATTATTGCTGATTCAATCAAGGATCACCTCATACCACATGTGTCCTCTCTAAAGACACCTAAAGAGATGTTTGATGCCTTGACCAAGTTATTTGAACAAAATAACATAAACCGAAAGATGACTCTGAGAAACCAATTGAAGAATGTAAATATACAGAATGTAGAGACCATATAGTATTACTTTACAAGGGTCACTCTGATCAAGGAACAACTTGAAGTTGTATATGAAGAAGTAGAGAATGCAGAAATTGTGATGGCCACCTTGAATGGTATCCCTAGGGAATGGGACTCCTTCATTCAAGGGATATGTGCCAGGAAGAAACTAATCAAGTTTAGAAAAATGTGGGAAGAATGCTCACAAGAAGAATCTCGAATAGTAGCTCAAGAAGAAAATATGGGAAATGAAGATGAAGCTCTCATAGTACAATCCAAGAAGAGAAAAAAAAACCATCACCAAGGTAAGCACTTTCATCCTAGAATATGTAACAATAATCTACCTAAATTCAGATGCTTTACATGTGATGAAAGAGGAAACTATGCTAGAGATTGTCCTAGGAACAAAAATGGATCTCACAAGCAGAAGGGAAATAAGAAAAGACATCAAGCTCATGCTGTAGAAGATGATGAGCCTTCCAAGAAGAAAATCAAACAAAATAGTGGTGATTCTTCAAGTGATGAAGAATATGTTTTGATTTTTTCTCTCATGGGAAACATCGCACATGGAAGCAATGATTGGCTTATAGACAGTGGGGCTTCCAAACACATGACAGGATTCAAAGAATAATTTGTGAAACTATCAGAACATGAATCACCCCACAAGGTGAAACTTGGGGATGACTACCAGTATCGAATAAAAGGTAGTGGAGAATCCTCCTACAAATTAGACTTTGGAAAGTATATGAAAATGAAAGATGTCCTATTTGTACCAGGACTAAAGAAGAACCTTCTCTCCATCTTTACATTGGATTCAAAAGGCATGAGGGTTTCATTTATTGATGGCCAAGTACTCATGTGGAAAAAAGGAAAGACTATTGACGATGCAATAGTAATTGGAGAACAATAGGGGGGACTATACAAATTGATGGGACAACTAGAACAAGATTTGGTTCATGACTCGGTAGAACCAAATGAACTGTGGCATAGAAGGCTTGCACATGTGCACTACAGGGAACTACCACTTGCAAGAAAAGTTGTTGAAGTTCTTCCATAAATGCAGGTTTAACATGAAGGTGTATGCAAAGGATGTGCGAAAGGAAAGAACACAAAGAAGAAATTTCCAAGTAGCGAGAGCAAGGAAAAATGAATCTTGGAAATCATCCACTCCAATGTATGCGGTCCAATGTCATCTAGTTCTCTAAGCGGGTATGTATATTATGTTTCTTTCATTGATGACTTTCCTAGGATGACATGGATATACTTCATGAAGAACAAGCATGAAGTATTCAACAAATCCAAAGAATTCAAAGCCTTGATCGAGAACCACACATAGAAGAAGATCAAGATCTTTCGATCAGATAGTGGCAGAGAATTCACATCAAATGAATTCAAAGAATTATGCAGAGATTCAAGGATTAAGAGGGAGTTGACCACTCCATATAATCCACAATAGAATGGGGTTGTGGAAAGAAAGAATAGAACAATCATGGAAGTAACAAGGGAAATGCTTCATGATCAAGACCTTCCTATGCATCTATGGGAAGAAGCTTCTAGAAAATCTATGTATGTATAGAACCATACTCCACATATAGTTCTAGAGAAAAACACACCCGAAGAAGTCTTTTTCGGCAAGAAACAAGAAATCAGTCATCTCAGAATATTTGAATGTCTAGTGTATATACACATTCCAAAAGAAAAAAGGACAAAGTTAGATCCTTCAGGAAAGAAGGGTATATTTGTGGGATAATCTGAGAGCTCAAAGGCTTACAGAATATACTTCCCAGGATTCAAGGAGATCGACATCAACAAATATGTAACATTTGACGAAGAATCAGATTACATCAAGTCCAGAAAAAGACTTGTTGAAGACTTTGAAGAATCAGAATTACCCAGAATCCGTAATAAAACTATGAATGAAGAAACTCCAAAAGAAGATCAAGAAATGGAAGAACCTCAGGAACAGGTAGATCCACCTCAAGAGAAGAATCGTCACAAGAGGAAACCTGCATGGGTACGAGAGGATATCCAAGGTGTAGAAAGATATGGGGTTCTAGAAGAGATACACACATAGAGGAAAAGAACCAGGTCCTACTCTGGTTATGTAGCCCTATTATGTGACTTAATTGATAAAGAACCTTCCAACTATGAAGAAGCGATAGAAAAGAAAGAATGGAAGGATTCCATGATCGAAGAGTATCAATCGATCATGAAGAATGATGTTTGGGATGTTGTCCTAAGAACAGAAGGGAAGTCTGTTGTAACTTCCAAGTGGATCTACAAGATTAAGCATGCTACAGATGGTAGCATAGAGAAATATAAAGCAAGATTTTTGGCTCGTGGCTTCTCCCAGAAAGAAGGAATAGATTGTGAAGAGACTTTTGCACCTGTAGCCAGATACACTTCCATCCGATCAGTACTTGCTCTAGCTGCAGTAATGAAATGGAAGATATACCAGATGGATTTCTAGACTGCTTTCTTGAATGGTGTAGTGGAAGAGGAAGTGTATGTGGAGCAACCACTCGGTTTTGAGACACATGACAGGGATACTCATGTGTGTAAATTGAAGAAATCCCTATACAGTTTGAAACAGGCACCCAAGACATGGTACGATAGAATTGACAGATTCCTATCTAGTTTGGGCTTTATGAAGAGTAAAGTGGATTCCAAAATTTATTACAAGGTTGAAGAATGGAAATCAGTGATACTCCTACTATATGTAGATGATTTGTTTGTGACAGGTGAGGATGGGTTGATTGCTGATATGAAGAGGAAGCTTGCTGCCGAGTTTGAAATGAAGGACTTGGGTATGGTGCATTACTTTCTAAGCATGGAGGTGTGGCAGAATGCAGATGGAATATCCCTAGGACAAGGGAAGTATGTAATAGAGATCCTGAAGAGGTTTGGGATGATGCACTACAAGGCCATGACCACAGCTATTGCATCGAACCTGAAGCTATTGAGTTATGCTTCATCAGAATTGGTTGATGCTACGATGTATTGTCAGATATTGGGTCCTTGATGTACCTAACAAATACGAGACCAAATATTTGATTTGTTGTGAACACATTGAGCCAGTTCCTGATAGATCTGAGACATGTTCACTTGATTGCTGTAAAGCATATTCCAAGGTACCTAAAGGGTACAATTTATTTTGGGATCAAGTATGAGGCGAATCAGAAGATTAATATGAAAGGTTATGTGGATTCAGATTGAGTAGGAATTTCCATTGATAGGAATAGCACTTCAGGGTGTTGCTTTAGTATGGGATCAGGTATGATCTCGTGGTTTAGTAGGAATCAATCCTGTGTGGCACTGAGTATAGTCGAAGCAGAGTATGTTGTAGCTTGTTCAACTAGCTGTGAGGTAGTGTGGCTTAGGAAGCTACTATCTTATTTGTTTGATCTCCAATTGGATGCTACTTGCATATATTGTGACAATCAGAGTTGTGTGAAGTTTTCAAAGAACCTAGTGTTCCATGACAAGTCGAAGCATATCGAGATCAAATATCACTATATTAGGGATATGGTGTAGAGAGGAGCAGTGAAGCTCCAGTATGTTGCGACAGATGAGCATATAGCTAATGTGTTAACCAAACCATTAGCTAGAGTGAAGTTTGAGTACTTCAGGGAGAAGCTTGGTGTTCTCCAGACAGTGAGGTTCCCTCCAAAGGGAAGTGATGGGTCAGTGAGCCTTTCTGACATGGTTGATGTGTTCATCCCATGGTTAGATATAAGTGTAGAGCTATTCTGATGTGACTGCGGGATGTTTTCATCCCACATGATCAAATATAAGTGCAGATCCTTTCTTACATGGTTGATGTGTCCATCCCATGATAATATATAAGTGTTGAGCCTTTCTTACATAGTTGATGTGTTCATCCCATGGTAAGATATAAGTGTTGAGCCTTTCTGACATGGTTGATGTGATCATCCCATGGTCATATGTAAGTGTTGATCCCTTTTGACATGGTTTATGTGTTCATCCCATGGTCAGATGTGAGTGCTGAGCCTTTCTTACATGGTTGATGTGTTTGTCCCATGGTAAGATATAAGTGTTGAGCCTTTATTACATGGTTGATGTGTTCATCCCATGGTAAGATATAAGTGCTGAGCCTTTCTGGCATGGTTGATGTGTTCATCCCATGGTCAAATGTGAGTGTTGGGCCTTTCTAACATGATTGATGTGTTCATCCCATGGTCAGATGTGAGTGTTGGGCATGCCTTTCTGACATGGTGGTGGATGTGTTCCTCCCATGTTCAGATGTAAGTGTTGGGTGGGTATTTCTAACTGGGTCAGATATAAGTGCTGAAGAAGATGAAGAACTACCTGGAGGCTAGGCCTACAACCAACATGAAAAAGGGTTGGCTCTGTAGAACTTCCTGTAATGAGTAGAATTGAGATAGAACTAGTGATGATGACCCAGTGATGATCCGGTAGTGATGATTCAGATCAAGTGATGATACATACTTGATGATGATCCAGTGATGATCCATAATTGAAGATGAAGATGACTTGATGGTGATCCAGATGATACAGAGAAGAAGACTTGTGCTGATAAATTGTGTCGAGAGAATACCTTCCTAGCTAAGATGGAGTGTTGATATATTTGTAACTTTGGTATGTATTCACTTATATATCTTATGTATTGTACTCTGATGTTTCTATCGGGAAGTATATATAATGTAATTGAGTCATGCCATGCCTCGATGTTCCTATCGGGAGATTCAATAATTTAAACAAGTCATGTAAATTCATAGAGTGTAACTGTCCTTATTCATCAAGGGTTAAAGTCTCCATAATTGTGGGACCCTAGGGTTATTAGACTCTCCTAGATAAGTCGGCCCTAGTGAGTTATTGTCAAGTTAGGAATTAGTATAAATAGAGAGGGAGCCTCTCTATTTAACACACATTCACTCAGAATCAGTTGTAGTGCATAAATGAGAGAGAAAGAAGATGCCGAGACAAGAGAGAGAGAGACTATTGTTGTCGGGAGATCATCTTTATATCTTTGGGTTTTACTTTTGGTGCTGATTCTATCTCTGAGGAAGTTGCAGGGTTTTTCTCCTTTATGGTTTCCCCAAGGAAAATATTTGTGTTCATTGTCTCTTGTGATTGATTGTTGTGCTTTTTATTCTCTCAGATAAGATCCTAATATCATATAGCTTAAATGTTAAAAATCTAACACCCAAGGGAGTGGTAGAGAGTTTGGGAATGAAAGTTACTAGGCCATATAAATATTTGTATTCCTTTGATTCTAGGAAGGTGAAGTGTCTTGGATTGATTAAGGACATGGAGGTAAATTTGAAAAAAATTCCATTTAAGACTGTGGTAATGGATGTTTTTGTAGCAGCCATTCCTCCTAAATTTTGTGTATTGTTGTCAAGGTCTTTGACTTCTAAATTGAAAGGCAGTTTGCATATGGATATGTCTTATGCTACCATTCCTATGGTTGGTGGGAATAAAAGATTATATAGTGATAAAATATCACCTTATGTAGTTAGCATCCAAGACAAAACAGATAATCATGCTATCTATGTTGTTGAAACTGACTTGGGATCTTCCATTTTATTTAATGATGGTTTTCCCAATGATCCTGAAATTCTTGTACCCATTGAAAATAAGGAGGAGGAAGAGTGCGCAAAGAGACAAGAGGATTTGGAAAAGAAATAGAAATAAGAGGGTCTATGGACCATGTATTTTGATGGATCTATGGCAAAAGTTGGTGTTGGTGTTGGTGTATACATTATCTCCCCTATCTGGGATTTCAAGGCTCTGGCATTTAAGTTAAATTTTGAATGTACCAATAATGTGGTAGAGTATGAAGATTTATTACTAGGATTGAATGCTTTGAAATATCTGGGATCAAATAATGTACAAGTCATGGGAGACTCAGAACTTGTAATAAACCAGGTGAATGACAGTTATCAGACCAAACATCCCAGAATGAGGGCTTATTGAAATGAGGTGTGGGATATGTTTGGTAACTATTTTATAGACCATAAAATCAGAGATTCTCAGTTATGAAAACATAGTAGTTGACTATTTGACTATTTCTACTGGTAGATTCAAAACTCCCATCATCGGCCAAAGAAAGTATAAAGTTGATATTGTGAACATACCCTCCATACCAGATAATCCCAAATACTCGTAAGTATTTGAAGATGATATGTAGATAAAAATATTTTTAGAGTTGTCTGGTGAGTTTGTAAATACTCAGATAGATGGTGAAAATGATCATTGTGAAAACTTCCAAGATGTTGAAGGGAGTGAAGAAGAAATTGTTGAAAATGGAAAGTTCAAAAAATCACGGGGGCGGGGGGGGGAGGATATAGTTCAGTTGAAGAATAATCATATCCAAAGAGCCCTAATCCCCCTAGAGAATATTTTTGATCAAAATGATGTTGCTATATATCCAAAACTGAATCCTGCTGATGATGTTGTTGAAGAGAAAAATATAGGAATTGAAGAAAATTCAAGGATCATAAAACTGTCAAAAAACTTGCATGTCAAAGAAAAAGAAGATTATGTCAATTCGATGAAAAGATACACTGATGTCTTCACCTATAGTTTTGAAGACCTTAAAGAGTATGATACTTCTATCATACAACATACAATCGCAATTAAACCCAGTGAGAAACCTTTCAGACATAAATTGAGAAGAGTTAATCCAATATTGTTGCTTGTTATTGAGAAAGAAATTAAAAAATTATTCAATGCCAAGATTATAGTGACCCTGAAATTTTCCAAATGCGTTGAAAATTTGGTGCCTGTTAGGAAAACGAATGGTGAAATCAAGCTTTGTATAGATTTCAAAAATATTAACAAAGTCTGTTTGAAGGATAATTACCCTTTGCCTAAGATGGAACATATTTTGTAGAAAGTGGTGGGGTCTGAAAGGATTTCAACTATGGACGGTTTCTTAGGATACAATCAGATTAAAGTAAGTTCATGAAGATCAAGAAAATACTTCCTTTTCTACACCATGGGGTACATTTATGTATGCCAAAATGCCTTTCGGTTTAATGAATGCAGGGGTCACTTTCCAGCATTCCATTGACATTGCTTTTGCTGAGGATAAGGATAAATTTGTGGTTGTCTACATGGATTATATCACTCTGTACTCAAGATATGACAGGGAGCATATCAAACATTTGGAGAATTTTTTCTTGAAATGTAAAAAGTATGGGATATCATTAAACACCAGAAAATCAAATTTTGCATTGGAGGAAGGAAAAATTCTATGGCACATTATTTCAAACGATGGTATAAATATTGATCCAGATAGAATCAATGCAGTTCGAAAGGTTGAAGAGCCAAGAAGTAAAGGAAGTGCAACCATTCATTGTTCATGTAAACTTTTTGAGAAGGTTTATTCCCAATTTTGTTGAGATTTTAATGAATATTAGTAATATACTGAAAAAAGGACTGTGAGATAAAGTGGATCATAGATGTAAGGAGATCTTTCAAAGATATTAAACCGACTATCACAAAAGTACCAGTTCTGGTAAGTCAATATTTTAGCAAATATTTTACGATCTTTTATTATGCCTCTGATCACACTATTACTGGAGTATTGTTACAGAGGAATAATCAGAATGTTGAACAACCTATATCCTTCTTTAGTAAAGTATTAAGAGATGGAGAGTTGAAATACAACATTATGGAAAAACAAGCACATGCTCTGATTAAATCTTTGAAATATTTTAGGGTTTATGTTCTTCATTCATATGTCATTGCTTATGTTCCTAGTAATGTAGTGAAGAGCATCCTCACACAGCTAGATCGAGAAGGAAAAAGATCAAAATTGGTTGTCGTGTTACTATAATATGAAATTGAAATTAAGCCCACCAAGTTGGTTAAAGGACAAGGACTTGAAAAGATGATGAAAAATTCTAACTGTGAATCCTTGCAGCTAAATTTCTTGGCCAGTCATTCCAATCAGCTTGATACAGAGGTGTAGGTAATGTCTGATTTCTCTGCATCTCCATGGTATTCTGATATTGTGTATGTGTTGCAAAATTTATAGGCTCCTACAGGGTTAAGCAAAACAAGGGAAAGGTTAGTAAAGTTGAAATATGCCAAGTTTTGTATTCTGAATCAATACCTTTATTGGAAAGATCCTGGTGGTGTTTTAATTAATTGCCTCTTGGAGAATGAAGCTAAGCAGACCATGAAGGAATTTCACAAGGGAGATTGTGGGGGGCATCATTCATGGAAGGTGACTGCAAAAAAGATTTTGAGAGCTATTTTCTATTAGCCTTCAATGTTTTCATATGTCTACAAGGAGACTACTACATGTCACCAATACTAGATCTTTGATGGTAAGAGAAAAGTGGTTCCACTCCATCTCAATACAATATTAGTAGAAGCACCTTTTCAATAGTGGGGACTGTATTTTATTGGGGAAATAAATCCCAATTCTTCAAGACAGCATAGATGGACCTTAACAACAACTGACTACTTCACTAAATGGATCGAATCAATAACTAGAAGAAGGGCCACATATGCAGTAATTATGGGTTTTCTGGAAGATAATATTTTGGCTAGATTTGGTTGTCCCAAAAGGATTGTGACAGACAATGCACCTGCTTTTAAAATATAAGAAAATGATAACATTTTGTCACAAGTATCATATTAATCTCAATCATTCTACTGCATACTACTCATAGGGTAATAGATTGGCTGAATCTTAAAAAAAAATCCTAATGAGAATCATTAAGAAGCTGTTGGAGGATAACAAAAGAGCTTGGCATACAAAGCTAAAATATGCTTTGTGTAGTGACATAATTAACAAAAAAAGGGAAATTGGAAGGTCACCATTCCAATTAGTATATGGAGCTGAGGTGGTTTTTCTAGCATCTTTGGGAGTGCCAGTCATGAATTTATTGCAGGAACAACAGGATGAACCAAATCATGTGCAAAGAAGAATAAATCAGAATGATAGAATTGAATGAGTTGAGGGACAAATCCTATGGTAAAGTGCAAGTACATCAAGAAAAGATGAAGAACACTTTTGATAAGAAGGTAAAGGAATAACAATTCCAGATTAATGACTTGGTTTTGAAGTGGGATTCTCCTAGGAAAGATAAAAATGGGAATTTTTATCACATGTGGGTAGGTCCTTATATCATTGCAACATACAGAGGTGAAAATGCATTTATTCTACAACATCAAGATGGGTCTAAACTGAAAGGAGGTCTAGTCAATGGAAGGTTTCTCAAACATTACTTGTCCTGAAGGAGGAGGTAATTTATATACCATAGTTGTATATATTTCTTTTCTTTTCAAATAGTACAAAGGGTGATCCAAAGGATTTGAATCCCGAAGAGAAGGCCCTAATATTTAGAGGGGTACCCCTGCTTCTATTTTTCTTTAATTTTACTTACATAAAAGACAAAAATAAGAAGTTTGAGATGTTTAAAGTTGGGAACAACCCAATGGATTTGGCACCTGGTCTACACGGTTCTTTGCTAACTTGTAGGGAGGATAACATCTCGAGTCAGAGCCAATTGTTAGCACCATTTTGGGATAAGAAATTGGTACAGGATATGGCCATTAAAAGGAGGAATAATATTTGTAATTTTTCATATCACATGACCTTAAATATTGTTGATGAGGGTCTACAGATGTTTGAAGGGACATTTCTAAACCCAAAATTCCAAATGCTTAAGAAATTCTATTTTTCGAACTTGAAAATGCATGTAAATGAAGAAATATTCCCTTAGTTAAATGATAATAGGAAATAAATGGCTGGGATGCATAGCACAGAAGATCAAAGGCCACAAATCATTTTTGCAAAAGCAAAATCGAGAGAAGGGTAGAAAAAAGACAAGTTTTAGAGGTGAAAATTGCTAAAACTCGACTTTCGTTTTCCACCAAAGGAAGAAGAGAAAAAGTGGAGGCAGAAAAGGTAGAATTGCACTTGCAAAATTTGGAAAATTCACCTTTCATTTTTCGCTAAAGGCAGAAGTGGAAAAGCGGAAGAGAAAAGTTCAAAACCGAGCTCCGAGAAAATTGAAAATCTATTTTCCGCGTTCTATTTTCTGCGAAAGGCGGAAGAGGATGGGAAGAAGAATAAATGCAGAGGTGGAAGAGGAGAAGTTTCAACAAAGAAAGTTGGATAATCCACGTTCCATTTTCTGCTAAAGGTAGAAACGTAAGGGAGGAAGTAGAAAGGCAGAAGTGTAAAAGACAAAGATTTGTTATGAAAAGTTGAAATTCCAATTTCCATCTTACGCAGCCCACAGATTGATCTCAGATCAACGATTGAGAATGAATCCGGAGGATATTGGCGGTGCGGAAATATAAAGGGAGGAAAGGATAAGGTGGGGGAAGAAAGATATAAAATTGATCTGTGAAGAAGATATTATCTCATTTTCTGTTTTCCGCAGACCTCGGATCGATGTGCCATAATGAATATTGAGGTAAGATCTATGGTCTAGAAGTGATTTTGCAGGTAAAATACAGGAAAGGATAAAAAAATTTGTAGGTCAGGAGAAAATCCTTTGATCAATCGTTTTCAACAAGTGATCCTAAGTCCCTACTGTCAAAACTCCCCAAATGATCCACCATGTGTGTTCCAACATGCTTTTCTATTTGGTTTATGATCATGGCAAATCTGCCAGATCAACATTTTGTTAAGATTTTCATTCCCATGCTGCAACTGTTTTTGGCTCTGTTTTGAGGTTGGTATCGGGAGCCTATGAAGCTATAAATACACCCTCGATAGAGAAATATAGGGTTTGAATGCGTAATATTTTTGTGTTATGCATTCTGTGACCCATTGTTAATAAAATTGTAGAGCAAAATGCTTGCTTGTTGGTAAAAAGATTCCTGTGTATTTCATAATTACTGTATGTTATTTCCTTTCTTGTGTGCACGTGTTTCCTGTTAAATTTTCCATTATGTGTTCTTCATACCTGAAATAAGTGTATAATAGTTCAAAATTGATATTGTTATGCTTTGGATATTGTTTCAGGTATCCACCAATCCTTCTTTCCAAAATTGATGCAGAATTCATCTTTTAGATGCTCTGTGTTTATAGACTCTTCTTGTTCTTTCTTTATCACCAGACAAATTGCTATTTGACTATAACTGAATGCTACCTTGCCTTTGTAGAATTTCACCTGCAAATTGTTCTGTAATTCATGAATATTTGTGACTCCATAACCCAATATATGCTTTCTCTGTTTCAACCACAAACATAATATGAATTTTATTTTAGTTTTATATCTGGCCCTGTTAAAAATCTGTGAGAGGCCTCTCTCTATAAAGGAAGAATCCAACTCCCTTTCTTAAAGTGGTTCTACTTTAACCTTGGGATTTACCCTCCACAACCTATGGTGCAATTCTGAGTGCTAACAATGGAGATATTAATAACAACACTTTCTATAGTCAGTTGATAAATCTCAAATAAAAAGGTACAGTTACAGAGCACACCAAGCAATTTCAGAAGTTAAGTCTTAGAGTGAAGAATATGTTAGAAGATAATTGCTTAGATCTATTTATGGGGAATTTTAAGGGTAGTACTCAACATGATATACGTATCCTTGAACCTAAATCATTGGAGAAATTTTTTAGTTTGGAAAGGAAAATTGAAAGTAAAAATATGGTGATGACTACCAGAAGGACCACCTCCAACACATATATAGAGAATAATGTTCCTTATTCTAATCCATCTCAAATTTTGACACCTCAACAACTATATGAAAGAAAAGAAAAAGGTCTATGCTTTAATTGTGAAAACAAGTGTAATAAGGGACATAAGTGTGGTGAGAAGAAATTATTGTACATATATTGTGAAGAGGAAGAAGCAAACAAAGATGAACCATCTCAATATTAATAAATAGAAGATATTTCTCCCCAAGAGATTATTCCCACCATATCCTGTCGTGCATTGGTTGGAATTACCACTCCTCAAACTATCAATATCGAAGGATATATCATAAAGAAAAAGGTAATAGTGTTGATTGATTATGGTAGTACTCATAACTTAATTCACTATAAATTAGCCAAAGTTTTAAATTGCTTTATATATCAAGCACCAAAGTTTCTAGTAATGACTGTAGATGGAGTAACTATCAATCCCTTAGGGAAATTTCATAATACAATTCTACTATGGGGGAATGTGTATTGAATAGTCCAATGATTTCTATCACAATGGGTGGTGCTAATCTTGTATTAGGGGTTCAATGGTTACAATCATAGGGAATAGTAAATTTTAATTATCAAGAATTTTCATGAAATTTTCTTGGGAAGGAAAATAATTTGAATTAAGGGGTATCATAGGTAATCCAAGGAAGTTGATAATATCTAATGGTATGACCAAATTGTTAAAAAGGGGCCTTAAGATGTAATTGAAAAATTATTCTAATTAGATGTTCAAACAACTACGTATCTTATTCCCTTGAATATTCAAAGGGTCATTAATAAAAAATACAAAGTATTTGAATATACCCTCAAAAATATCTTCCACATACTCAATATTTTGATTATACTATTCACTTAATTCTAGGGAGTGTTCCTCCTAACATCATACCTTATAGATACCCCTATGTCTAGAAGAGTGAAATTGAGTGTATAGTTGAAGAAATGTTAAGGGCTAGCATAATTAGGATTATCCAAAGTTATTAGTATTCCTAGTGGTAATGTTACACAAGAAGGATGGATCATGGCATATGTGTCTAGATTATAGAGAGCTCAACAAGATCACCATTAAAGATAATTTTCCCATTCCTTTCATTGATGAATTGTCAGATGAACTACATGGAGTAGTTTACTTCACAAAGTTGGATCTCTGTTCAGGGTATCATTATATTAGAATGAAGGAAGAATACATCCCAAATACAACATTTAGAACTCATTAAGGTCATTATGAATTTATGGTCATGCCTTTTGGACTTACAAATGCACCTTCCACATTTTAATATTTGATGAGTTCCATTTTCAATCCCTTCCTTATAAAATTTGTGTTAATGTTTTTTGATGATATACTAATCTATACCAAGTCTTGGGAATAACATATTGAACATGTAAAAATGGTTCTACGAATTCTAAAGGAGCTATAAATATATGAAAAACCTTGAAAATGTTTCTTTGGGGTAAAGGAGGTAGAGTATTTGCATCATATTGTATCTCATGAAGGTGTCAAGGTAGACCCGAACAAAATGATGGACTGGTTGATTCCTGAAATATTGAAGAATCTTAGAGGATTCTTAGGTTTGACAGGGTACCACCACAAGTTTGTTCAAAAATATGGAAAAATAACAACACCTCTAATAGAATTATTGAAGTAGGAAGCATTTTGTGGACTCTAGAGGAAACTCAAGCATTTGAACAAATTAAAAAGGAAAGTGTGGAATTATCATGTTTTGACCACACCAAAATTCACAAAAACCTTGATTATGCAATGCGATGCCTCAAGAAATGGAATAGGTATTGTTCTAATGCAACAATGATTCCCCTTTCTTTTGAAATTCAACCATTCAAGGGAAAGAAATTGTAGAAACCCATTTATGAGAAGGAAATGTTGTCAATACTACATGCACTTAAGCAATGTCGTCCTTACCTAATAGGTAGGAACTTCAAGGTCAAAATAGATCATGGTATTCAGAACAACAACAAAAATGGGTAACAAGGATGTTGGGATATGACTTTGAAATCATCGACAAAAAAGGGGACTAGAATGTACGGTGGAAGATGCACTCTCTAGAAAAAAAAGAGGATGTTGAGGCATTACTTTACGCAATTTTTTTTATACAACCAAATTGGATATTGTAGCAAGGGAAGAATGGAATAATGACCCATATATGTGGACACTTATTCAAAAACTACAAAAGTATCCCTGTGTATCATATAATTTGTGTGAAAAAATTATTCACTATGATATAAGGGTTGCTTATATGTATGTAAGAACTCCAAACTCAAACAAAAGATCCTTTTTGAATTACACACCTCTCCTATAGGTGGGAACTTAGGATTTCTAAAAATGTATCACTGGGTCAAGAAGAGATTCTTTTGGGAAGGTCTTAAATATTATGTTCAAAGGTTCATGCCAGAATGTTTGGTTTGCAAACAAAATAAGGTTGAAACTATTAAGACCCCAGGTCTTTTACAACCATTAGAAATACCTTTTCAACGTTGGGAGCAAGTCTCAATGGATTTTATCATAGGTTTACCCAAGTCAAAATATAAGAATATTATTATGGTGGTTGTTGATAGACTCACAAAGTATGCACTCTATTGTGCACTTTATCACCCTTTTAATGCAAGAACATTTACTGCAGTATTCATGGAATCAATTCAGAATTTATATGGAAACCCAAATATTATTGTAAGTGATAGAGATCCTATTTTCAATAGAAAATTTTGGATTGAATTATTTTCTTGTGTTGGGTACCCATTTGTCTCATATTTCTTCTTATCATCCTCAATCTAATTGGAAAACTAAGATGATGAACAATTTTTTGGAAGTAAATCTTTGTTTCTTTTCATTTTATAAACAAACATAGTGGGTGAAACAATTATAATTGGAAAAATGGTGGTACCTTACTTCCTTCCATTCATCATAAAAATTGTCTCCATTTATGGAATTTATGGATACCATCCTCCATCTATTACATCTCCTCCGTTTAAAGGAAAATATAAATTTCAAGTTGTGGAATTTCACATAGAGCACCAACAAGAAGTTCTCTAGTTACAGAAGGACAACTTGGATATGACAAAAAACATGATGAAACAACAAGTATATCAACATTGCAGTGAAAGGAGTTTTGAAGAAGGGGATTGGGTATTTCTGAGGCTATGAGATTACAAATAGATGTACCTAAAGAAACTAAATAAAGACAATTAATTAACACCCAATTACTATGGTCCTTATAAAGTGTTGCAGAAAATTGAATGTATGGCTTAGAAATTGGAGATCCCTTCATATTCAAGGGTACACCTAGTTTTCCATGTTTCTTGCTTAAAGAAGGTAATAGGAGAGAAGATTCTAGTTCAAACTATCTTGTAGAAGCTTTATGAAGAGGGAAAAGTCATATTGGAACTTGAACAAATCACTAAACAATGACGAAACAATTATGCAATTGTGTTATTATTGAGTACCTCATCAAGTGGAAGAAATTATGAGCTGAAGATTCGACATGGGAATATGAGTGCTTCATACAGAAGAATCCATAACTAATAAAGAATTGAGTACACTACTTGTCTAAAGGGGAGGGGCATGTTAAGCCCTAATTTTTGACACATTACCCCATATATTGTGGCTCACTACATGTTATTGATGTTGGATTGGGTCTATTAGTGATAATTATCATTATTATTACTATATAAGTTATGTCATCTTGGGTCCATTAGTTGTCATTGTACCTCTGTCTCCTATATATAGGAAGGAGACCCTGTCATTTGAATGATCTCAAGGTGTCTTGTCTTGTGTTCTTAGTACATTATATAAGGAGGTTTCCCCCTCGAACTGGCTTTCTATTCATCTATTTTATTCGTTAAGGTGTGGATTACTCTTTCTCTTTTAGGTCTATTTATGCTATTTTCATGCTCTTTTGGGGAATTTGTTGCATAAAAATACATGTCACAAGTACCCTATGTTAGTGCTATAAGTAGTACGATGTATGATATGGTATGTACTCTACTAGTTATTTCTCATGTATTAATATTATTGAGAAGGTACTTGTTGAGACCTAGAAAAGAGCACTAGACCATAGTTAAGAGGGTATTTAAGTATTTATGTGGCATACCGGATTATGCAATATTGTATTGACAATAACATGAGAATACTAGGAAATTAATGTGTATGGATTTGTTGATTCTGATTGAGCTGGTGATATCAACCACATACAATCAACTAATGGACATGTGTTCAATCTATTTAGTAGGCCAGTCATTTGAATGAGTAGGAGGTAGTAAGTTGTTGCGTTGTCAACTATTAAGGATGAATACATGACATGTACTCATACTCATGCATGAAAACAGATTTTTTGGTTGTAGATATTATGTTTAGATTTTGGGTTTGGTTAGCATGATATTAGGTTGGATTGTGATAGCCAGAGTGGATTATTCATGGTGAATAACCCAACATATCATTTGAATATGAATCATATTGATGTACAATACCAATTTGTGAGAGAAATGACAGAGAAATAAAAGGTGTTACTAGAAAAGGTAGACACAATGAATAATTTTGTAGAATAATTGACCAAGTCAGTGTGCATAGAGAAGTTTTCTTAGGGTATGAAAATGATGGACTTGTTACCTTTCTTAAGTGAACTGAAGTTTTGAGTCTCATGTTTATGAAAATAATACAAGAGGGATAATGTTGGGAAGCTTATTTTCTTCACATGCAAATCAACTGAAAAAGTTTTATAGTTGGTTGGTATAAGTAAACTAGAGTTGGCACTCAACATATGGTGGTTATCTAGTCAATTGGCCCAATCATAATAGTTGTTCGGTTGAAGGAAAACAATTGGTCGAAAATAAGTCTATGGAATGACCAAAAGATCAATGGGAAATGTAACAAGGTTGACCCAATCAATTAGACTATAATATAATAATTGAAAGTGGTTAGGAAGTTATGGATTGTAATTAGTGAGAATTTTATTTCATTGCATCTACAAATAAGATGTAAAGGCTATGCAAATATCAAGTGAGTGACGTATGATGACCATGTAATGAAGTGTGAATTGTGGTTTAGTAAATAATAGTTTTAAACACCTTCTATGAGTGTTTGATGAATATATGAGTGATAATCTCATTAGTTTGTTGGTTTTCCCCCCAGGAGAGCAGTTTCCAAGGTTATTTCTGTGTAATATGTTGATGTTTTGTCTGGCATTGTTTTATGTCTAATTGTGTTTAACTATATGAAACAATTTTCAAGCTTATTATAATTGGTATTAAAACCAACACGAAACTGGAAATATGTCCTTAATTTATATCTTGTTTATGGACCTTGAATCAATGTACATTCTCCACTATCCTCCTTTCTTAGGTGAAAGTACAATCTGCACTATGCATGGACTCAAACTTTACCTAATCAATCCTCTTTCTAATAGTTTATGAACCTTTTTGTTTGAGTTTTCAATATTTGCTGGTGTCATTTTATGTGGAACCTTGTTTTGCAAAATGGATCTTTATATGGGGTCAATATGATGGGATATTCTCCTCACATGTGGTAGTCCCTTTGTCATTTCTCCATAAATAATTTCTTTAAATTCAAACAACATCTTCTAATCCACTTCTGCAGGAATATCACCCCTGTTCACCCATGTGACGAGACCTTTTGGTATGGAATCAATACAAAAATTTGTCCCTTTGTTGAGAACAACATTATCCACTTCCAAAAAAATTTGCTAGTGCTTCCATCATCAGTCGTTTTCTCCTTTAGGGGTACCATCAAGGTTTTGTTTCCACATTTTCTAATCATAACAATATTTTTATCGCCATCTACATAATGTTTCTATCATATTGATAGGGTCTACCCAATTATAGATGACATGCATCCATTGGTACTACATCACACATTACACTATCATGATAACTTCCAATTTTGATATTAATTAAACATTGTTGAGAAATAATGACATGGTTCCCTTTCTACAATTGTGAGACTCTATAAGCCTAAGGATGTGGTCTACACCTTAGGTCCTTAGATTAATATTTTATATAAATTCTGTGGAGAATATGTTTTTATTTGTTCCTCCATCTATAGTTAAAGAACAACTCTTACTTCCAATTCAACACATTGTCTTGAAAACAAACTTTCCATGGTATGGTTATTCAATCCTTGGATGGGTAGTAGGATTCAACATTGTCCTTCTTAACATTAGGTTCCCTCCATATTTTGTCTATGTTACATCAACATAATATCCAACTATATATCCAAGAGTGTTCTCTACTTCTTGATCAACATGGGTATTTTTTCTCCTGCCTCCTTATAGTATGAAAAATGTCAATACATTGATAAGCCTTGTGTCCTTATGTTTAACACTAATAAAAAATTATAGTGGACCTTCAAGTCCCTCTAACTTTGAATTTTCCTCTTCCACCAACATTTTCTATACCTCTATCGGCTTCATGTATCCTTCAAAATTCTTGGGTTGGAACACTAGCACTATTTTTCTCTTCTCCTTTGGTTCCACTACTCTGTCCTCCTATAGACAGAGTTCTACCTTGACCTATAACTACTTCTTTCCCTCTAATAATAATATTATTCCTATAAAATTTATCCCATGCCTTCAAGGAAAGATGGTATGGTTCTCCAATTTTCCTAATTCTCAGAATTCCTAACTCATCTTGTATTGTATACTTCAATCCATTAATGTACCTAGACAAAGATTCATCACCGTAATAATGACTATGTCTATATTTGATGGAAAATATATACAATTCCTCTATATACTCAACAATCATCTCTTTTTTCCTTAGTTTATGCAACTTTCTATAAATATTCAAAGTACAACTAACACACAACTAAAAGGAAGGAATTTACCTTTCCTCTTACCACCATTTTGTTCCAAGTTCTATTTTTATCCTTTCCTTTCCTCTATCTATCTAATTGTATAGAGTCCCACCATAAATACGCATGACCCTTCAGCTTCAAGAAATCCATTTTTACTTTATTAGGATGCTCAATTTTCTCCATATCAAATAATTTCTTCATATCTCAGATCCAACCAAACAACTCTTATGGGTTCATACTCCCTAAATAGGTAGATTCCTCTATATTAGGATTCCCTCTTAATTCTATTAGGTATTTAACAAGTATTTCCCTAGGGTATTTAACTGCCTCAACTTCTTCTTGGGAAATTTCAACCTCTACTTCCTAAAAAATTACATCCTAATCCTCATCTCCAACTCCTCTCCTCTGAGTTGTCTTCGTGGAATCCATTTTGGCTTTGACAACCCTTACTGTTTGAACAGATTCATCAATTATAGAACCACCAATTACATCATGATCATTTTTTCTCTTGTATCTACCCTGTATATTCACTCGTTTGTTATCCATAAACCAATTCTCTTACAGTTACATCTAGTAATTCCTCTACTGGAATTGTAATTATCCAAAAAAAATACCCAACACTTTCCCTCACCCGACATTGTTCAAAATCGTAGGACACAACCCTCTTTGATACCAAACTTGGTGCAACCTGATAACCAACTATAAAGGTTGTGGTCAAAGTACATAGCTTCAAAAAACACAAACACAAAAATGTAGAGGCTCAAGAAAATTAAAAAATGCTCATTCAACTATTTCATTAAACTCATAAACTGTGATACATTTACAATTATAATTGAAACCCATGTTCTTAAGCTTAGGTGTTTTTTTACTCAAAATTACATACATAGATCACACTATTTTTATTATTGCTTAGCCCTTTTGTTCTCCATTTCTTAGTTTCTTCTTTTCTTTTCTTCCTCTTTTCTATATTCGTTCTTAGAATATCCTCCAACACCTCTCTTCGCCAAAATATTCCTTATGCTTCTCATTCCCTCTCCTCTTTGGTTCATTAAATATTATATTTTAAAAAATTAATGAGAATTCATGTTTAGATATTCAATCTTTAAAAAACCCAAGACTTGATCGTATGGATGATGTGTTGGGTGTGTTATATGCTTTGCATGTAAATTGACAGTCAAATTTGATAGTCAACTAGTATTAATTTGACTTGAATTGAAGTAAATAGATTGTAGAAGCATGATCAACTGACCATATAGGACAATTGATTGGTCATCGAACAAGACTAGTAGACATGAAATTAAATGAGCACAAAGTGAGAATGGATTTGACGAACACTTGGATGATGAGAGAACCAATGGGAGATCGACTATGGTTGAATTAGTCAAGTAAATTGTAACATAATCACTATATTTATCTAGGAAATTATGGATTTCCATTAATTAAAATTTTGTTGTAACTAACACAGATACAACAAGTTAGTGTATGTCTTGAAGTTATAAATATGATGTAAGGTATAAGAGAACTAGAGTAGAAGTGATATATCACTTGAAGAGAATAGTATAGATAAGTGAATTCATGCTTGAGGTATTGAAATATAGTAAATACCTGTTGTAAACATTGGTAAAAAGTGTTACTAGTAAATGAGTGATTAAGCTCATTTTTCTAGTTTTCCCCAATTGAGTTGTTTCAAGAGTAATTTCTATGTACTATGTGTGATTGTGTTTTGTGCCATTGTTAATTATGTTATTGGTTTAATTGTAATAATCATAATTCATAGTCACAGTAATAGGTATTAGAACCAAAGAGTTGGTATTAGAGATATATTCGGCTTCAAGAGGACACCTTTCTTGCTGAGGGTTTGGTTTGTTCTTGGACCTAGAGAATACCTAGTTTCAGTGGGAGTTCTCAAATGAACTATTCATAGTTGAGAATGGATGATAGTTCAAGGATAGAAATTGAAAAGTTTAATGGATAGAATTTTGATCTTTGGAAGATTAAAATGGAGGACATCCTTATGGATAAGGAATAATGGGTTGTTGTCAACCCCATAACCAATCCGATAGGTATTTGAAAGGAATATTGGTAGAAAACCAACAAGAAAACAAGGAGTACAATTCAACTTTATTTAGAATATTTTGTATTGTTGAATGTCTCAAATAAGGCACTACGAAGAAATCGTGGGAAAATTTAGAGATCTTGTACCATTCAAAATATATGGTTAACAAGTTGTTTCATTGGAAGAAACTATATCTTTTGAGGATGAATGAAGGTGACTCAATTACAGATAAATTGAATGTGTTCAACACTATGATTAGTTAGTTATTATCTGTGGATATTAAAATCATAGAGGAGGATAAATGTATCGGTGTGTTTTGTTCTTTTCCATACTCATGGGATATCCTAGTCATGGTTATTGGGATAAATATTATCCAATTGAATATTGATGATGTGGTTGTATGTATGTTTCTAGAGGGTATGGGACAAAAGAACATGGAAGAATAAAACCACAACACCTTAATGGTGAGAGGTCGACTCATTGACATAGGAAAATGTAAAATATATGATATACGATCAAGTTCGAGATATATAAATACCTCAGTCCAATGTCGATAAGATGATGGAAATGTATAAAAGTTAGGAATTATAAGCGAGACTTTAAGTTAATAAAATCCACGAAGTAGAAAGGATATAAAGAAGGACATTCGATTAGAACTAAGCCTTCAAATGAAGAAAAATGGGATGTGTATTTGTCCTTGATATAAAGTACACGAGCATATCATGATTCTTCGTTGATCAACTTTGGTGCGTTGTTTTATATGATGCCATGCAGAGAGCGGTTATGCGAATATGAGAAATTTGACAATGATGATGTTATTCTAGGAGCTGATTCATCGACCAGGGTTTTTGGAGGAGTTAAATTTTGACTATTATTAAAAAATGGAAGGAGAGGAAACCTTTTATATGTGTTGCATATCCCATGTTTGTCTTGAAACCTATTTTTTGTTAGTAAGATGAGGAATGTAGATGTGTATATTGTATTTGAGAAAGATATGTGTAAGATTGCGCGAAGAGAAATGGTCTTGATGAGAGAAGTCCAGATTAGAACATTATACAATGTATTGGGAAGAAAAAATACCAATGGATGTATGAATACAATCTCTCTTGAATCCGATGATATGTATTCATGTCTAGTCGACTTGACCATATTATGGCATCAAACAGATGGGACAAAATGGTGAGAAAGGACTTCTTCCTATGAATAATAAAGGTATGGTCAAAGTTATACCTACTTGTCTTGAATAATTAAAACTTAGTGAACATTAAATTTATGGTAAGTAGAGTCATGTAAGTTTTCCATCTAGGGTTACTAGGGCCAATGAAATATTAGAGTTAATACATAGTGATGTGTTTAGACCAATACCAGTTCCATGACTAGCATGATCATAGTATGGCATCTCTTTCATACACGATTTTTCCAAAATGATGTGGTTGTATTTTATGAGGAAGAATTTTGAGGTCTTTGAGAAGCTTCAAGAGTTCAAATCTCTTATAGAAAATTAGATTGGTGAAAAAATCAAGGTGTTGAAAGCTGATTGTAGTAGGGATTTCTCCCTTACTACGGGGCAGGAATGGCTAACTTCCATCTATAAGACAGAAGGGTAGGGTTCCTGATGGTAATGCAAGAAAAACAAAACAAAAATGAAGCAAAGAGAACAAAAAAGAAAGAAACGGAAACCCCGCACATAAGGTTAGACTCCATAACCATACATACAACTTGTTAGAACATAAAATGAACCTGTAAGAAAACTAAGTTAGAAAAAATAGAATAAAAATGACATTAAACAAAGCTTATACCTCTTGGTGGAAATGGGCCACCATGCCCTAGCTTGGAGAAGCACCTCTCTCTTGAGAATGAGGGAGCTGTGGCTCAATGTGAGGATGGATGAGAGGGAGTGTGAATGGCTTGAGAGGCAAATGGTCTCAAGGCATCCACTCAGGCAGCATAATAGTATGCAAGGGAGGAATGTTTTGAGAGTGACCCCCACCCCTCTATTTATAGCTTTTTTAGGGTTCCAAGCCCCTGGTAAGGGCTTTAGCCCCTTTTTTGGTCTTTAGCCCACTTCGCTCAATCTTTAGCTCCTTTTAGGGTTTTAGGCTCCTTTTAGGGGTTTTAGCCCCTTTTTGGAGGCTTTAGCCCCTATGAGAGTTATTCAGGCTCTTTTTAGGGGTTTTTAAGCCCTTTTTTCATGTTTTTAAGCCTTCTTGAGGGTGTGGGGGTCAAATGGGGTCAAATGAGGGTCATGTATGGGTGTCCTTGGGTGGTGTAGGCAATGTAGAGTTGAGTGAGAGATTTTTTGGGTGAACAGATTTCCCCTTGATGTGTGAGGGTAGGAGCACATCGGATGGCCAATGNTGGGGCATGGTGGCTTTTGGTTTTTGTATTAATATGGTTCCCATCAATGGGTGAGATACAAATAATGTGTGACATGTATATGGACAAGGTGGGAATCCCTATGCTCGTAAAAATGTCAAAATAATGATGTGATCTATGCTCTATAATAAAAGAGTTGATCATGTACAATTGATGATACATAGTGGTTGCCTCAATGAGAGGTTGAATACAATACTGATATGAATAACTGCTACATTGGACCCATGGAATTCTCATGGAATGCTATATCTTCATGACTAATGACCTACTGGATCTGGAATGGTACATAGCTATATGGACTCACTGATTGAGAGTCAGAGTCTCTATGGTACAAGTATGCTACATCAATCATAAATCTATATAGAAGCACTGTTGGGGCTTCTGAACATTGTCTCCAATGCAAATCGAAAATCATAAGGGACATAAACTTGTTTAGGTCCCTCAAATAGACTCATCAATGTGCTAGATTCAAGTGACATCCAAGGTCTTCGACCAAATACTACATGGAGTAATACCCTGTATGAATCTCAAGGGTGCGATGATGTAGTTGGAGTCGAGCACATGAGAAACAACCATCCCGAGAGGGATTAAGGAATCCTCTCAAGTGGTCCAAGGAACTCATCAATGAGGTTAATGAACCCAAGATATAGGGATCTCTGGGTCTATCCTTTGGGATATGTGTGTTGTCATCGACAGAGGGAGACCTGCCCCTGGTTAAGGCAATGATGTTTCCTTGACCCGAAGCGTGAGGGAGATAACCAAAAGATGTGAGACAATTTGAGGACTGACCCACTGAATGGGAGGGGGGAGGAGTTGAACCGGGGTAGAGGGAGTGTGGTGGACTCAAACTTCCTTTGTTCAGAGTATGACAACAAAGCGGACCAGGTGTCAAATGAAACTGAATCATGGGAAAGGGATCATAGCTGTAATGCTGGGAATGTCACTGTAGATAGGAAATACTTGGGGGAGGTAGAATTTTGGTATTGATGGGATCCAAGGAAGACACATTGAAGAGTACTCTGAACAAAGGTGACCCAAAGTGGGAATGCTGCCAAACTGTTATCTGTAGGGTGGTGTCTAAAGACACCATTGTGGTATGATCTCATGGATTTTTGGTGAGCTCGAGAAAGTAAATGCTCAATGGTGCTTTCAATTTTAGAGAGTATGAAAGAATGAAGAAGACTCCAGTGGGGGCTCTTTTCATTGGTAGTCTCCTATGCTTGAAATAGGATAAAAGTATACATAGGAGAGCTTTCCCATCCTGTAGGGGATGAGAGACATTTTTACCGTTGGTAGTCTAATCAGGCCGAAAAAGGTTAAACCTATACTGACTAGACGATCATTCAAATACTTTTACGAGCATGAATGAAACCAAGTTTGCTCAGCAATCTTTTCTTGATGAGAAGGCTAGAAAAGAGCTTAACGACAACCCATGGTGAGCTTTTTCATAAAGTTTGACCTTTCTGCCCGAGAAAGCATACAAGTATGCAAAGGGGAATGGTCTTAGCTTGAATGTGCCATGGTGGTCCTTTTCATTTGATGGTATACATAGTCCGTAAAAGGATACAAACGAGACGATGTAGATGCCCTTTCCTATACTTTAATGAGCAGGAAAGGAAGCAGCTGTGCTCGACAATCTTTCCATTCTTTTAGGAGTCAGAAAAAAGCTTAAAAGAAACTCCATTATGGTCAACTGATCGAGGGGGCATTGATGGTGCCCCCATGTTGGGACAATGGATAGTGGTCCAAAGGTCATCCGTGTAGTATGGATGGAGCAGGTGGCCCTTGGACATACAAGGGATAGATCACGACAGAGGCACGCAAGTCAATGTGGCAGAGGCACACAAACCAAGGTGGCTCTTGGACAGAGTTCAGGAGAGTCGTGTGTGAATTGTGGTGGATGGACTTGACTACATGTGATGTGAGTGCAAGTCCAAAGGTATTTATATGCCAAATTCATGCAAAGGAAATGATTCGTCTTTCGGTTGATGGTCCAGATATCCGCATAAGGTGCGATGGACAGAGTAGACAACTATGTGTTAAAAATCAAAATGATGTGCCTTACGGGTGGTGGCCTGAGAACCCCCATGAGTGGCAGTAGGAAAGTGTGATGCAAGTACAAGTCCGAAGACACTTACATCACCATGTGGCACGTAGACTGAGGTAACTTCAAAGAAGTGGTCCCAAAAATTACTTGTTAAACATGAGATGATGGTCTCATTATAAATAAAAGATGGAAATTTGAGCCCGAAGGTGTGAGGGGTGTCTCAAACAGGCTATGGGTGACTCTGAATTAGATACTAATGGTGCTGCCCCTGAATGGGGGTCTTTGATTTGTGGTAAAAACATTGCAAAAAAAAAAAGGGAAAAACTACGCTATAAGGGACTCATAATGGTTATATCAGGCATAGACTCTCTTGAGGTGGAGCCCGTTGCGTGGCTTCTTCAAGAGTCAACCATCTGAGTCAGTGAAGACGTATGCCCCCTTGCTAAGACGAAGGTCATTGGCAAGGCAGGGTGACAGAATCTGGTCTTTTTTGGGAAGAATCGATTCCACACTATTGTTTAAAGGGAATGGGGTAAAACCAAAGGTGGTCTTACATATATCTCTCTCATCGCGTAAGTGGTGCTGGGATAGATCAGGTAGATCTTCCACAGCCGATGAGACAAAAGGGAAATTGGTGCTAGAGATCATGTAAATGGTATTGGTTGTGGTTTTTGTGGCCTTTCCCCCAGCCTCTGTTGGAGGAAGAGGGGCAGGCCTGGAGACAGGAGGAGTCTTTGATGGACTTAGAGGTAGGTGCAACATCATCTCAATTAGATGGACATGAGTCAACACATCCTCGGGCCTTAGAGGTAGGGAAGGTGGTTCAAGGTACCACACAGGATCTTCCAGTGTGAAATCCTGTAGATTACGGGTTGCCAAGATAGACTTACTCATGATCTCGGATGGTAAGAAAAGGAAAGGGAAAAGGAAAAGGAAAAGGATCGTGTTGATCGGGAATGAACCCAATGTTTCCCTGGTAACTGAGGTTGTGGCTGCAGATGGGGTTGTGGCTGTGGATGATGCTGCGACTGTGGATGATACTATGGTTGTTGATGGTGTTGTGGCTGTGGATGGTGTTGTGGTTGCGGTTGGGGCTGCGGCTGCAGTTGTTGTTTGGGTGCAACAGTGTTGGATGAGAGCATGCACAACTCCATAGTCTCATTTGGTGTCAGTGGTGGTGACACTAAGGGGAAAGAAGCTATCATGGTGGTATCGACAAACAACCTAGGGCTCACATTCAATAATGGGGAGGCTGGTATGTTTTCAACTATTGTGTTGACCACAAGGATAACATTGGTGGGTGTAGTATGCCCTTGTGGATCAATGGTGTTGATCATAGGGATAATGTTGGTGGGTGTCATTATCCCTTGTAGATCATGATAAGTCAGTTGGTCAATCGTCACGATTTTCCCTTCATGGGGGAACATCATGAGATGAAAAATAGTTGATGCTATGGCTCTCATGGCATACATATAACTTCTTCTGAGGAGAAGGTTATGGTCCAATTGCGCATTGACAACCTCTATGTCAATCAGAACTGTCTTTTTGGCTAATGTGATGGGGACATGGGGGAGGATTCCTTGAGATTTAGTGGGATGGCCATTATAAGCCCACAGAGTCATAGAGGATGGTTGCAGAATTAGGGATCCAAGCTTCTACCAGACTAGGGTAGACATAATGCACATGGATGCCCCCTCATCCACTATGCACCAGTGCATGACCAAATTCTAGATAGACACCTGGATTTGGAAGGAAATGGTTGATGGCATTCGTGGTTCTCCATTCTCTATGTTGAATGTGATCAACTTGGAGTCAAAGGGGTCCACAGCACCAAGGGTGGCTAGTAAGGCCTTCTGTTGCGTTGGGAAAGTTTTGAGTACCTCAAGAGCAGACATGGAAGTAGGTGTTTGGTCCAAATCATCCATGATGTTGTAGTTGAAAATAGTTCTAGCCGTGGTGTTATTGGAAACATGATGTATGGGAGGCCATGGGAAAGGGGGTAACTGAAGAGGTGCATTGGTTTTTTTAGACGTAGATGTTGTTGATGTGTCAGCGGGTTCAGTGTTGGTTCCATACTGATTTCGTTTGGTTTGTAAATTGACCTCTTTAGTTGTCATAGCTAGCAGATGGTGAACACCTGTTTCTACCATCGGGGGTGCCCCCAGAGCATTGGAACTGGGTTGGGGAGGGGGTGCGGTTGCCACCAATCCTTGGAATGGTAATGGGTTTTGGAGCACCATAGGAGGAGGTCTTGGTGGTGCCGGGTTGGGTTGAGCTTGGTCTGTTGTATTGGTGGCGTGTTGAACCTTGTTTCTAATGGCCTGTTTAGCGTGACCCATGAAGGGACACTCGAATGTGTAGTGCCTGTAGACCTCACATATTATGCACAGTTGGTTTGTATGCAATGGAACATTGCGTCTTGGTGCATTTGGTCATTGAGGATTTTGGGCTGGTCAGTTTTTTGCAGCATTGTTGGGAGGATTTGGTTATTAACTGCCTCCCTACAGTTGATTGTTGCCTTGGTTTTGGGGTCGGTTATTCCTGGCTTGCCCTTGTTGGTTATTGGGGGCTGGCTGGTTGGGACAGTTTTGCTATGCAAACACCTGTCCTAATGGAGTAGGGGCAGGGGCTTGAACAACTTGCACAGGTGGTGCATAGTAGACTTGGGTGGGTGCAGGTGCCACAAATGTGGGAATTTGTCCCGCATATTTCTGTGTTAGCCAAGCTAATGCCTAGGCCTACTGTGGTGGCACAGGTTGTGCATAAGAAGTCGTGGATCCAGATTGGGACATCATTCTTGCATAGTCTAGAGTTTAGTTTTGGTAGGAAATACTAGCAGTGTTTTTGGTTGTGGTGGTATTGCAGGTGGTGTCGGATGGTGCTGTGGTTGGTGAGAGACATAACCTATGATGCCATCTGTAGCATGGGATGCCCCCGATGCATCCCGGTAGGAGATGCCTACACAGGGAGCGTCTAGAATGATGGTGTAAAGGTATTTAGAATGTGCATAGATTAGATCAAACTGCTAGGCTTTCAATATGGCCTTCTCTTCATATTGGGGACGTTCGGATGCGATGTCCTTTGCTATAGGTGGGAGCAAGATTTTAAGGAACCAAACCAGGAAGATCTTGTCATTAAGTTGGATCTTACACAAACTATGGTGTCGCTGCCACTCATGGATGTGTTTGGTTATGTGGGTCACAGTATTCTTTCAGAAATATAACAAGATCTCCACCCCTTCATGATATCTGATGGGGAGTTGGAAATATTGCAGGAACATGAAATCCAGGGAGTTGAAATTCGGGTACTTGGGTTGTGGTAGCTCAATGTACCACTTGGCTGCAGCACCTGTGAGGGTGCATTGGAATAGTATTAGCCTTATCGAGTCATCTATGATGTTGTTTGATGAGCACTATAGATGAAACATCATGATGTGGTTTTGGGGGCACTCCCCTGCCTTCCCTTCAAACTTTGGTATGTCTGAGGGAAGTTTGGTTGGCATGGGAGGCCAATAAGTTTGATGGAAGATAGGGTCATTTGTTAACCGAGCCAAATCAAGCAAGTTGAGACGTGCCATGAAAGGACGGTTTGACCCAAGGTTATTGTGAGATGGGGTAGCCATGGTGGTGGGGTTTGCAGGGACATGATGCACCTGCATAACTGGGGGTACTTGTGGCACCATTGTGGACAGGCTAGTGCCCCCAAGTGTGGTGGGAGGGACAGTGTAGGTGGAAGGGAAATTTCCCCCATGTATGACAGGAGGGGCAGTGTAGGTGGAAGGGCCACTGCTCCCATGTATCCTAAGTGGATCCAGGTTTGCACTAGCCATGGGGCTTGATGGTGCAGTGTGCATATCTGGTTCAAACTGATATGATTCTAAATCTAAATCAGAGGCTGTGTGGCCTTCTGATGGTGTAGAGGGTCATCGAGAATGGTCTCAACAATGTTGGTTTAATGACCCGTACTGTGGTGGTTCACCTCTTAGGCGTGAGGAAGAGCATGAGGGATCAATTGTGTCAGATTTGTATGTCAAAATGGTGTTAATGATTTTTGGACCCTGGTTTTAATGGCTTCCTATTGGATTCAGGTCGTCACTCGACCACCAAGACTGCCAGAAGATAGTGCTTGGCTTTTTCCTCACTGGAGTGCTAGTCAATCGATGGGGGTCGTTTCCCATTTCGCTTGGCAATTCCTCTTAGCGGCCAGCTACTTTGTGTTATTTTTTCAACATTAAGCTAGCATATCATTAGGATCTTTAAACCGAGAGAACAACGAGCACAACAATCTAACACAAGAGACAATGAACACAGTGTTTTTCCTTAGGGAAACCATAAATGGAGAAAACCCGGCAACTTCCTCTGAGATAGAATCAGCACCAAAGTGAAACCCAGAAATAGTAAGACAATCTCCCAACATCAGTAAGCTCTTTCCTCTTGCCCCAGTGTCTTTCTCTTCCTCAACTATGTGCTACACTTGAGTGTGTATGAGATGTGTGCTAAATAGAGAGTCCAACTCTCTATTTATACTAATCCCGACATGACTAAAACCCTACTAGGGCCGACCTCACTAGGAGAGTCTAATAACCCTAGTGCCCCAAAACTGCGGGGACTTTAACCCTTAGACAATAGGAGGGTTACCCACAATGACTTGACATGACTTTTTTACATTATTAATTCTCTCAATCAGAACATCAGGGCATGGGATGACACAAGAACATCCCATAATAAACATTGGGTTACAATAGATGAGAAATACAAGTGAATACATTTCAAAGTTACAATTACATTAACACTCCCTCTTAACTAGGACGGTATTCTCTCGACACAATTTTCATCACTGGTCTTCTTCTCTGGGTCTTCTCGTCATATGCATCTTCAAGTCATCTTTGGATTCAACTCTTCTTTGTCTTAAAGTCATCTTCATATTTGGATCTGGATCATCACTTGATCTGGATCATAATCACTGGATCTGAATCATCACTCGATCTGGATCATCTATAGCATCATTCCTGGCTCTGGATCATCCCTCGATTTGGATCATCTCTGTAGCATCATCTCTAGATCTGGATCTTCCCTCGATATGGATCATCTTTGTTGGATCATCAATACTGAATCTTCACGGGTGCTATCTCATGATTCTTCTCATCATAGGAAGTTCTATAGATCCATCCCTTTTTCATGCTGGATGTGGGCCTAACCACCATGTAGGTCTTCTCCCAGCACTTACATCTAATCATGTAGGAACTAACCTATAATCATATCAGAAAGGCATGCCCAACACTCACTTCTGACCATGTGGGAACCAATCCCACAACCCTGTCAGAAAGGCCTAGCAATCACATTTGACACATGTGAGGAACCAATCCAACATGCATGTTCAAAAAGGATCAGCACTTATAATTGACACATGTGAGGAACCAATCCAACATACATGTTCAAAAAGGCTCTGCACTTACATTCGACACATGCGAGGAACCAATCCAACATGCATGTTCGAAAACACTCTGCACTTACATCTGACACATGTGAGGAACCAATCCAACATGCATGTTCAGAAGGGCATGCACTCACATCTGATCAAGTAGGAACCAATCCTATAGTCATATCAGAATGGCCCCCAGTCCCAGACTGAGCTACCTAGTAACTGACCAGGTGCCTCCATTCCCAGAATGGTAGTTGCCCTTACATCTGTCCCACTCAACAGAATGGCCAACATTCACATCTGACTTGGGAGGAACCTAATCCTTTAACCATGAAAGAATGGCTCAGCCCTTACATTTGACCTACTCGTCAGAATGGCTCTCTCAGTCTTGGAATGAGTGTTCCTGGTAACTGACCAGGTACCTCCATTCCAAGAATGGAATTCAACACTCATATATGACATGGAAGGAACCAATCCTCTCACCATGATAGAATGGCTCAGCCCTTACATATGACCATGGAAGGAACCAATCCTCTGACCATGTCAAAATGTCCATGGGACTCATCACTTTCCCTTGGAGGAAACCTCAATATGGAGAACACCAATATTCTCCCTGAAGTACTCAAACTTCACCCTAGCCAATGGCTTCATCAATACATCAGCTATTTGTTCCTCCATCGCAACATACTGGAGCTTCACTGCTCCCCTTTGCACCATATCCCTGATATAGTGATACTTGATCTCAATATGCTTCGACTTGTCATGGAACACTGGATTCTATGAAAACTTCACGCAACTCTAGTTGTCACAATGTATACAAGTAGCATCCATCTAGAGATCAAATAAATCAAACAGTAGCTTCTACAGCTATACTGCCGCACAACCAGCTGAACAAGTTGCGACATACTCTGCTTTAGCTGTACTCAGTGCCAGACAGGATTGCTTCCTGCTAAACCAAGAGATCACACCTGATCCCATATTGAAACAACACCCTGAAGTGCTCTTCCTATCGATGGCACTGTCTGCCCAATCTAAATCAACATAACCCTCTAGGTTAATCTTTTGATTTGCCTCATACTTGAGTCCATAATCAATTGTACCCCTCAGGTACCTTAGAATATGCTTTGCAGCAATCAAGTGAACATTTCTCGGATCTGTCAAGAACTGGCTCAAGGTGTTCACAACAAAGCAAATGTCTAGTCTCATGTTCCTCAGATACATCAAGGACCCAATCATCAACCATCTCTGATGAAGCATCACTCAATAGCTTCAGGTTCGATGCCATAGGTGTGGCCATAGCCTTGGAGTCCATCATCCCAAACCTCTTCAGGATCTCTACTACATACTTCCCTTGTCTAAGGGAGATTCCATCTGCATTCTGCCACACCTCCATACCTGTTACAAACATATCATCTACATATAGTAGAAGCATCACTAGGTTTCCATCTTCAACCTTGTAGTAAACGTTGGAATCTGCTTTAGTCTTGGTAAAGCCCAAACTGGATAGAAAGTTGTCAATTCTTCCGTACCATGCCCTGGGTGCTTGTTTCAAACTGTACAGGGATTTCTTCAGTCTACACACATGAGACTCCCTGTCATGTGTCTCAAAACCGAGTGGTTGTTCTACATACACTTCCTCTTCCACTACACCATTCAAGAAAGCAGTCTTGACATCCATTTGGTGTATCTTCCATTTCATTACTACAACCAAAGCAAGTAATGATCTAATGGAAGTGTATCTGGCTACAAGAGAAAAGTTTTCTTCATAGTCTATTCCTTCCTTCTGTGAGAAGCCATGAGCCACAAATCTTGCCTTATATTTCTCCATGCTATCGTCTGTAGCATGCTTGATCTTGTAGATCTATTTGGAAGTTACAACTAACTTCCCTTCTGGTCTTGGGACAACATCCCAAACATCATTCTTCATGATTGATTGATATTCTTTGATCATCGCATCCTTCCATTCTTTCCGTTCTGTCGCTTCTTCATAACTAGAAGGTTCTTCTTTGATAAAGTCACATAGTAAGGGTACATATGCGAAGCAAGATCTGGTTCTCTTTCTTTCTCTGTGATTTTCTTCTATAGCCCCGTATCTTTCCACACCTTGGATAATTTCTCGTACCCAAGCAGGTTTCCTCTTATGAGGATTATTCTTCTGAGGTTGATCTACAGGTCTTTTTGGTTCTTCAAATTCTCCATCTTCTTCTTGAATTTCTTCATTCATGGTTGTATCATGAATTCTAGGAGCTTCATATTCTTCAGGTTCTTCAGCAGGTCTCTTTCTGTATTTGTTGTAAGCTGTGTTTTCATCAAATGTTACATCCCTACTGATGTCGATCTTCTTGTATCCTAGGAAGTATATTTTGTAAGCCTTCGAGCTTTCAGAGTATCCCACAAATATACCCTTCTTTCTTGAAGGATCTAGTTTTATTCTCTTCTCTTTTGGTATGTGTATGTACACTAGCCAGCCGAATATTCTAAGATGGCTTACTTCTAGTTTCTTTCTAGAGAAGACTTCTTCAGGAGTCTTATTATTGAGTACTCTGTGTGGAGTACGGTTCTATACATACACCGTTGTTCTGGCTGCTTCTGCCCATAGATGCATAGGAAGATCTTGATCATGAAGCATTTCTCTTGCAGCTTCCATGATAGTTCTATTCTTCCTTTCTACAACCCCATTCTATTGTGGATTGTAAGGAGTGGAAAACTCCCTCTTAATCCCTAATTCTTTGCATAAGTATTTGAATTCATTTGATGTGAATTCCCCACCATTATCTGATCAAAAGGTCTTGATCTTCTTTTCTGTGTGGTTCTCGATCAAGGCTTTGAATTCCTTGAACTTACTGAACACTTCATATTTGTTCTTCATGAAGTAAATCCATGTCTTCTTAGAAAAGTCATCAATGAAAGAAACATAGTATACATACCTGCTTAGTGAACTTGATGAAATTGGACTGCATACATCGGAGTGGATGATTTCCAAGATTCCTTTTGCCTTGCTCTCGCTACTTGGAAATGTCTTCTTTGTATTCTTCCCTTTCGCACATCCTTTGCAGACCCCTTCATGTTTAGCTTGAATTTACGGAAGACCTTCAACATCTTTGCTTGTAAGTGGTAGTGCTCTGTAATGCACATGTGCAAGCCTTCTATGCCATAGTTCATTTGGCTCTACTGTGTCATGGACCATAGCTTGGTCTGAATGGCCCTTCAGCTTGTATAAACCTCCTTCTTGTTCTCCAATCACTATTGCATCCTCAATAGTATTTCCTCTTGGCCATCTATAAATGCAACCCTCATGCCTTTTGCATTCAATGCAGATATGGAGAGAAGGTTCTTCTTGAGTCCTAGTACAAATAGAACATCCTTCATTTTTATAGACTTTCCAAAGTCGAGCTTGTAGGAGGATTCACCACTACCTTTTATTGGATATTGGTAGTCATCTCCTAGCTTCACCTTATGGGGTGAATTATGTTCGGATAGTTTCTCAAAGGATTCTTTGAAACTTGTCATGTGTTTGGAAGCCCCACTGTCAATAAGCCAATATTTGCTTCCATGAGTGACAAATCCTGTGAGAGTGGAAATTAGAACATATTCATCCTTGCTTGAAGATTCTTCACTTTCTTGCTTTACTCTCTTCCTTGGAGGATCATCATCCTCAGCAGTGTGAGCATGATGTTTTCTTTTGGAGTTCTTCTTTTTCTTGGATCCATTCTTATTCATGGGACAATTTCTAGCAAAGTGTCCCATTTCATCACATGTATAACATCTAATTTTAGATGAACCTTTCTGATGAGAATGCTTACCTTGGTGATGATGCTTTTCCCTTCTTCCTTTCCTTGAGTGTACTATGAGAGCTTGATCTTCATTTCCCATATTTTATTCTTGAGCTACTATTAGAGCCTCTTCTTGAGAGCATTCTTCCCATAGTCTGCTGAACTTGACCAACTTCTTCCTAGCACAGATTCCTTGGATGAAAGAATCCCATGACCTAGGGAGGCCATTCAATGTTGTCATCACAATTTCTACATTCTCCACTTCTTCATCTACAAATTCTAGTTGTTCTTTGATCTGGGAGATCCTTGTGAATTATTATTGGATGGTCTCCTCATTTTGGATCTTGACATTCTTCAACTAGTTCCTTAGAGTCATCTTCTGATTGATGTTATTCCCTTCAAACAGTTTGGTTAGGGCATCAAACATGGATTTAGGTGTATTGAGGGAGGATACCTGTGGAATAAGGTGATCCTTGATAGAATCTGCAATGATCCTCTTTGCCATAACCAACTTCTTCTTATGTAAGGCCTTGGCCTTATCTTCCTCTGGAACTGGAACATCCTCATGGATGTAGGAGTCCAACTCATTCTCTTCCAGGACTAGGGAGATCCTATACTTCCAATCTCGGAAGTTATCAGCTCCCTCAAGATTTTCATCAAGCTTGGTATGATGAGACATCTTAACTGAGAACCTCAAATGGAAATACAAAATATTTAGATCTTACCAAGTCAAGATGTTGGATCTAGATTTGAAGCTGAAATCCTATAGTATTGGTTTAGGAGCAGATTAGGATTTTGCTTTTCCAGAGTTATGTCCAACCAAATGCTTTGAAATTGTTCCCTAACTTCGATTTTGGGGAGGATATCAATCTAGGCTTGGGCTCACTGAAAAATTCCTCTTCTGTGAAAAGCCCTAATTTCTGGCAGCAGTGTTGGGTCGAAAACTGAAAAACCTTAGAATTGGATTCTGCTTCGACAGAAAGATGCGCCCTAGGGAGGAGAGTTATTCCACCCTTCTTTTGCTGAAAATTTGTGGAGAGAGATCCACAAAATAGTAAGCCCTAGTTCTCGCAGTTGCACAGTGTCTTATTCTTAGGTTAGCTCTGATACCATGTTACTTTTTCAACATTAAGCTAGCATATCATTAGGATATTTAAACTAAGAGAACAACAAGCACAAAAATCAAACACAAGAGACAATGAACACAGTGTTTTTCCTCGAGGAAACCATAAATGGAGAAAACCCCACAACTTCCTCTGAGATAGAATCAACACCAAAGTGAAACCCAAAAACAATAAGACAATCTCCTGAGAATAGTAAGCTCTTTCCTCTTGCCCCAGTGTCTTTCTCTTCCTCAACTATGTGCTACACTTGAGTGTGTATGAGATGTGTGCTAAATAGGGAGTCCAACTCTCTATTTATACTAATCTCGACATGACTAAAATCCTACTAGGGCCGACCTCACTAGGATATTCTAATGACCCTAGTGCCTCGAAACTATGGGGACTTTAACCCTTAGGCAATAGGAGGGTTACCCACAATGACTTGACATGACTTGTTTACATTATTGATTCTCTTGATCGAAACATTGGGGCATGACATGACACCAGAACATCCCGGAATAAACATCAGGTTACAATAGATGAGAAATACAAGTGAATACATTCCGAAGTTACAATTACATTAACACTTTGGGGTTCCCGTGGTACTCCTCACAATGAGTTTTCGGGTTGAGCCCAAGTACTTCCCACAATTAAGGCAGTTAGGGACTTATGTCCTCAGAGACTGCAGCTGTTTGACTTAGTGTAAATTGTAAATTTTAATGGCTCACTCAGCGTCATGAACTGAGTTGGGTTGATTTATATGGTATGGTTTGTGTGTATTTATTTTGTCTTTCTGTTATACTTAGTGGCTACTTAAATGGTTTATGAATATTTCATGGAGTTCATAACATTGTGAATGAAAGCAGTAAATAGTAATCAGAAATTTTACACATGTACCATTTGTGAACCTGAACTATGATAGCCTGATTAGGTGACTAACTTGCACCTATATTTCTCTTCAAACAGAAAAGGGTACTGGGCTCTCAACACAATAGGACTAAGCCCATCTGTAGATCCACAGGTCACCCTCCGGATGCAAGGTTGGTCAACAGGGAGGATGCTGAGTGCTGTGAGAAGCCCTCCTTCTCTACCCCCTCTACCTTCCAAGTCACCCCTTTTTACTGGCTTCAAAAAAAATAGGTGAAGTTTCTATTACTATTCGAGATTCACCCTTCGTCTTATCCCAGAATACCCCGAAGGGTGATGACTGGGTAGAGGAGGAAGGGCTAGGAAAGATGTTGATTTTAAGTAAATTTTAATCAAGCCTTGTTCATGTTCATTAATCCATTGATTTACACTTTGATTTACACATACTACAAATGAAATGAACAAAAACAGAAATAGAAATGGAAACAGAAACAATTTTGATGGACAGAGGCGGCTGAGCTGCACTGACAGTCCTTAACTTTAAAAAAAATTAAACTCTGAGAGATAGATCACACCTTTTGGGTCAAATGTGGCGAGGGGGTCACCAAATTTTCCAAGAAATAGGCGAGGGGTTCGCTCAGAATCTGCAGATAGAAGTGAGTTGACTTCTGAGAGGAGTTCGAACCTTTCGGGGAAAAATGGGCGACCTGGTTGCACCTGTCAGGCCAGAATGAGTGACCTGGTCCCCTATTTGGACCTGATAAGAGCGACCTGCTCTGAAAAGTGAATTTTTTTTGGTCCTGAGTCAAATCCAGCCGACAATAACCTGTAATGTGGAAAAATGGGCTCGGATTGGCCTTGAGGAGGCTCGACGGTAACTATAAATGCAAATAAACAGATATCTAAACTATATTTAACAGAAAATTAAACTAGGTTAACAGAATAGAAATAAAAACTAAAACTTTGAAAAATAAACCTAGGGATCCTGTGGGATCGACTTCGTATGGTCACCAATTCTGTAGCAGGGATTTCTCCCTTACTACAGGGTAGGAATGGCTACCTTCTGTCTATAGGACGGAAGGGTAGGGTTCCTGATGGTAATGCAATAAAAATGAAATAGAAATGAAGCAAAGAGAACATAAAAGAAAGAAATGGAAACCCTGCACACAAGGTTAGACTCCATAATCATGCATACAACTTGTTAGAACATAAAATGAACCTGCAAAAAAACTAAGTTAGAAAAACTAGAATAAAAATGACATTAAATAAAGCTTATACCTCTTGGTGGAAATGGGCCACCATGCCCTAGCTTGGAGAAGCACCTCTCTCTTGAGAATGGGGGAGCTATGGATCAATGGGAGGATGGATGAGAGGGAGTGTGAATGGATTGAGAGGAAAATGGTCTCAAGGCATCCACTCGGGCAGCATAACAGTATGCAAGGGAGGAATGTTTTGAGAGTGACCCCCACTATTCTATTTATAGCTTTTTTAGGGTTCTAAGCTCCTTGTTAGGGATTTAGCCCCTTTTTGGAGGCTTTAGCCCCTGTGAGAGCTATTTAGGATCTTTTTAGGGGTTTTTAAGCCCTTTTTCATGTTTTTAAGCCTTCTTGAGGGTGTGGGGGTCAAATGGGGTCAAATGAGGGTCGTGTATGGGTGTCCTTGGGTGGTGTAGGCCATGTAGAGCCGAGTGAGGGATTTTTTGGGTTAACAATGGTAATGGAGGATAATTCTATGGCAAGGTATTCAACCAGTTTTGCAGACAACATGGTATAGCTCGATAAAACATAACTCCATAAACACCTTAAAAATGGAGTTTATGGAAGAATGAATAGAAAAATGATGGATAAATAAGGGACGTGCTCAGTGGTGCAAGTACCACACAAGAATTTTGGGCATAAAAAGTGGACGTGGAATGATACAAGGTGAATAGGTTGCAGTCAATGGATATGGTAAAAAAGAATCCACATGAAGCATGAGATGGTAGTAAACCATCTGTTTCACATCTTATAGTATTTGGGTGTGATGCATTTATGTATGTCCCAAAAGAGAAAAGAAGCAAAATCAACAACAAGTCTGAGAAATAAATATTCATCGGGTATAAATATGAAGTGAAATGGGATAAGCTATGGAATCTAGTCATAAGGAAGTAATTTTATAGTAGAGATGTGATCTTCAGATAATTCAGAGGAACTTCTAAGATTGAAGAGGTTAGAAATGAAAAAGAACTAGAAAATAAAGAGTTTGAAATGAATGATGAAAACCTGGATTCATATGAGTCAACTAAATTTGACAAAGAGAGAGAAAAATATGTTGGAATATTGAACAATACTGAGAGGGGGGGGGTGAATCAATATTGATAAATTTTAACAATTAAAACCACTTTTAATTTATTTATGAACACACATGATAAAAAAAACACAGAACACAAATTTATCATGAAAGCCCAAATGGGTAAACCACCAATACTTCCTATTACTGCAAAATTATATTGACAAATAGTTTTCTCCTGCTTCCATGGAAAAGGATGGTACTACACCCTATTTTCTAGCAACTACTGGAAGGAGGCTACGAACCCCTATTTTATCACTTGCTGCTGAAAGGATGCTTCGACACCCTATTTTATTAGCTGTTGCTGAAAGGATGCTACAACACCCTTGTAGGCTTGTTTCCTGACCTAGCGCCTCCCAACTTCCCTTATATGATAATTTAATCTCTGATTGGCCTACATCAATCGATATACCAATCGAATGTATAGAGACACTTATTTGAAGGTATAAAGCATTGTTTATATACCATCAAACATATATCTTCGTCCAACAGTCACATATCTTCATCATGATTCTTCTCAGACAAATAAACTAATTCGACATTACTTCTCTATTTTTCATTTTTAAAACCTATTTAATTTATCAGTCGCTACCTTCCACATTCACTTTTCTATAACGTCCTTTCCACAACAAACTCTGTGCAATAGACCTTTTCATATTCAACTTTCTGAACCGACCTTTCCACAATTTGCGGGAACTTATTCCTTCTGCAATTGTAGGTTGTGGATTGCAGATGTAAACTTTGAATTTTCTCAAAAATTTATTCCGCAATTATCGTTCCACAATGACATTTCCGTAATAAAAAGTTCCTTCCTTTTGCAATTGCATATTGCAGATTGCGGGCGGATTTCAAATTTTCTCGAAAATTGCTTCCACAATTAGTCTTTGCAAATCATGTGAATCATCGATCAATTTTCAGGATACTCCTTTTGCATTGATTAGTTATCAAATGTGAAATTTCACTTTGGTACTCTATAATGTTATTTTCCACGCACATTTACATATCATATATGTTTCCTATCATCTATATACTTTTTTTATACAACCTAAACCATCCAACCTATGTTAAATAAGTTGATTACCACTCCACGATCCTGCATCGATTAATCAGAGGATCAATCACTCAATTTATTTTGATCGGACTTGATCCCCTTGATGGATCCCCTCATGTGTCTTTCCATCCTCATCACATATGCCATCGCTTTCCCTACCATTGGCTCCTCACTTATTCCTTTGTCATTATTGAACCCCTTTTAACATCAATGAGAACTTCATTCAACATTATTCCCCTTTCTCATTAATGGAAACATTAAATCATTCTCCCCCTTTGACATCAATGACAATGGTTTCTTTATGACACCTCCCTCTTTCAACATATCTCCCCTTGACATGTTGCTTTATCTTCCTCTTCCCCCTTTTTTACTGTAAGGAGATTACTCCCAAATTATGCCTAAGATGCTCAAATGTTTCTTTGGGAAGTGGCTTAGTGAAAATATCAGCAATATGTTCTTTAGTATTAATATATTCCAATCTAACCACTTTTTGAGAAACATGATATCTTAGAAAGTAATATTTTATTGGTATGTGCTTTGTTTTGGAGTGCATGAAAACATTTTTTGATATGCTTATGGAATTTGTATTGTCACAATTTATTACTATTGGATGCTCATACTTCACAAGTAAGTCTTATAATTTATGCCTCATCCAAATGACTTGAGTACAACATGATGTAGCAGAAATATATTCAGCCTCTGCTATAGATAGTGCTATGGAAGATTGTTTATTTCTTAACCATGATACCAAACAATTTCCCAAAAATAATGTTGCTCCACTAGCACTCTTTCGATCATCAACACTTTCTGCCCAATTTGCATCAATGAATGATTTTAAAGTACATTCTTAACATTTTGGGTACCATAAACCATAATTCATAGTTCCTTTTAGATATCTAAAGATTCTTTTTACTACAACCACATGTGTGTCTTTAGGAGCTGATTGAAATCTAGCAACCAATCCTACAACTTGCATTACATCTGGTCTTGTAACCGTTACATATAGTAGACTACCTATCATAGATCTATACATGGTATTCTCTACTTCTAAGGACTCATCATTTTTTCTTAGTTTACAACCAATTATCATAGGAGTATTCATAGGATTGGAGTCTTCCATCTTAAACTTATTAAGCATATATTTGATGTCCTTGGTTTGAGAAATGAAGATTCTTTTTTCGCATTGATAGACTTCTAATCCCAAGAAAAATGTTAATTCACACAACATTGACATTTCAAATTCCTTGCTCATTTCAAAAGCAAAGTTTAGAATTAGTATATGTATATTGCTTCCAAATATGATATCATCCACACAAACAATAACAATGATCATATTCTTATTTTCAATATTTATGTATATATTAATTACTATTAGTGGCTCCTCTTTTATATCCATGTTGCTTCAAGTAGTTATCTAGCCTTGAAAACCATGCTATTGGGGTTTGCTTGAGACCATAGAGTTCATTTTTTAGTTTGCAAACATAGTCTATATTCTCTGATAAAGGGAAAACCTTCCAGTTGTTTGATATAGAATTCCTATTCTAGTTTCCCATTTAGAAATGCATACTTGACATACATTTGATATACTTTGAAGTTTTTATAACATGAAAATGGAAAAAACATTATGATTGCTTCAAGTATTGGTATAGGTGCAAAGGTTTCTTCAAAATAAATACCTTCCACTTGAGCATATTTTTTACATACTAACCTTTCTTTCTTTCTTATCACTTTTCCATTTTCATTTAACTTGTTTTTGAAAACCCACTTGGTTCCTACAATATTCTTGTTTGTAGGTCTTCGAACAAGTTCCCAAGTTTGGTTCTTCTCAATTTGATCCAACTCTTCATTCATGGATTTGATCCAATCATCATTTTTTCTAGATTCTGCAAAGTTCTTAGGTTCCACCACTGATAGTAAGGATTGCTCATCAAATAGTAGTTTAATTATTGTACTAACTCCAACATATTTATCACCTATGATTTGTGTCTCAGGATGATTCTTTTGTATTCTCATAGATGGAGATTTTGTACCATATCTTGGAGAGTCTTCATCTCCACTTTCCCATGAGTGTTTTTTTTCTACTCTTTCTTCTTATTCTTCAAGAACATCCTCTTCTTGTGAAATTTTTTTTTATCATTTATTTCTTCATCATCAGTTTCTTCAACATCCTCTCTTCCTTGTATTTGTATTCTTCTTGACTTAGTATCATCAATAGTTACATTTGTACTTTCTATGAAATTTTTCGACTTCAGATTATAACATTTGTATGCCATTTTGGTGGAACAATATCAAATAAATATTCCTTCATCCATTCTAGAGTCAAAATTCCCTAGATTATCATCTTCTCTTTTTATGTAGCATTTACTTCCAAAAACTCTAAAATATTTAACTGAAGTTGGTATTCCAAACCATTGCTCATAAGGAGTCACTGTCACCATTCACTCTAAGTTGTACTTTGTTTTATATATAGATAGTTGTATATACTTATTCTCTCCAATAGACATCAGGAAGTTTTTCTTCATTAAGCATAATTCTAGTTGCTTCTTGGATTGTCTTGTTCTTTCTCTAAACTACTCCATTTTGATGAGGAGTTTTTACTGTTGAAAAATGTCTCTTGATTCCATAAATTTCATAAAACTCATTGAATTCATTTTGTGGAAATTAAGGCCAGCAATAGATTAATTTTACTCACAACAATTATCAATTGATCATGCAAAATTGCTCACAAAAGAGACTGAATATGGAGCTGTAACACTAAATTGTATTAAATGAGTGTACAATAGCCAACCCTATAATAAAATAGGTTGCTTAATAAATAGAATACATCAAGAAATCAAATGCATGAGGAGGCATCCAAATCTAGCATAAAGCAGGCTTACCAAAAATAAGCAAATCCCCATAGGTGTAAAAAGCTGATCCCAAATTTGTCATGGAGCTCACGAATTGGAAAAAAGGAATAGGCAAGATAAAGAGTGGTGGAATGGAAGCTCATACATGCTTTTTCATGGAGAAATGAGAGGAGGATGTGTAGGACAAAAAACAAGTCAACCTCACCTAGTCTAGCTTTTCCTTTTGCCTTAAAACACTGAAAAAAGAAGGCAATAAAGCAGAAAAAGCAGAAGGGTGCCTAGGAGGCTAGGAATAAAGCAGAATTGATTCCTTTAGCTCTCCCATGCACTACATGAGTCAAATAAGGCAAGTTTGACCTCTATGGATAGGCAAATAGAAACTTGCACAAGGTGGGACACATGAACTAGGCAAATAAGACAAAAAGAATGGAATTAATGTCTAAGTGGGTAAACTATGGGTTGATTATTATAACACCCCCCCTTAAGCCTGACTTATGAGTAATATATCAGAAAATTATAGGGCTTAGCAATAAGGCTTAGTCACCCTTTACATACTGCAAATCCATTTAAACAAGGAAAGAGGCAAAACCAACTTGGGAAAATCCTCCTTTAAACATGGATTGTAAAACAAAATTGTAGAATCTTGTCTTCACTCATGCTTTCATAGCATGATCATCAATCCCTAGAAGTGATTTGAGATTTCTGAAGGTCTTCTCACAAAATTCTTTGGTGAAGATATCAGCTACTTGTTCTGAAGATGAACAAAAGAGTAGGTGAATGGTGCCATCATGCACAAGTTCTTTGATGTAGTGCATATGGATCTCAATGTGTCTGGTTCTCTGCTTCTGAACTGGATCCTTGCAGATTTGAATGGTACTCTAGTTATCATAGTAGATGGTAGTTGAGTACTCAGGTTCGAAGCCACACTCTCCAAGTAAACCCTGCAACCATAAACATTGAGTTGCTGCATTAACAACTCCTCTGTACTCTGCTTCTGTAGATGAGAGTGCAATGGCACTCTGTTTCTTGTTTGACCAGCTGATTGGCCCTTCTGCAAGCATGAACACATATCCTGAAGTGGAATTTCTATCTGTGCTATCACCTGCCCAATCACTGTCAGTAAATCCAATCAACTCAAGATCAGATTTTTCTTTATAGAAGATCCCATGTGTCGTTGTTCCCTGAACAAAGTTAAGGATCCTTTTGGCTGCTTTCCAATGGATCTCTTGAGGCTGATCCATGAATCTAGAAGACACACTTACTGCATAACAAATATCAGGTCTAGTATGTGTCAGATACAACAAACAGCCAATCAATTTCCTATACAGTGTATTGTTTACCATCGGTGAAGAATCAACTTCTTCCAGCTTCACTCCTGAAAGGAAAGGAGTTTTGCTTCCTTTGCAATCCTTCATTCTAAATTTGTTCAGCAAGTCCAAGGCATATTTGGACTGGTGCACCTTGATTCCATATTTGGTTTGAGAGATCTCAAGCCCAAAAAATTGACTTAAGAGCCCCAAATCTGTCATGGAGAAGGCTTGGTTCATAGCTCCTTTTAAGGAAGCAATCTCAGCCTGTGAGCTTCCTGTAATGAGGAGGTCATCAACATATAACACAATGATCATTAATGAACCATTAACTAACTTCAAATAGACATTTGGATCTGATTTGCACCGAACAAAATTCAGTGATAGCAAGAAGCTATCAATCTTGGCATACCAAGCCCTGGGGGCTTGCTTTAGCCCATACAATGACTTTCTCAACCTGTACACAAGAGAAGGGTTAGTAGCAAAACCTTGAGGCTGCTGCATATATATATCCTCAATGAGATCTCCATTCAGGAAGGCACACTATACATCCATGTGATGTACCTCCCATTGCCTTGAGGCTGCAATGGCTAGAGCTAGCCTGATGGAATCCATTTTTTCCACTGGGGCAAAGGTCTCATTGTAATCTATTCCATGAACCTGTGAGTAGCCCTTGGCTACCAATATAGCCTTGTACTTCAGTGGTGAACCATCAGCAGCAAATTTGGTCTTATAGACCCACTTACACTGTACTAGTTTTCTCCCTGGGGGAAGATCCACTAGCTCCCATGTGTTGCTCTTCTGGAGTGAGCTGAACTCCTCCTTCATAGATGTTTTCCATCTTGGATATCCTGCTGCTTATTCATATGTTTGAGGATCAGACTCCACCATCAAATAGCATTTTTTAGAAAACATAGGATCCTTCATGCACAGACCACTCTCAAATTGAGATCTAGTCCTCCTTGGGTCATTGGGATCCCCAGCTAGCTCACCTGCTGCATGTAGTGTCTTGGCTACCCATTTTGGCCTTGTGGGGCTGTTAGGGTCTACAATAAACTCATATCCATCTGACAAATCAGAATCAGCATGTTCAACAAACTCTTTACTTACTTCTTGAGGTTCAGGTGGTGAAGAGGCTTCACCAACTTCCACTTCTGCAAGGGGTTCTTCTTCAAACTGAACACACCTTTCGATGAAGGATTTATTTGTGCTCAAATTTATCAACTTGTACCCTTTTGAATCTTCAAAGTATCCAACAAAAATACACTCTTGGCTTTGGGGCTGCAAAGCCTTCCTCTTCTCTGTCGGGATTCTAGCCCATGCCTTTGAGCCAAAAATCCTGAAATGGGTCACATCTGGCTTGTGCCCACTCCATGCTTCAAAGGGAGTCATACCATCAAGCTGTTTGTGAGGCACCCTATTCTGAATATAGGCTGCACAGTTGATAGCTTCGGCCCAGTACTTTGGTGGCAAAGTTTTGGCCTCCATCATGCATGTTGCCATCTCCTTCAGTGATCTGTTCTTCCTCTCAGCAACACCATTTTGCTGTGGTGTGTAAGGGATAGAATGCTGCATCTGCACAATAGTTAATAAAATCATACTTGACATACTCACCACCATTTTCAGATATGAGGGCCTTGAGTTTCCTTCCAGATTGGTTTTCAACCAAAGCCTTAAAGACTTTGAATAGGCCAAAAAATTTAGACTTGTGTTTCAGGAAGTGAACCCAGCAATACCTGGAAAAGTCATCAATGAAGGTCAATGCATATTTGTCCTGACTCATAGACATATGAGGGAATGGACCAGCAACATCACTATGGATCAGCTCAAGGGATGCAGAGGTTCTCTCATGACTAGCTCTCTCAAACTTATGCTCTGGGTGTTTTCCTATGATACAACCTTGGCAGATTCCTTTGGAAAATTTTATCTTGGGAAACCCTATGACCATTTCTTTTTCACTAAGATCAGACAGATACTTGTAATTTAGATGGCCAAATATTTCATGCCACAGCTTGTTGGCTTCATTAGCATGAATGAGAAGAGCAGAGGGGTTTGAGTAAGGTAGGAAGTGTGAGAACATGTATACCTTTTGAGCATGATTCGCAACTCCTTTTCAAATGACTCTACCAGTTGAAATCTCTGTGATCTCAACTTCATCAGGGGAGAATATGACCTTCTTAGGAGACCCAGTGTGGGTCATCTGGTACACTGACAGGAGGTTGGAGGCAAGACCAGGGACATATATCACATTGCTAAACTGACCATGATCAAGATCTATCCTTCCTTTGCCTTTACTTTCAGTGAGAGAGTAATCTCCCAGTACAATAGATGGTCCTTTCGACATATCCAGTGAGGAGAAGGCCTCCTTAGTTAAAACCATGTGTCTTGAAGCTCCAGAATCAATGATAAAACTGGGTGAGCTTGATGTGCCAGCAACTAGAGCATGAACTCTCTCTCTGTCATCTGAACTTGATCCTCCTTCTCTCTTCTTTGAGCTTTCTGGAAGGGAGATGCCATTCTTCTCTAGGAGATTGGTCAGCATGTCTATCCACTTTTTCATACAAGAGCTTTCAGAGTGATTACCCTTATTGCAGTATGCGCACTTGTTCATTTCACCTTTGTTCTTCTTCTTCTGGTTATTCTTCTTGGGACCTTATTGATCCTCCGGAGACTGTTTCTTGTCTCTCTTTTGCTCAGGTGGATTTTTAGCTTTCTTTTTGTTTTTGAATCCACCCTCGAATCTCTAGAAATCAAAGCTTGATCTTTGGATGGTTTGATGGTGCCCATCATCACCAGCTTGTCCTGTTCTTGTGTGAGAGATTCCATGAAATCTGCAAGGCTAGGCATCTTCCAGGTTCGAGCTGTCAGTTTTGTGGCATAGAAGGTCGAAACAAACACTGAATAATCAAGGCCCAGCTTCGATAGGATGGCCAGTACAAGCTGATCATATTTCTTTTCAATACCACACTGTTTCAGTTGCAAAACTAGTGCTTTGAACTTGGAGAAATATAGCTGCAGGGATTCAAAGCTTGCTGGACTCAGAGAAATCAGCTCATTATCGATTTGATGTCCCCTCATCTCATCTGTCTTTCCAAAAATATCAGCAATCTTCTCCCATACTTCATTCGGTGATGTCAATCCATCAAGATGGAAAAGGAGGTCTCTGGAAATACTCAGACATAGGAGGCCATAAGCCTCATCCCTCCTGTTGTGCCATTTTATCTTCTCTGCAGCTGCATTTGGCTCTACTTCTGTTGCCATAGTCACCATGTAGAGGCCTTTCGCTCTCAACAGTATCTCCATTTCTACTTTCCATTCAAAGAAATTGAAGGGAGTTAAGATAGTTTTCTGTGATTGATCCATAGCTCTAGAAAATCTGTCCCGGCTGTCAGTAGAAGGCTCCCAGTCTTTGATGTTGAACCTGCAAAACAATTTTTGAAGGAGAGAAACAACCTACAATGGCTCTGATACCATGTGGAAATTAAGGCCAGCAATAGATTAATTTTACTCACAACAATTATCAATTGATCATGCAAAATTGCTCACAAAAGAGACTGAATATGGAGCTGTAACACTAAATTGTATTAAATGAGTGTACAATAGCCAAACCTATAATAAAATAGGTTGATGAATAAATAGAATACATCAAGAAATCAAATGCATGAGGAGGCATCCAAATATAGCATAAAGCAGGCTTACCAAAAATAAGCAAATCCCCCATAGGTGTAAAAAGCTGATCCCAAATCTGTCATGGAGCTCACGAATTGGAAAAAAGGAATAGGAAAGCTAAAGAGTGGTGGAATGGTAGCTCATACATGCTTTTTCATGTAGAAAAGAGAGGAGGATGTGTAGGACAAAAAACAAGTCAACCTCACCTAGTCTAGCTTTTCCTTTTGCCTTAAAACACTGAAAAAGCAGGCAATAAAGCAGAAAAAGCAGAAGGGCACCTAGGAGGCCAGGAATAAAGTAGAATTGATTCCTTTAGCTCTCCCATGTGCTACATGATTCAAATAAGGAAAGTTTGACCTCTATGGATAGGCAAATAGAAACTTGCACAAGGTGGGACACATGAACTAGGCAAACAAGACAAAAATAATGGAATTAATGTCTAAGTGGGTAAACTATGGGTTGATTATTCTATAACATTTGAGGTTAACTCTCCACCATTATCTAATCCTAGAAATTTAATTTTGTGATTTTCTTGATTCTCAACAAGTGATTCGAAGGCTATGAATTTCATAAAAGATTCTAATTTTTCTTTAAGAAATGTCACCCAAGTCATCCTTGTATAATCATCGATTAATAACATAAATTAATGTTCACCTTGAAATATTTTAGTCCTTCTTGGTCCAAAAATATAAGTGTGAACTATTTCTAATGGCTGAGAAGTTGTATGTTCTTTGAACTTGAAGCTTGTTATCATTTGTTTCCCATGAAGACAGTGGCTACAAACATGATTTGGTGGTTTTATGATTTTTAGCAGATTTCTTACAGCTTTCTTCTTACTAATTTTTACAAGATTATCAAAGTTCAGGTACCCCATCCTTCTATGCCATATAAAAATTTCATCGATTTGACTCATATAACATTGTTCTTCATTTTCTAGATTATACACATTGCTTGGAGTTCTTACAGTATCCCCAACAAGTTTTCCTGAATCTTTTCTTCTGATTTCACACTTCTTGGAATTGAATATACATATGTGTCCTTGATCACATGTTTGGATCACACTTAAAAGATTAGGCTTTAAGTTCTTTACAAGAAAAACATTTTTAGCTTTAATTTTGTACCTAATAGCTATTGTACCCTTTCCAATTATTTTAGAGGATAAATTATCTCCAAAAGAGTCTTTTCCTTTTTTATTTCTTTTTAGGATTATAAATTTATTTGGGTCTCCTTTCATGTGTTTTGAGCATCCACTGTCCACATTCCATAGATTTTGTTTTTATGTACAATGTAGAGATAATGAAAATTGAACATTTCACATTATCCTTCTTCTTCCAAGCCTTCCTCTCTTTTTTGTCTTGATATTTCGAGGTGTTATCCATAGGGATCACTAGTTTACAATTTCTAGCAATGTGTCCTTGATTACCACATTCGTAGCATTCTATATTGTGACTATGGAGAGGAGCAAAAGAATTATGGATTTGTCCTTCTTGAATTATTTTAGTATCATTTTTCTTATATAAATAAGATTGTGATGTATTTCCTTTCTCAATAGGAACCATTAGTTTACAATTTCTAGCTATATGTCCAAAATTGTTACAGGTATAACAATTTTTCCCAAAAGAGTTGTTGATGTCTACTTGTTATTTGTCTTCTAGGCATCATATATGTCCTTTGTAAGAGAGGAGAATATTTATTACTTTATTCCCTTTTAATTGGGATGTTAAGTGCATCAGCCGCTAGATTCTTTTATTTTCATCTTTGCTTGTGAAAAAGGAATGACATTGCTTCTTTTCTTTGTCAAATCCTAATCCATATTTATCATTTGATGGTCTTTGGACACTTAAGATTTCATCTAAAGTTTTTGAGTTGTTCTCAAATTTTGATTTGATAGTTTCTTCATCCAAATTCTTTCTAAGGCACGTAATCTCTTCTTCAAGATTTTTAGATTCTTGTATTCTTCATTTTAGTTGTCATTCTATATTGTTTTCATATTTTTTGGATACTAGAAACTTATTTTTTAAGTCAACAATAATTTTTTTTGCATCATTGTTTTTCTCTTCAAATTATGCCATATGAGTTTTTGATTTTTTGTACATCCTTTTATACTTCCCTAATTATTCAAGAGAACTTACAAGTTCTGCTTCGAGATCTACCGCACCTTCTATTTTTTCTTGAGAGATTTTTCTCTCTAATCCCATGAACAGGACTTCAACATCTTCACTTATCTCTTCATCTTCACTGTCTTCCTTGGAATAGAAGTTTTTCTTGTTTTTATTAAACTTCTTTTTGTACATGGTCTTAATCTTTTGATATTTCTTATGAAAACAAGGTTCTTCATCATCATTATCCTCTTGTTTTGAGTAAGAACACTTATTGGTAAAATGTCCAATCTTTCCATAGTTAAAAAATTTCAAAGGTAGCTTTCCTTTGTACTTTCTTGTACCTTTATCAAGTTTCTTGATGAAAAGAGCTTCTTCATCGTCTAGGTTCTCATATTGGTTCTTGGATAAGGCTTTAAATGTTTCTTCTTTCTTTGATGATCCATTTTGTCATGTTCTCATCTCATAGGCAGTGAATATCCCATGTAGTTCATCCACCATCATAATTTTAAGATCATCTCGTTCTTCTCGAGTGGACACCTTTATGTCATACTTCATTGGAGGGGTTCTTAGTACTTTGTTGACAACTTCTTTCTCCTTTATTTCCCATCCAATACCTCTAATAGAATTAACAATTTCATCCACTCCTAGAAGATATTATGCAATATTTTCATCTTCTTTCATTTTCAGGATTTCAAATTGTCCTTTGCGTGTTTGAAGTTTGGACTCTTTTACTTTGGGCGTTCCTTCATAGACACATTTTAGTTTTTTTGAGGCATGTTTGGATCTCTTACATTGCATGAATTTTACAAATACTGAATTTGTTAGCCCACTCAAAATTGAATTTAGGGATTTTGCATTTTCCTCATATTGGTATAGTTCATCCCTATCTATAGGTAGGTCATCTGGTACTTTATATTCTCTTTCAACAGACCTCTAGAATTTGTATCCAAGAGACATTAGATAACACTTCATTCTTACACTCTAGTATGCATGATTGTCTCCCGTAAATAATGGAGGTATGTTAGTGGCTAACCCTTCTTGTTGATCCATAGTTATTTTTAATAGGATCTTCCTTCCAATGATTAGACTATAGTGAAGTATCCCACTCTGATACCAATTGTTCGAATATTGAACAATACTGAGAGTGAGGGTGAATCGATATTGATAACTTTTAATAATTAAAACCACTTTTAATTTATTTATGAACACTCATGATGAACAAAAACACACAGAACACAAATTTATCATGGAATCCCAATTGGGTAAACCACCAATACTTCCTATTACTGCAAAATTATATTTATAAATATTTTTTCTTGCTTCCATCTACAAGGATGGTACTACACCATATTTACCAGCAACTACTGGAAGGAGGATATAACCCCCTATTTTATCATATGATGCTGAAAGGATGCTTCAACACCCTATTTTATCAACTGTTGAAAGGATGCTATGACACCCTTGCAGGGCTCTTGCTTTCTCTAGTGCCTCCCAACCTCCCTTATATGATAATTTGATATTTGACTGGTCTACACCGATCAATATTCTAATTGAATGTACAAAGACACTTATTTGAAGGTATAAAGCATTGTTTATATACCCTCAAACATATATCTTCATCCAACAGTCTCATATATTCAGAGTGATTATTATCAGACAAATAAAGTAATTCGGCATTACTTCTCTATTTGTCATTTTTAACTATGTTTAATTTATCAGTTGCGACCTTCCGCACTATCTTTCCCACAAATTTATTTCCACAACAAAATATTTGCAATAGACCTTTCCGCATTCATCTCTTTGAACCAACCTTTCCCCAATTTGTGGAAACTTATTCCTTCTGCAATTGCAGGTTACAGATGTGCACTTTGAATTTTATTGAAAATTTCTTTCGTAACGACCTTTCCGCAATTAGAAATTCCTTCCTTCTGCAATTTCGGATTGTGGATTGTGGGTATGATTTCAACTTTTATCAAAAATTGTTTTTGCAATTCGTCTTCCAGAAATCCTATGAATCATCGATTACTTTGCAGAATAATCCTTGTCCATTGATCAGTTATCAAACACAGAACTTCACTTTGGCACTCTAGAATGTTATTGTCCATGCAAATTTACTTAGAAGATATGTTTGCCACTGTTGATCTATTCTCTTGATACAATTTGAGTCGTCCAAACTCTGCTAAATAAGTTGATTTCCACTCCACAACCCCGCGTCGATTAATCGTAGGATTGATCACTCAATTTAGTTTGATTGGAATTGATCCCCTCTTTGGATCCTCTCATGTGTCTTTCCATCCTCTTCACATATGCCATCACTTTCCTTGCCATCATGTCATAACTTATTCCTTCGTCATTATTGAACCCCTTTTGACATTAATGACAACTTCATTCAACACAATAGACTCTGGCCATCATGAGGTATGGTCAATCAAATAAATAACCTAAAAGGTATATCCCACCTAATTCTCACTTTTATTTTTCATTATCTAACATTGAATGTGATCCCAAGTCAGTAATGGAAGTGATCAAGTCAACATAGGTAAATTGTAGAAAAGGGCTATGAAAGAAGAAATGGAATCCTTGAGGAAGAATAAAAAATGGGATCTGGTTACATTACTAAATGGAAGGAAACCCATCGATAATAAGTGGGTATTTAAAAAAAATATGAATGTAGCAGGGCAAGTTAAGAAGTAGAAGGATCAACTGGTAGCAAAGATATATTCCCAACCTGATGGAACCAACTTTGGTGAGATTTCTTCTCCTATTGCAAAGTTAACTTACATATTGATATAGAATAGATAGATGTAAATACAACATTTATTCATGGTTATATTGAGGAATTTGTTTATATCTATAAGACTAAGGGACTCACAATGAAAGGAGAGGATGATCTAGTTTAGAATCTCTAGAATCCTCTCTATGGTTTAAAGCAATCTCCTAGGATGTGGTACCAAAAAAATTGATATATATATCTAACATCTGGGATTTGTGAGAGGTTAGGATGATCACTGTGTATGGATAGAAAGTTGGTGATCACTTTATATATGTAATTTTGTATGTTGATGACATGTTTTGATAAAAAAATAACATGAATCTAATCATGGAGTTGAAACTACAACTATCCTCCAAGTTCACCATGAAGGATATTTGTGAATCTCATTTCATTCTTGAAATTGAAATAAAGAGAGATCGAGTAGATAGAAGGATTTAGTTAAGTTAGAGTAAATATGTTGAGATAATTATTAGTTCAATGTGCAAGAGGGAAAATTGTTCAAGGACCCTATTCTTGTAGGATTTAAGGTATATACTTAACAATGTCCGAAGGAACATGAAGAAATAAAGTACATGACATGTGCCTTACTCTAGTGTTGTAGGTAGTATGATGTGTGAAATTGTTTGTACTCAACCTAATACTACCCATAGAGTGGAAGTATTGAGTAGATACATGTCAACACCTAGAGAGGATAACTAGACTACAACTAAGAGAGTTTTTAGGTATTTGCTTGGCATAATAGATTATGCAACATGCTACCAAGGAAAATATGAAATTGGCAAGAAAATATATATACATGGTTTTTTTGACTTTGATTGGGTTGGGATATCTCGATCATAGATGGTCAACCAGTGGATATGTTTTAAATTTATTTGGTGGAGCATCTATTTGTACGAGTAGGAGGTAGTTAGTCATTGCACTGTTAACTAATGAGGATGAATATATGGCATCCATTGATGCAATAAAATAAGCATTTTGGTTGTAGATATTGTGTTCAGAAGTTGGGTTTAAACAACAAGTTGTTAGATTGGATTGTGATAGTCAAAGTGCAATCTTCCTAGCAATGAACCCTTCATACCATTCAAAGACAAAACATATTGATGTGAAGTATCACCTTATGAGAGACATGGTGGATAAATAGAAAGTGTTATTGGAAAAGGTAGAAACTGTGAAAAACATTGTAGAATCATTGACCAAGTCTATGAGCACTGAAAATTTTGCTTGGTTTAAGGAATCAATGGGCTTGTTAGCCATGCTCAAGTGAACTAAAGGTTTGAAATCTCTTGTGTATGCAAAGAAGACAACAAGTGGAATATTTTTTGGTCATGTAAATCAATGGTCAATGTTGGATCCTTTGTTTTTTAAGGACCAATAAGGAAGAGGAAGAAGATAATTCAAAGGAATATAGTTGTGGAAAGGAAGGACATTGCATAATAGTATTGATAGTGGTGGAAAGTACCAGAAGTTGTGGAAGAAAGGTAACAAATGAAACTATTTTTGGATCCAAGGAGAAAGCATAAAAGGAAGTGGAATATGAAGAGAAGAAGAGAGAACAAGAGCATGCGCACACGTAATCTATTTGAGAAGAACTGAGCAAACCCGGGCATTAGAAAGATCTAGTTGTAAACATATATAGATTGATCTTTGGCCTATGTTTTTTAATGGAATTTTTGGAACATCGTAAATAATGATTCATTCATGGTCTAATACTTATGATAAATATACCCTTATCAAAACAAGTAATAACTTCTCCGGTTGTTTTGTAGAAACAAATGAAGATTGAAGCTATGGAAAACCCACCAGACTCTATGGGAATCAGAATGAGAATAGGAACTTTATCTTGTTTTGGTGAATTAGCACAAGTGCATAATAAGCTGGCATAAATAATGGATAGGCTCCCAGATATGAATACACTTAAAGCACAATAACCACATGTATGGTGCACTAGATTTTTGACAAAATGATCATGCTTCAAAATGTCCAAGCACACAAGGAGGATAAATTCCACAACAAGGACCATTCCACGGGGAGGACCATTCAATACAAGGCCTAGTGTGACTGTTGCACATGTTTCCATAGAAAATAAATTTCATTCAGTAAAGAAACCATTGTATCTATATCCCCCAACATGTTCTCATAATGAATATTGTGAAATCTATAAATCATTCACTCACCCACCATGACTTTTCCCTCTGGTCTAGAAGTACTCTGCAGTACCTAACACAGTCTACTGTGAATTCTATGGATCCATTGCACACAATATCGAAAAGTGTATCTCCTTATATTCCCTCACAAAGAGGCTAAACCAATCTATATTCCAAGTAGTTGACCAATCCTGATGGAAAAAAGGGGAAGGAAGAGGATGGGGTTTGTGAGTTGGAAGAGGAGGATGTTTTGGAGCTAGAAGGGAAGGTGGTTGCACAATACCATTGTAATGCAATTGGTTATTTGTCTTGTGATTGTCCTTTTTCCAAAATACTGTTGTGTACCTATTTCCACACCAACACTCATACAATAGAAGAATTCCCTAAGCTCATTGGTAAATGGAAAGATCACACAATGAAGATGACAAAATTCATAAAATGTGAGCTCCGTGAAGACCGAATTGTAGAAAGTTTTGTTGTCACTCAGGAAGGGGTGAAAACCTGATTAGACTAGTGACGACCAAACTCTCTGGTGATCCATAAGGAAGAACTAAATAAAATTAAGTATATACCAATCCAACAGAAGGAAATTTACCAAGAGGTAGTATACATGTTTGGTCAAATACCAACTCCGCTAGCCCGAGAAGGTACAAGACCTTCTCACTAGATTAGGATGGATGATACAAGAGCTGAGGGTGAGGGATCGGGTATTGATAAATACAAAGACACTGTTTATTTATGGTTTTATTTACTCAATGGTATCCAAGAAGATGATAAAGCTACCCAAAAACTATGTTATGCACTTGATAACCTTTCTAATGTTGCATAAAATGATGAGGAGATTTGTGCTTTGCTTGTAGAGTGGAATATCTAGTTTGTGCAATGACAGAGAATGAAGAGAACCAGCTTAGAATTACTCTTGGATGCACATGTACATGGATATGATATCAAGAATTTAATGTTGGACTTAGGATCTATTTTGAAATTCCTACCGAAGAAGTCATGGGAAGTGTTGGGTTCCCCAAAGCTGGTTTATTCCCCCATCCAATTACGTATGGAAAACTAGTATCATATTTTCCCCATCACCAGGATAGAATGTTGAAGTGGATTTAGGAGGCGTCAATACCACTGCATATATTGAGTTAATTGAGATTATCAGTAAGACAAATCCTTATCCAACATTGCTTAGAATTGAATTTTCCTATGAGAACTATGGCATAATTGATATAAATAATAGAATGATGACATTCAAGGATGATGGTATAAAGGTTACACTTTAAACTAAATAGATATGCAATGCGAATCAAATCAACCATCAAAAATTTATGTAATAAATGGATAACACTAATTACTACACAAGAAACTCAAAATAGAAGAGAATAAGAATGATCAAGTTCACTAATTAAAAGAATGGAGGTGATTACGATATATAGATAGATAATTTGAATTCTCTCATGAGATAATTCAAGTTTCCCATGCTAGTCACGATTAATTTAGAACAAATAACCCCAGTTAGTCATGCAAGATCCGCGTTGAACTATCCCGAACTAAACTGAGCTGATGTGCATTGAACCAAATTGTATTGAATTGCACTGAACTGAAATAGGGTGCTAATGTCACTAGAAGATCAATTACTCATATTTAAGTTCAATTAGGACTTAGTTAGTGGGGCACACCTAGTATTCACTCAACTGCCTCCTTAAATTAGGGAGAAACTCTCACAAATCATTGAACCCCCCTCTAAAAAAAGGAATGTACCACTAAACATAGGTTTTTGACTCATGGTTGACTTGGGATGTGGATTTGAGTGTAGCGTGTCCCATTGGATTCATAGGAAATGCTCTTGGAGGTTTATTTACTCTAACACCCCCCATAAGCCTAACTAGGTAAATAATACTAAGTAAAAAATGCGTCTCCACAATTTGCAACAATATAAGTTACCTGTGAACACATAAAATTATCTTAAAAACTAGGAAATAGGGAAAAAAGAAAACGGGAACCCCCCCATAAAAGAGAATTTAAAAAATTAATATACTCGAAAAAATTGGGGCGAAAATTGGTGAGTAGAAGGAGAAAACGTTGTATCTGTAGAGACTGAAGATGCATTTGGGAGGTATTATTCAGTGAGAACTTGATTTGAGACATGTTCTTCAATTTTAACTTGATTTGAGATAAGCTCTTCAAGAAAGTTGGATATCACCTCTTCTTCCGAGCTTGTAAAAGGGTATTACTCAGCTGAGTGGTGGATCATAGATATAAATGATATCTCTAATAAATCAAAATGATTTATTTTATGTATGCAAAATAACTCATTGATGGATACTGATAAGCTCTTTGGTGGTTACAAGTAAACTTGTTTAATCGTTTTAAATGAGCAGTCCTTCGATGGCTACAATTGCACTTGATGACTACAAATGAATACTATAAATGGGATATTCATTGGCTACAAAATAATTATTTGATGGATTAATTTTTTTTATTTTATGTGTGTAAAAATCCTTCTTTGGTGGCCGCAAAAATCCTTCTTTGGTGGCTACAAAAAACCTTCTTTGGTGGCTTGCAAAAATCCTTCTTCAATTTGCAAGAATAGTGACTACAAAAGCCTTCTTTGGTGGGTGACAAAGCCTTCGTTGGTGGTTTTGAAAACCTTCTTGGGCGGATGAGAAATACTTCTTGAATTGTTTTGAAATACTTCTTTATGGCTGAAAAATATTGGTTGTGAAATCCCTTCTCAACCTACAATATAGATAACTGACAAGACATTATTGAAACACTAACTAGTTTAGGACCCCCTATTCTTTGATACCATATAAGATTTGAGCATGTATATATATGGGTATATAAACTAAATATTATATGTAATGAGAATCAAATAAACCATAAAAAAATCATGTAATAATTGGACAACATGAATTTACACAAGAAACTCAGAACATAAGAGAATAAGAATGATAAAGTTTATTAATTAAAAGAATGGAGGTGGTTAGAAGAGAATAAGAATGATCAAGTTCATTAATTAAAAGAATGGAGGTGATTACAATATATAGAGATAAAATTAAAATTATATTAGGATATAATTTGAGTTTCCCATGCTCGTCATGTTTAATTTAGAACATATAACCTTAGTTAGTCATGCAATATCCAAGTTGAACTATCTTGAACAAAACTAAACTGATTTGAACTCAATTGAACTGATGTGCACCGAATTGAACTAAACTAGCATACATTGAATTGAAATTAGGGAGAAACTCTCCCAAATATGGGAATGCACCCCCAAAACAAGGAATTCACCTCCAACCTTAGGTTTTTGACTCATGGTTGACTCATCAGGAGGATTTGAGTGTGGTTTGTCCCATTGGATTCTCCAGGACATGATCTAAATTTACTCTAACAATCACAACTACTAGATCCACATCAAGGGCCATGGTATACTAATCCAATTCAAGAGAATATGGAATGATATGTTCTATAGGGGATATATTGTGTTACTACAAGATAGAGAGATGAATATGTGAATCCAATTGCATAGGTTTCTATGACCTAGAGGAGTATCCAATCCTTAGACACTAATTCTAAAGATGATTGGGATAATTGGTAGAATAAATGCCATGTGTTATCATGTAACCTTGCATAATGGTAAAATATGTTAGATGGATTGACTTAGGCTTCAGTAATACACCAACGTATGATGGAACCAATGGATTGGATATGTTCCTACAAGAAATGGAGTCTTCTGTTGAAGAAGAATACCATATGGATGTCCTAGATAAAGCATTGAGAGGGACTCCCACAAGATTGTGGGAAATGAATAAGGATTATTTATTTTACTAGGATACCATGCAACTCACTATAATGGTCAAGTTCAAACCATCCCTACATGATAACATGGTGAAATAGGTCTACATGGGGAGAGACTAATCCTAATCAACACAATGAAATGTGTGAACATTAGGGGGAATTAAGAGGCTTAAAACCATAGTTTTGGGTTCACCAAATATTCCATGAGATTGGTCCTATTATGAAGGCTTGGTATCTCCATGAAGAGACAAGGATAAAAATTGAATACTAGAAGAGGATGTGTGCCAAGTTATGCCACTACTTTTCCTTTTCTACCACCAGTGAAATAGTAATAGAAGTGTTGAAAGCTATCAAAAGTGCATTGTTTACTGTTCAGTTGTAGAATCCAAGCCATTCATATATTTTCCCTATGCACCAGGCACTATTGGATTTCCACTTAGCTATATCTGAACAAAAGAAACCGCTTTGTTCCACAAATTTATATAAAGAAGTGCCAAAGCCTAATGAATTCGAATAGATGTGACACCTCATATTATAGGAATAAAAAAGCACTCATGAAGTTGGGAATATCAAACCAAAAGATACTGAAGCAATATATACGCAACCCCTATAACTAAAGAAATTCAATACTAGTTCCAAAGATTAACCAAAGATGGAATCATTTGGATATTACTAGGATGACCAAGAAGTCTCTAAAATTGCATCTCTCCTAAAGGAATATAAAGATTTGTTTCCACAAAATTTTATAGAGTTAAAGGGAATTCAAGGAGAACTTGTGGAGATGAAAGTTGCATTGAATACATATGCAAAAATGGTAAAGCATCATAAATATCAATTGAATCTGTGGATCAAACATAAGGTAAATAAAAATATTGACCGCATGTTGAGTGCATAGATGATTTTTCCAATAGATGAGTCAGAATTGATTAGTCCTATTGTAATTTAGAGCAAGGAGGATACATAAGAAAACTAATTTTGCATGGATTATCACATCCTAAATGTTGTTTGTGTCCATGACCCATTTCTAACGCCTTTTAATGATAAAGTGATAGACCAAGTGGTGGGAAAATAAGCATACTCTTTCACCTATGGTTTTTCAGATTATCATCAAGTCTGAATTGTAAAAGAATCTAAGAATAAGACTACAGTTACCACTAGATGAGGATCATCCACATCCAATGTTATGTCATTTGGAATGAATAATACACTAGTCTTCTTCTCAAGGATAGTGATAGTCACTTTCTACAAGTTCCTTCATAAGTTGTTAGAAGTATTCATGGATGACTGGACTATTTACAATTTGTTCAAATACCATGCTGTGCTTATCCGAATGATGTTGGATTGATGCAGATAGATGGGGACTACATTGAATCTATGGAATTGCATATTTTGAGTGTACTTTGGTAACTTACTGAGACATATTGTATGCAAATATGGGGTATTGGTCAATCTTATAAAAAGCACCACTACTGTAAATTTACAAGAACCAATGACATTAAAACAATTGTCATCCACATTGGGTCATGTTGGGTATTATAGAAGATTCATTGAGAACTATGCATATATTATTGCACCGTGGGAGAAATTATTGAAGAAGGATGATACTTTTCAAGGGAATGAAGACTGTGAGAAAGAATTCAACAAAATAAAATAAATAATGGTGAATGCCCCAATATTAGAATTCCTCGATTGGTAGAAGGAATTCCATGTTCATGTTGGCACATCAGGAATCACTCTTGGTGTTATTTTGGGACACCCTAAGGAAAGAGAGATGGACCATCCGATGTAATTTTTCAAGAGAAAGTTATCAATAACAAAGAGAAAATATACAACCACAGAATGGAAGGGATTAAATATGATCCACACATTATATAAGTTTCACCACTATATTTTTAGAGGGAATTTTAGTTCTTCACAAATCATTCTACATTCATTTATCTAGTGAACAATCAAGTATTAAAAGGAATAATGTGTACATGGTTACTTCTGTTTCAAGAATTCTCTTTTGAAGTAATAGTGAATATGGGGAAACACAATCACATGTTATTCAATTTATATTGGATAGAATCGGGAGAGGCTGATGGACCGATAGATGACCAATTTGTAGACACTGCATTGTTCAAAATAGAATCCACTCCAAATCAGTTTGAAGTGATCACATTGTTTCTCAGCACAGGAAAGACACTTAGTTGTAAGAGTTGCAGAATATTATCTCATTGAGGGCCAACTATACAAGATGGGGATTGATGGAATCTTACACATATGCGTATTAGATCATGAGTGTGAAAATATTTTATGGGAATTCCATGTCAGAGTTGTAGGAGGAAATGTTAGAGGAAAATATATAGAAAGAAAGGTACTATAGGAGATACTATGGTGTCCTACATTATTTAAAGATGTTAAGGAATACATAAGGAAATGTGACATCTGTCAACATGTTTGCTGACCACCCCATATAAAATTTTGTTGAACCTAGTTTGAGCACTGCAACAATTTGAGAAATGGGAAATTAACTTTGTAAGACCGATTCATCCATTGACGAAGCATTCCAAATCCCAGTATATTATTACTGTGCCATATTATTTAACCAAGTAGACCAAAGCTACAACATTTCAAGATTATTCGACAAAAATAATTTCTCAATTCATTTATGAAAACATTATAACCCACTTCGGTATTAATTCTTGCGCATGATCTAGGAACTAGGAATTAAAATCATCAAAGAATTATTAACAAATACTCATGAATTGGAAATTATCAGATCCAGAATAGTTTCCTCTTTGTATATTCAATAAACAATGAATAGTTACAATACCAATGCTGAGCAATGGCTTAACTCCATGAAGAATTTGAATACCTAAGGAGACAATTCAAATTCAGTGAGTGAGTCTAGCTTAACTGACTCTCAACCATTCAAGCTCACTCAGTTAACCACTTGACCAAAAACCTAATTGACTCACCAAACCCTAACTAAAGTCAAAGTGCAATAAATGATTGAATCTCAACTGAAGGAGATCAAACACATGTCAAGAGCAATCCAACCATCAAGTGCTAGTGCTGCATGACTCCAATGAACCCCGATGAGGTTAACTGAAGCTGCCAGCAATAGATTAATTTTGTGGAGGTGCCTTGTTGACTCCAGATCATTAAATAATAATAAATAATCATTAAATAATCATAAAATAATATATTTAATGACTGGAGGTGCCTTAACTGACTGTAACTGACTGGTTGAACTGATTGTAACCACCAGTTAGCAATTAGGTGCATTAATATCACTTAGATCACCCCCGGAGTGCTCCAGTTAGCCTCCTTGACTGTAGGAGAAGGCTAAGTTGGCCTCCTTTACTGTAGGAAGGCGTGGGTGTGACTGGATGATGGAAATTAATGCTCCAATGATGTCAATTAAACTTAGGATAGTGGTTTAACTAGGCCAATTTGACCGAAAGAGTATGTATGATGGTAGATGTCTCCAACACCCCCCCTTAAGCTATACTCAGGAAGAGTTAGAAAACATAGATGCATAAAATGCTAGGGCCCTGGAAAAAAAGGCCATAGGTCACCCTGTACAATAAATTAACTGCTTAATATAACCAAGGAAATGGGGAAAACCTCATGGGAAAAATACCCCCCCTCAAACTAAGCAGTAAATCAAGAATTGGTTCTTCTATGCAGCAGCATCCTGAGACTATGCATGTGAACCTCTAAATCCAAACTAATGAATATTTCTGGAGGAATCTTCCACTTTGGAAGAAGAACAATGCACTCAACTGAATTAGAAATATAAACAGCTGCATAGTGAAAACTGGACCCATGTAGAGTAGCTGAAATCATCTGAAGAGAGAGCAAAGGTTCTTGAGGATTTGAACCATGTGTGGAACACTCAAGAAACTGATATGTTTCAACCTTGACCAGAAAACCATGAGTGGTAAAATCAGCCGTAATGTTTAGGAGCAAGTGTCCAAGCGGATGCAGAATGTCTTCCTCTTTACTAGATCTGTGAGGAGATGAGCTTGTGACCAAAGGTAGAGAATCCTTGGGACTCTGGAGAGCGAATGCTTGAGATCCATAATCTGATATAGATTCTGAAATAGCTAATGAATCACAAAATAAAATATCAGCAACCTCACAAGAGGAAACTAACACCAAATCCCCATAAGCAAAATTGAAGAAGAACTGCGGTACTTGATTTTTCACACCGGAATTGGTGAGAGCAGCTACAAGCATGGATGAAAGGTCTTGGATTTTAAAATATGAACAAAATAATATCATATTAGAATGTAAATCAGATCTAAATAAGTTCACAACAGATCCAAAACTATGAAATGAAATCAAATCCCCAAGCAGCAGTTTTGTAGGAGACTTGCGGTACTTGTTTCTTCACACCGTTGATGAGAACAGCTACAAGCAGTACTGAAGGTTTATGAACCTGAAATTTTGAACCAAGAAATATCAGATCAGATCCAAATAATATCATATCAGATCCAATAAGGTTCATATCAGATCCAAAATTATGGTCAACCGAGACGGTGGATGCACAGTTTTCTTCTTCTTCAAAATTCTGAATTTTGGTGCATGCAATCCTGTAGGAATTTGCTGGAAGATCTAGATCATGGGGAGAAAATGTGTCACTCTTATAATCTGATATTTCTTCCAAAATATCCAAGTTTTTACATATTTGCACACCGGCAGCAACATTAGATGAAGAAAATTCAACTTTCTCCTCACTTTCGAAAGCAATTACTGGTAAATTTTGCATAGAATTCAAAGGAAAATCACCGGTGAATGTTTGCATGGAAGTGCAGCAGTATTTTTCTTCAATATCAGAGATTCGAATGTATTCTTATGTTTCAGCAATATGAGAAGATGAGATATCAGAGATCTCATGAACTTCCGGAGCATCAGGAGAAGGAGTCACTTCATGGAGACTTTCTTCAATTCGAATTGAATGTGTAGAAGATTCTGCTTCATATTCATCTTGAACAACTTCATCAGAGAGACTAGAGGCTGAGACTTTTGAGTAAAGAACTCTTGTGGTGCTGGATGTGATCTCCAAAGTAATATTATAATCCTCATTGTGCTTGCCAAAGGTTCTGTCCAATATTGTCCAGACTTCCTTTGGGTATTCAGCATAATCAATAAGGTAGTACAAGTTATCAGAAAGGGACAGACACATTGCTCCAAAAGCTCTGTCACCGTCATTTAGCCAGTCATTCTCATTCTCATAAGACTCTTTTCCAAGTCTAATAGACACCTCATAGAGACCTCGTCTCTTCAGATATGCAATCATCTTCAACTTCCATTTTGAATAGCTTGTGAATGGGGTGAGAAGAGGGATTGATGAGTCCATTTGAAGTTGTACCTGATAAAACCTGCAAATCAAAACAAAAGGGGCACCGTAAGGTCGAAAAAACTGCACATTCTAGGCTTTCATCACACCCAGCATAGTCAACCAAGCAAGCTTGATCAACAAGTTCTTTATTTGGGATATTGAGTGGTAAGCCTTGGCTTCTGGTGCAGTGCTGGATTTTTGAGCTATTGCTCAAATTTCATGGAGAAATCTGTCAAAAATCTTGTTTGTGAGAGATTGTTCTTCGTCCCTCCGTAAGCTCTGATACCATATTAATTCTTGCACATGATCTAGGAACTAGGAATCAAAATCATCAAAGAATTATTAAAAAATACTCATGAATTGGAAATTATCGGATCCAGAATGGTTTCTTCTCTGTATATTCAATAAACAATGAATAGTTACAATACCAATGCTGAGCAATGGCTTAACTCCATGAAGAATTCGAATACCTAAGGAGACAATTCAAATTCAGTGAGTGAGTCTAGCTTAACTGACTCTCAAGCATTCAATCTCACTCAGTTAACCACTTGACCAAAAACCTAATTGACTCACCAAACCCTAACTGAAGTCGGAGTGCAATAAATGACTGAATCTCAACTGAAGGAGATCAAACACATGTCATAGCAATCCAACCATCAAGTGCTAGTGCTGCATGACTCCAATGAACCCCGATGAGGTTAACTGAAGCTGAACTGACCATCAGAAGTTGGTGGAGGTGCCTTGTTGACTCCAGATCATTAAATAATAATAAATAATCATTAAATAATCATAAAATAATATATTTAATGACTAGAGGTGCCTTAACTGACTGTAACTGACTGGTTGAACTGATTGTAACCACCAATTAGCAATTAGGTGCATTAATATCACTCAGATCACCCCCGGAGTGCTCCAGTTAGCCTCCTTGATTGTAGGAGAAGGCTAAGTTAGCCTCCTTTACTGTAGAAAGGCATGGGTGTGACTGGATGATGGCAATTAATGCTCCACTGATGTCAATTAAACTTAGGATAGTGGTTTAACTAGGCCAATTTAACCGAAAGAGTATGTATGATGGTAGATGTCTCCAACATTCGGATGCCCTATAAGTATCATAAGTGATCAAGGAAATACTTTTCTAAACAAGAAACAGTGAAGAGTTGACCACCGAGTTCCTACTTTGTCATAATAAGAGTATCCCATATCACCCTCAAGTGAATAGGGTTATTGAAGCATTCAACAAAATCTTATAGACTAGCCTAACAAAAGTCTATTGAACAAACCAAGATGACTGGGATGTGTGGATTTTGTCTATTCTATGGGCTTACATGACTACTACCAATAAGATTCATAAGAAAAATCCATTTCAGTTGGTCTATGGCAGAGAAGCAGTGGTTCCCATTGAGTTCATCATTCCAAGTGTGTCCATTACAAATGCAACACATATGACAAAAAGAGAATTATTTGTGGAATGAATTGTTGAACTCATGGAACTCAACGAATCCCATTTAAGGTGTAATATCGTGCAATAGTAGAAAAAGGTAGGTAGAAATGATGGCACAATCACCACATCAAGAAGAAGCAATTTTCCATAAGAGACAAAGTGCTAATATATGATAGAAAGTTTATGAAGAATCTTGAGAAGTTACAAATGCATTTGCAAGGACCATTAATTGTTGTAGGGATTAAAGAATTAGGTGTTGTGAAGCTTATGTAGCTCAATGGTATTTTTATTTTAGGATCTGTGAATGGAACATGCTTGAAGCCCTATGTTTCTGATTAGTAATTCCATGAGAGACCACCCCTACTTGCAGTAGTGAGTTAGTTAGGAGGTACAGTTTATTTGTTTCTATTTTAGTATAGTAATGTTTGTTTCTAGTCTTCATATAATTTATGTGGTTATCATTTATTGCAAGTTATTCAACACCATTATGGTTGAGGAGGGCCCCACCCTCCATTCCATCACCGTTGATGAGTTTAGAGTAATACAACTTTCTTAATTTCATTTATGAGTGGTACTAATCAAATCCTTTCAAAATAATATTTCTTATGTGAACACATAAGTCACCTATGAGTTGTGTTTGTAGAACCACCCCACTATGGATCACCATTGATGTCACAATTCAGAGAAAAAAAAACTATTAAATGATGGCGATGTCTAGTACAATGGATATTGTGAGAACTTGTCAAACTGGTTCTCTTAGGAAGTAATAATCCCATGATCAAATTTGTATACCAAAATTAAGTATCTGTAATGGAGAATGTGACCACCATGAGAGATGCCTCCAAAATATATTCGTCTAAATAGAAAGAGGTATAAAAAACAGACATAGTAGACATAAGGATTCATTTCGTGGGTGACCTAAATGGAAAAGATGACCAAGCGTATATTGTAGATATTGATTTTAGAAAAGGGGAATTGTATCCAAAAATGAAAGTTAAGGAATACATGAATTTATTCACATTAGAAAATAGGAAAGTTCACCAAGAATGGAAGCTTGATTTTATGTCTCTATGATATTCAACCCTCCTCAATCTGAAATACCTTCCCATATTTGGAACAACACCAAAATTTCAGAAATGCATTCCCTATGGTTTGATAAGTAATAATCTATTCATGTATATGACATTCACAAACTTATCATGATATCCATGGAAGGAGAGGACGTGTCCATAGGATCTCAGGGAGCCCATGTGAGATCAGAAACTCACATAGAGCCAAAACTCTACAAAAAATATGGTGCCAGGAGAGATGGGAAATGTGTCATCATTGATGACATTAATAACCCTTTATTCAAGATGGCATGCCAAATTATTTCTTGAAAAGTTGTGAGGAAGTACATGAAAGGAGAGTGTACCTTGGATACATTATCAATTTTCGAGTTCTATGTCATTGGAACACAACTCAACTGGTGTAAATTTATGATGGATGAACTCCTCTAGGAATCCATAGATGCACACAACTATGGAGGCTATTTTTATTTTAAGGTATTTTATGGTTTCCCTAGTAATGTGGAAGTGGTATCCACCCTATAGTTGAATCTTGCTACAACTCAAGGTATACCAACTTGTTGCCCAACATTATGTAGAATGGAAAGACATGAAGGACCTTGCCAATATTTCCTCCCACAAAGAGGATTTTGAAGAGTGGTACTAGGATAAAATGAAAGCCACCATGTTGAGAGATGCTGACACCTTGCTCCAAAACTACACTTTCAAGGTGTGGTTTGGTATTGATTAGGAATGCACGTTGATTCAACCTCTTGATTCAGATCCAAAAGTGTTTCCACCATGCACCATGCCATTTTTCTTAGTTCCATATGCATTACATAAGGTCATCGGAAATTGGCCCGGTGTCATAGTCACAACTACATCCAAAGGTACACCTTATGCATTTCAAAAATTCATATCTAAACAAAAGAGAAATATTGAAGAAACTTAATAAACCTCCTTAGAATATATCCCATCCCCTAAAACCCTACTTATATCGATCCCCTAATCTATTAGTTCACTCCCTAGAAACATTATGGTTTTTACTAAGCTCCTAAAGGAAGCAATATAGGTCATTACTCCAGGAAAGCTTGCTCACACCACCCAACCAAAAGATAATAAACCCTGCATTTCCATGATCCCCACCCCTTATTATACCTAAACTACAACATAACCACTTTCCATCCCCCCTCTGTCAACCATCCCAGCACATTCCCTCCATGCAAACCCCAACTAATTCTCAGTCATTGACCTTGATGACCCCATTAACCATATCAAAAAAGTAAATGAAGTCCTCGTTCACTAAGAACATCAACCATACTCATCGATAGATCAAAAATATTTGGAAACACAATAAGTCTTATACTTAAAATCCACTGCAAATGATCCCCTAGTACGCCAAGTCACCGATCCAACAAACATCCCTACTAATTCTAGCTTAGAGTCATCTATTCAGTCATAGTAGCATCATATAAATGAAGGAAGTTCACAACATGACCATCAGATGGAATAATCTTAGGCACAATATCAAGAAGAATCACCTATATAGGATAAATAACTTGTTTCATTGAGAGACCAACTCGAGCATTTGGTCCAAGATCCAGGTAACTAGAAAGTCATCCTTCAAGTGTGTCAAGAACATAATGAAATCCTAATTCCTTTCATTTTAGATGAAGTAAAATATAATATTCTTTGTACCATAATAGGCCATAAATATTCATACATTACATTACAAGATTAATCAATTGAATCTATCACTAAAGTCCTACCCATTCAATCATTACCTCATATATCCCCCATCCCAGATAGTGCCTCCTAGACTACATAATAGCCATTTGAGTAGATCCACAATGCTAATGTTGAGGTAGAATGAAAGATATATTTTGTGGGGATCAAACATCACACTATGAAGCAAGCATATGACAAAGAATGTATTCAACTCAAAGATGCACTAGCCTCCAAGGATGTAGTAGAGAAGGAAAAATAAGCTATAAAACACATTGTCTCTGCATTATTTGCATACAATGTGGCCATAGGTAAGTGAACATAATACTACATCACCAGAAGAGATCACCCCAACTATGCTTCCAGATAGTCTACAACATTTATTTATTTCATGGAAGAAACTCTACATGGAACATGATGATTTCCACCAGTAACTCCTCATGCTTCAGAACCAAGATGATGCGCACAAAACACATATTATGAGCCTTGTTCCCCAAGAAAGTAATGATGTAGTAGTTTTCCACACACAACTCTAAAAAACAACAAAGAAGTGTCAAGAAATTTTTGCGGCATTGAATGATTGGGTCAGGATCCTTGAAAATTAGTGACATGTGGAAACTTTGCGGGAGATTGTTAAATAGTTACACCAGGAATATAAGTTGATAATTGACCTAGTAGAAAGAGGAAAAAACTATTAATAATCCCAAGAAATCGATAATGAAATGGCTATAATCCATAAAAAATCATATGAATCCAAGCTGACTATGCGTGAGATGAAGGATACAACCCAAGTCGATTTTTTTTAATTGCAACAACTAGATCACCTTGCAAATACATAAGCTCAGTAGTTAGAGAAGTAGAAACCCACCATTCTAGGAATAATTTATAGATCTCACCAATGAAATGGTTATTATATGGAAAACAAAGTTAGATGAGTTCACTTTCAAAAAAAGGCTTTTGCAAAATTACCAAAGTTGGATCCTTTGTTTAAACGACCAATAGTTGAAGAACTCCAGGAATCAATTACGAAGCATATTTAACTTGAGGGTGAATCAAACTTTGTGGTTGGGTTATGTTGGCTCCTTTATTTTTGAAGTGGACCAAGAAGGAAGAAAAATAAGAGAAGTCAAAGAAAGATAGTTTTGGAAAAAAAAAAGTTGCAGAAGAGTATCAAAAGTAGCAGAAAGTACTAGAATTTGTAGAAGAAAGGTAACAACTACAACTATTTGGACCCAATGCAGAAGTATAAAAGGAAGTATAAGATGAAGATAAGAAGAGAGAATAAGAGAATGCATGTAAGTATCCGAGCTAAGAAGACTTGATCATAAGAAAAATCTAGTTGTATATATATATATATATATATTGATCCTTGGCATGGGTTTTGTAATGGGGGTTTTGGTTTTGTTTCATAAGTATGCATCCTATGATGGTAATTTTGCGGTGAATTTAAGGCATGAATCCATAATTTTTCTTTTGTAATTAAGATCAATTAATATAATGAAAGAGATTGATGGCACCCCTTTAATTTTTGTATTGTGTGCATTTCTCTGTGATGCTTAATTTCTATTTATAGTATTGATTTCAATGGATGAATGGTGAATATCATTAAGTTTTGTTGTAGTATAATGAATACTATTGTAATGCATATTACTATAAAACTCCATTGAAACCATGTATTCAACTAATACCTATTCTACGTTGATCTTGGATGTGCTTTGGGTGAGACCTTCCCCCTAAATGGGATTGGAAATGCCAACAAACTAGACTAAAATGATGCCATTTTGTTAGCCCATGTGCAAGAAACCTAGTCTCCATTTTGTGACCAATGGTTGCATTCTAGTCAACTGGCTGAATAGAGGATAGTCGATTGGTCATTGATCATGACTAGATGGTGGGGAACATCACAAGCACAAAGTGGGCATCGATTTGATGAATAATTGGACAATGAGATACTAAATGGGTGATTGATTATCGTTGACTCAGTCAAGTCAGCTATAACACAATAACAATATTAAGATAGGAAGTTATAGATTTCCATTAATGAAAAGTTAGTTGTAACTAACTTGGGTAACACAAGCTAGTGTATGTGTTTCATCTATAAATATGATGTAAGGTATAAGAGTAATATAATATAAGTGATATAGCACTTGAATATATTAGTAGAGTGTAAGTGACTTCACATTTGAGGTATTGTGATATAGTAAATCGTTATTGTAAATTTTGTTAAATCATGTTTCTAATAGATGAGTGGTTAAGATTAGTGGTTTGTAAATTTTCCTTGGTTGAGGGGTATTGAGGGTAGTTTATATGTACTATGTGTGATTGTATTTTGTGACATTGTTAATTTTCTATTTTTTTAATTGTACGAATAATCATGCATGCTCATTAGCCCCCTATGGTAGCTTAGTTGGTTGATTCTTCTGGGACCAAGCCTTCGGGTGGCGGAGGTGATGGGTTCAATTCTATGGGTCCTATGGGTTAATGTACCCAAGTTGGTGTTGGGGATAGAATCCAAAATATACTAACAATGTGAGACCCCTTCAGGTGTGCCCTTTGGAATATTTACGTGGATGTAGCGACCCAAAATTTGGGCATCAATCACATTAAAAAAAACCATGAATTCTAATTGTAATATGTATTAGAACCCAACATGATAGGAATCAAAATCATTCATAAATTTTTATACAAACTATAATAAATTTATTAGACATCAGACCCTCTCTGTTGTTGGGATATTTCTTTATTTCCATTCTCTTCTTTATCAAGTGTTCATGTTCCTTTTTTATCCTGATCTATTGGCTCCAATTAATATCCTTGTAGCCATCGAAATTAATTATTTGAATTTTTGAATTGATGTCCGATGGTCCAACCCTGATGTGAATTCTTTAAAGTTTTTCCTCCTACAAGGCCTTTCAATATGTTTGGATTTGATACATCAGATCTTAACTTTTAAATTTTTTTTGTTCCTTTCACATGTTTCATTGGATATATTTGCTAAATTCCTTCCTCTAATGTGACATACTTGATACTATCAATTCCAATATGACGCTGGCCTTCAATTTATCAGGATTCTTCCTATGTACACTACCAAATCAATTCTCCAATACTATGCTCTCAATACGTTTCATTTGATACAAAATAGTCCTTCAATCCATTATTTCTCCCTCAAATAGTCTTTCGAAACAAATTCTGATGATCAACCTTTGACGATGCATACTTGGTATTATTAGGTTTGATGCAACATCAGACTTCAACCTATTGATATTCCTCCACATACATTCTTCAACAACTTATTAATACCCTTGACCTGATGCTCCATCGGTATTTTCATTCCACTCATGTTCAACATCCCTTCCTGATGGCTAAACTGTAATAAGTATTCTCTCAATGCTTCCTGTCTAATCTTTCTCCATCGAACGACTGAGATTACATCCAAAATTCGATCCGACAACTATGATTTTTCATGCACTAAGCCGATGAACAGATTCTCCTGCATCAACATCTCACAGTATTTCCTTCAAATATAATCCATTCTTCACTTTAGAAATGGTTAATTAAGACATCCAATTGATTGTTTCATGGAATGTAACAATACAATTTCAACAAAGTAACGAGAAATCATTTTTTAGAGGTTTCAATCACAAAGAACTTCTTTGCAAGTTTTAATGGTTGTATATAAATAATGAACAAGCTTAGTACTGCCATTTATATAGAAAAATAAAAATGGTTGTGAGTAATTCAAACAACCCATAATAACTATATCAAAGTTGTCAACATGTGTACTATTCCCAGATTTTTACTTCAAATAAGAATGCAATTACTTACTTGAGCATTGTGCATGAAAATATGAACAAGTCAAATACCTCTATATGAAGGTTTCTGAAGAATGTAAAGTCTATTAGTAGTTCCATGAATATTCCATTTTCTTTGATTGGCATGCTACTTCATAGGTAAATGCCTCAAACATCTTGAAAAAAAAATGTTGGATCAATATGAGAACTTGTTGTACGAGTGGGGAACATCAAACCACTCATTGCATGAATCTATGATACAAACTAAATTGTATTAAAAATATTTTGTTCTTTGTAAGTGTAAACAATATAAAAATATTATAGAATAACTATATAAAAATTTCCACCAATATGGTTGCCAGATATTTGTGCATGAAATAAAAATTAATTATATTTTTTTTCATTTTTATCCTTTTTGACATCAAGGAGGGTGTTTTATATTGTTCAAGGTGGTTATTTCTTATGATACAAACATGAAGGTATATATGGACCTTATGGGAGGTTATCAACTCAAATACAATGGAAAGACATTTTCTTGCTACTAGAGATGATGGACACTTAAAGGATATGTGAGGAATATAAAGTTCAAAAATAAAAACATGCATGAATAAATACATCATCATATAGATCTTTATTACCACCAATGAATAATACAACATTTAATTATAACAACGGAATTCAAAGCATAATTCAACATAAGGATAAATTTGGGAGACACACTTGAAAATTTGAAGGGAAATTGAATTATAATAAATTTTCAAATGCTACACCTAATCCAGTCATTGTCTCCTACCAACAACTATCAATAAGGAAACTAAGTGTGTGGGATGGATCTCCTACCAACAACTATCAATAAAGAAACTAAGTGTGTGGGATGGATCTCCTTTCAACGAACCCCTTAGTCAATGAAACTGAGACCTCTTGATCCTTCAATAAGTAACCCGTGCCAACCATTATTCCTCTTTCTTTTGAATCCCAATATCCAAGTACTTATCAATACTAAGATTGATCCAAGACAAAGCTCCTTTCCCACCTCCTCAACATCTATTGTATAGTTTATTGTGAATTTATATTTTTGTAAAAATTTCCATGCATAGTATGCATCTTTAGTTATCTTTTATTTGTTTATATTTTTCTTTAGGTTAGCTTTAATTCAATTTTTTGAGCATTAAATACTCCTCCACTTCAAGAAGCTTCATTCCAAAGTTAAATTTAATAATTTTACTTCTACATATTCCTCCTAATCACCTCTATTGAATTAGTATAAGATCCACCCACGTGACTACATCATGTGTCAAATTCCACATCACAACTCCAAGGAAGAGTGCATAAAACTCATCCTTCTTTTTAACTTTTTGTATCAAGATTAAATCCTCGTTGACTTATTGGAGACCCCAATGAGTTCAAGACTCATCTATCCAAGAAGGAATGTGGTCTAGTACACTAAGTTATTTATGTCCCATAATATCCAAAATCTAACCTAAATTTCCTTTACAAATAAAACCATGTACTCATCTCTAGGAATCAAAGTCCAAGCACACAAATCCATTGATGAGTACAACTCCCACCCTTCTTCTAGACTTTGGCATAAAAAATTCAATATCAGTCACTCTAGCCTTTGCAATATGGTTCCATGTCTCATTGAGAATTATACAAGGCAAAATAACCATTAGCATAGGTTTATTGGTTGAGCTTGTCCCCAACACATAAGCTTTTATTTTGTAGATATTCTATTTTTTCGATATGGGATCTAATGATATCATTGAATCACTAGCACTCTCGACCCATTGGTTGATTTATTGTCAATCACTACCTTACAACATGCAACCAACGCATTATTTATAATCATAACATCATCATATCATAGAAAAAATCCACATGATATCACATGTCATTATGAGAACACAATATCATTGTCTTCACAACATGATGAATAGTAAGGCACCACAAGCTCACATATGCCATAAAAAAATATTTCCTCATAAAATAACCACTTGTAATTACAACATGACATCACATGATGAAAAATAATCATAAATAAAATCACCGTATTATATATTCATCAAAGATACAAAAATGTCATCATGAAATGCCATAAAAATCACTCAATCAACATAAACACATGTTAAATACGATAGGTTCTCTACAACAAATTAACACCATGAATATGGTAATCATTTAAATGAAAATAATATGTATAACAATAAACATCATGAACATTATTCTCATGATCAATCATTCACCAATTCAAGTTACGAGAATGCATGAATTGTCATAGGGGATTCGCTTTATTATCCAATATCTTATCAAATTCATTCATAAAGGAGAGTTTTTAAAGTATGAAAAATAAGGTCAATATATTGTAGGTATTTGAGGGCATGGGAGTGGGGTATGGGGTGCTTATACGTTTTTTTTTTTGGGGGGGGGGGGGGGGGGGTGGTATAAAAAGGGGTATCTAGTAAAAATAAGAAATATCTTGTAAAAATAGGGTATTTTTAATTGGAACTGTGTATTGGGAGGGGGGATCAACAAAAATGTTTTCTAGGTTTTTATCAATATTTAGTGAGATTAGGGATATTATTTAATATCCCATGAACGAAGGAGATATGACATAGTTTGACTGAATGAACACCCCGTGGAATATATAATTAATGATTACCAGATAACACATTTAGTGAAAGAAATGACATGAAAACGTGCCTCTAGTAAATGGATTTTATTATTTAAGGTTGACCCTACATAAGGTGCTCATGAAATAAACCATGATATACTATGAGTGGCATGTGGTATCATCTATATAGTGATTATCTTTTGATTCTTGTTTCTCATCTTGTAACAATAATATTGATACTTTATATGGGTAGCTATACTTGACACATTAATCAAATGCTAGAGTTTCTCATATATTTCTTGATCCAAAATACACTGTTAAATTTTCAATGAAGCCCCATTATCTAGAGCCATAATCACTAGGCATGTATTCAATCTAAATAGTGAAATTTGATGAAATTTGACAATAAGATCATATTACTATATTTACTAGCATGTCTTAAATTCTCAATATCAAAATTAAATTCCCTTATCTATCATAACATTCATGAGTGCACTTATCATTAAATCACCATATATTTTCCTTTTTTTAAAATATTTTTTGATCGTTACCTAGGGTTCTAGTGTCACTTGTCATATTTTTCTTAACTCATTTCAAGGATTGTTATACCTAATAGCATGTTATTATTTGGACACCAAGTCATCATTATTTAAGTTTTTTTGGTCTATATCCACCTACACGAAGGAATGATTAACTATTATTATCACAATCAGAATGATTAGCTTGTATATTCCAAATATCTAACCAATCATTGAAACATAAACTTGTTACTCGATATGCTAGGTGTTTTCTAATTAGTATCTAAGACAGCCTATCACATAGTCTAGACCCTTACCTTTAAATGTCTATACACAACAAATAAGACAATTGTTATACTTAAACATTTAATCCTTTAAATATTTTCCCGACTCTACAGCTTGTCATACTTCTCATTGTGAGTGATTTAGTTCATGATTTCTTATATTGATACCTAATAATTATATGAGCCATGGGCCTTAGTCATCCTTTATGATTCTTAATCCATTCATCAATATCATTAAAATATTTTTCCACTTGAGAGAGGCACTGCTTTGTTATCATTAAATAAAGTTGCCTTAGGGATTTGTTACAATTGTATAATTCCATAGCACTTCAATCCTATCCACTAGGTATACCCCCAATGGAGTTGTATGAGCTTTTAACTAAATGCTCTAATCCCGACAATTCCCTAGTATTAATTTTCTTTAGACTAAGCACCTTGCTCAACTATCACTAGTCTTTTACTAGCTAGGATAATACCTCATTTATGCTAAGGTTCTCCCCCCTTTCGTCAATGAAATTTTCACAAATTTTTACTTGTCTTCTTTGATTACCATCCTACATGCACTAATGGTTTTAGTACCTCTTTAATCCAATGTCATCATATATTCTAAAATTTATTCTAATGCTTTATATCCTCATCTCAATCATTTCACTCAAATTGGTTAAATGAAACATTTGGTTTCCAATAGGTATTGTCCATATTTAGTCTTTATAATGACTCTTATCATGTTTCATTTCTAGGGACTCTTCTATGAGTTAATTTTTTTTCCAAGCGTTACTTGTGTTGAGTCATCCTTTCTACCTCAACATGACTATTTCAAAATATTCCTTCATGTTCTAGATAGGTTACTACTCCAAGTTGACTCCTTATACTTCTTTTATTACAAGGTGCATTCCCATTATTCACCCCTAGAACTTCCAACTCAAATCACATGATTCACCCCTGTAACTTCCAACTCAACTCGCCTTCTTAATTTACAAACCATTGTCCTATGTGAAGTATTTAGTTATTACTCTTTTTTATATATTATCCTTTAAATTGGTTATGGTTATGGTTATGAGGGATACAATAAGTAATCATCATTTAGTAAGCTCACCATTTTCCTTAGCTATTGTTGTTTTTTATATATTATCCTTTTAAGTTGGTTATGGTTATGAGAGATACAATAATTAACCATCATTTAGTACGTTCACCATTTTCCCTTTTTCCACCAGGTAAATTTATGAAATGGCTTATAAATCAGATATAGAGTCACTTGCGTTTTAAGATCAATAATTTAGAAACCTTCCTTATTTTCTTAAACCCTTATTTCCATATAATTATATTTCCATTATCCCATTCTAATAAGTGGTTAACTCCACTTCTAGGTGTAGTTGGATACTTTCTTTAGCTATACACACATTTTCCTCACTTTTGACTTCATTTGATGTGTATTGTCAAAGTCTATACTACGAAATTGACCCATTATATTTTCCTCGCATTTTGCTTAGTTATCCCATTTATTCTTTACTTCCTCAAATTACATAGGTCATTTTAGCATACTAAGTCATTATATAGTACTTCATATATGATTTCCTAGACACATTTTTATTTTTATCACACATGTAAAAAATTATGTTATCTTCTTACTTCAATTAAGATGATCGTCTTTCTATACAGATCGTATGAAAGGCATACAATCATCCCTGTTAGACTAATTATGCGTTGTTTATGCCGCTAGCCTATAGATGTCGAGGAAAGGTTCATTCTTATATTCCATGGTCATAAGAAACATATATGTTAAATGTTTTTCTATCATACTCTTATTATTAGTCCTTGCCTTCAGGCTGGCGGGGACTCTATGAATCGGCTTGCCACCGATTCTATTAATCTTCACAAAAACCCATACAAAATCATGAAAACCAAGACAAATTTTAGGCATGTATCCTAAGTTTTATTGTGAAACATGTCAAACCTTTATTAATCTTATCAAAATCCCATACAAAATCATGAAAAGCCAAACAAAGTTTAGGCATGTATCCTAAATTTTATTGTGAAATATGACAAAAACCATTTTTCCTCCACCAATCAGGTAATTCGACCTCTTTTTTGGCCTCATATCGAAGCAGAGTGTCCATTGTTCCCTAAAATTCTTCGGTTAAAATAATATTGCTCAATAATTTTCATTAAACCAAGTAATGTTAGCAATTAGTCTAGCATTACCTCCATTAACATTAAATATTATCTCCACCATTATGCATCATAATGATGTCACACGTGTGGCTCTTGCATGTTGGTTGTGTGTGCATGTTTCGTGAGCTACACAGCCATCACAATCCTATCTAGCCATCATCAAAGGCACGCAACTAATGAACTCAAGGGTGCCCAAATACTGTCCTGGATGCAGAGAAGAGCTCCTTCTGCAGTAGGTTCTGGTTGAGGGTTTCTCAAAAACCTCTGGTGAAGTTTCTAGAGGAAATCTGAGTGACGTCTCCTTAATGGGCTCTATTGAAGCTTCTTCAAAAAATCCAAGTTAAGCAGGTCAATTTTGTTAGAGAGGCAAGATCGCTTTCCCTTGTGTTGAAACTTATACAACTTTCACCCTGCACTGGTAATATATATGTTTTCTTAGTTTTACAATCCATGCAAACAAATTTTATCCATTTGTATAATGGTCCTATGTTATAGAATCCGTGTTGTCAAAATCTTAATATATTTTTTTAATTCCTTCCACCCCTGCGCAAGAAATTTGAGGTAACCCTTCCATCTGTCCATGAAACTAGATACAAGATAGGAAATATGTGTTCCTAAACCCATCTAATTTTTTTAAACATTCCATATTTTGAGAAGAAAAAAAACAGTTGATCATAGGCCTGTTTTCAAAATAACAAGAAAATTCCCAGGCCCAAGTTCCAATAGTTAAATTCGATAGAAAATAGTTAAAAAATTATTAGCTGAAAATTAAAAGCTCTTCTAAAACACTATGTACCTAAATGTGAGAAAACAAACCTAGAAAACTTGATAAACAGTTGGTGGGAGTCGAATGCGCGTCATCCATCGATTTTCTATTCCAAATGCAACACTTTGTCTATGAAATTCTTCTTGATGAAACTGAGTGGAAGATTTTTCGCCATCATGTATTACATGTCCTTCATCTGTGCATTCAAGAAAAATTTAATAGTAAAAAAAATATGCCTTTCGACACATCTTCTGGTTTCAGTTGTCGGGAGCAATTTCTTCACAGAAAATTCAGTCGATACTCCACCACGAAAAAGGGATTCATGTGAGCAATGACGAAAAAGGGATTCATGTGAGCAATGAGGTCAAAAAAATTATGAAAAGAATGATGATCACAAATATACAGTCACTTTTGAAAAAAATAGTTCCCTTAAAGATCATGTTCTCAATGTGCATCTTTGAAGTTGCTTATTTCAATCACAGACAAGTGGTTTACAAAGCAATCTTTTACACATGCATTTCTAAATTGACACAGGGATCAATGCTCAATTAACCTTGAAATAGAGATAAGGTAACCCACTGCTCTATTCTATAATAAACATAGTTTGGTTTTTCTTTTTTATAGTAGACTCTGTCTGCTGTTCTTTCAATTTCTTTAATATTCCGGTGAAATTCTAATTATTCTTTCAATTTCATTATTATTTCTAAACAAATTTTAATGCTTGGGCTTGCCATTTTCTTTGTGATTTGTCTAAATAATTTCTTTATTATTTCTAAACAAATTTTAATGGTCAGGCTTGCAACAAATTATATAGAAAAGCTATCTCATTTGCTTTGTGATTTGTCTCAGTTATTATTTAATATACCGAGCAATTATTGTCACTTTCCAGCGAGTGACTACCGAGGTCGATGGTAGTTTGTCCTCTGTAGACAAGGAATTGAACATATATATTAAAGAATTCATTTTTTCAATGGAACATACATATCGCATTCACATGCATCATTGCCTATATTTACTATTGTTTTGTTACCAAATTGAATAGACTACTAAAATCCTGAGTTAAAACCTAAAAAAAATTGATCCATTATCGTTAAGCATATATATATATATGACCAGATGATAATTGCATATGGAACTGGATGGCATTTCTAATGCTACCGTAATCAATATTATGAATACAGAGTGCCAGTTCTAAAGTTGTCATAGAGAACATACTTTTACTTTTATGTTATCGCCATCATAATTACCTAATTTCAAGTCTAAATTTTAAAAGTTAGGTTGCATCAATATTATGAATACAAAGCGTCATATACAACAAATAAGGAATTGAACATATATATTAAGGAATTCATTTTTTCAATGGAACATACCTATCGCATTCACATGCATCATTTCCTATATTTACCATTGTTTTGTTACCAAATTGAATAGACTGATAAAATCCTAAGTTAAAACCTAAAAAAATTGATCCATTATCCTTAAGCATATGTATATATGACCAGATGATAATTGCATATGGAACTAGATGGCATTTCTAATGCTACTGTAATCAATATTATGAATACAGAGCACCAGTTCTAAAGTTGTCATAGAGAACAAACTTTTACTTTTATGTTATCGCCGTCATAATAACCTAATTTTCTACCTTTTCAAAGTTAGGTTGCATCAATATTATGAATACAGAGGGTCAGTTCTAAAACTGTCATATAGAACAAACAAAGTTAGGTTGCATGAGATTCTTTAGTTATAACTTAAAATGCATACATCTTTTATCTAATATTTCTTTTGCAGTGGGTGATTCCTTATCTATGTCGTAGGCCTTATACAAATAACTAGGAAAAATATTCAAAATGTATCTTACTTATGGTTTTGGCTAATAATTCAAGGCTTTAATATACATTAGCATCATCTTCATCATTGGATTTTTACTTTTGTTGTAGAATTCATCTGAAATGTTCAAACCCAATTTGCAAAACTTGTAACCTGATTTTTAACAATTGCATATTATTCATATTTGAATTCAGCTCTTCATTTATTGCATAGTATTCTAATTCTGGTTTAAACCTATGTCATATGAACTCTTCAAACATGGTTTGCAGATAGAACTTACTAATCTAAAAACTTATAATTTTCTCTTCAACTATTGCATATTAATTGTATTTGAATTAGATTCTTCAATTATTGCAGGGTATTCTAATTATGCTGGCAAGGACTTGCTACCTTTAGCAGCTCATCTTGTTACATGTTTATGAATCATTAATTCCATTTCATGAGTTGTGGGATTTGTAGTTTAGATGCTAAGTCCTTTGGTATATATTTTTTAGGATTAACTATGCACATCAATAATCAACTATTATATATAATTTATTTCATTTCCTATCGTTAGTATGAGATAACTAAAAAAAGAGAAGAAAAGGAAGAAAAGATGAATCCTACAAAATTCTATTAAAATAAATGTCAAATTTCCATTTCTAATGTGCCACTAGTTCTAATGTGCTCCATCTTGGATTTCCATACTTTCTTATGTTGACTCAAGCCTATACTAGGTCATGTGTATTGCACCTAGTGTAGTCGTGAGGATGTCTTCAATGCCTTTGTCAACTCACTTAAGTGGTCTTGAATGCTAGGTAGTTTGAGTATTGGAAATATTTTCTTACTAACTTTCAACCCCAAACCAAACCATAGTCTCCTTATAACCATCACTAATTAGTGCCAAAAATACATCATATCCTTGGGATGACTGTATAAAATGATCTATAAGATGATGGATACATGGATCTTGCACTCATTCCACCAAGAGTAGTGAGGTGCTCTACTACTCAATATGGGGGAGTTGTTGTCACGTTATGTTATGTAGGTTAACATTCCCAAATTTAAAAGTAATTAATAAAAACCATGTCATCTCACAACTTATAAAAAAAAATCAATTAAAATAATTAATGTCATCTCCTTAAAAAAAAGTAAAATCAACATAGATTCATCTTTAAACCATGCCTATTAAGCATCAAGAGAGATCCAATTTCTTGAGGTGTAAGTTTATTTTATCTTAAATTTTTTACATATAAAGAAAAAAATACACCTCAATAAATTGGATCCTTCTCGATGCTTAATACATCCCTGTTTAATATGGATCTATGCTAATAATGGTATAATAAGGTATCTTTAGAAATGATGTTTCCCATATCATGATAGTGCATTGACATGATAAAATACTAAATGCAACCATAATGCAATAATTTGTTTATCTTTACATTAATTAAATTTAAAAATGTTTCTTATTCATTCTAGTTAACTTCTAGTGACATAAAAATTAAAAGAAAGTACATTAAAACCATTGATTTACTGGAAATGAAACATCTTCAAAATGTTCCCTTATAATTTCAAAATATTACATTATTTGTGTCGAAGAGACACATTCTACAATCAAGTAGGGGGAGATGTGTAACTCCTTAAGTGCTCATCCTAGAGATGACATGTGTCATTTAAAAAAACAATAAAATATTATAAAAAATAACATGTTGGCTCAAATTAAATTTAAATCACATATATATAAAATTACATAAATTAGATAAATTAAAATGCTTCTATTTACACTCTAAAAATAGTTTTACACCTAGAAATATTTGATCCTTCTCAGCACTTGGTAGATCTATTTTAAAATGGATCTACACTGGTTATAATACATCTTATTTTGATGAGATCTCAAATTTTTTTATAATCAAAATGTTATCAACATTTTTTTCTTTTAACATTCCTTATGGAAAATAAATACAATAAAGGTCATTAATATTTACAAATATTTTTCATATAATAAAAAATATATTAAAAGATAACTTATTAACCATTAGTGAGTGCAAAGTTAAACGAGTCATGCCAAGTGAGAAATTCTTATTTAAAATTACAAATTCATGACATGGGAAATTCTTATTTAAAATTTAAAGTTCATGAGTTATCCATAATAGGTATATAACTTTTAATAAATCGAGAAGAATTGGGACTCCTTCAAATATAATATTCACACAAATATAATAGCATATTTCACCACTTGACTCTTTTCCATCTAGGTTATAAGGATATGCCATAGGATATATCCAAGTCACAAATAAGGATCCAAATTAATTTATTATATTATTAAAAGTATACATCTTTTTCATGTGGCCCTTGTTTAAGATTATTTAAAGTTTCAAAGGACAAATAGGAAAATGGATTAATTTACTTTATTATGAAGAGTATACATCTTTTTCCTCTTGGGCCATGTTTAATATTATTTAAAGTTTCCAAGGACAAATACAAATAGGGTAATGGACCTAATTGGTCACCACAAATTTTTAGTGCTCCACCCACCACCATAATAGGATGAGAATATGGAGGTCAAATAACTTTTATGTTCCATGGTATTTTTTTTTACATGCAAGGAATACGTTTAGATTGTAATGGCACTCATAATATGTTGTGACGAAACCCCATGGCATATTAATTATGTTGTTAACTTCTAACAGTTTAGGGTGATGTGATTTGCACGGGGGCTTCACTTGTTGGCCAATATCCTATCACGTTAGTTTATATTGTGGGTTTTAAAATTATCAAAAATCGAACCAACATATTGCAGGTATTGGGGGGTGAGGGGTTTAAGGTGGGGGTGGGTAGGGTGTTAATAAGGATTGAGGTATAAAAAGGGGTGGGGAGGAGGTTTTAAGTATTGGGAGGGAGTTTCAACAAAAAGAGTTTGGGTCAATATCTCTTGAAATTAAGGGTATTCTTTAATATCCCACGATCGCACGTGCTATGTGAGAGGTTCACTAAGTGAAGTCCCCGTGGTGATTTGAAAGTGAACTACAAAAGAATATCATGGGCATATCTACCCGCAAGGCTAAGAAATTCACATAAGCAAAGAGTGGAAGAAACAATGATGCATATTATCTCTCATTCCTCACTAGCTCCTCCCTGCCCAACATCAATTAATGAATTATCGAATTCCTTTAACTTCAATAATCTAGAAGGCACTCTTTTAATAAGAACTTTCAATTAAATATTTATTTATTCTTGAACTATCGAATTCATCAACTCCAATAATGGAGAAGGCACACTTTTAATAAGAACTTTCCATTATAAACTTCAATAATGGAGAAGACACGCTTTCAAAAAGACCTTTTTATTAAAAAATTATATAGGGTGGGGATTAGAATGTTGTCACTATTTTCTATAGATAGAAACCTTACCTCTCTATAAATAGGGGTTTGTTCTATTAGTATTGTTATTAAATAATAATACATAGGCTTGTTTCATTCTTATATAAAAGGGATTCTATTATATTGATTAAAAAAATATTGTCAATTTGATTTATGTATCGAAATATTTTTATGTAAATTAAAATATTTCAATATAAAGACTTATTTTTATTTAGAGATCTTAAAAGATATTTTTATTATAAGATAAGTGACTTTCTCAATATTCAAATGGAAACCCTATCTCCTTTTGAATATATAAACTTAGAATGCATAATAAAGTAGGAATGCCTAGGCTTGAGATATCTAAGATAATTTAAGGAGGTCATTTTCCGAATCCATGGATCATTTTTATAACCTTTTTTTCAATGATGCTCTCTCAATGATACCGATAAATGAGAAGAATAAATATTAAAAAGTGTTTTGAATTGAAAAATGTTTCATCAAATTGTTAGTTATTGTTTCCCTAGTTAAAATCACATGATTTCATTGTTGTAAAGAAAAATTTAGGCATAAGGAAGGATAAGTTCAAACATCACTAATCATGTTGTTAGAAATATTTGGGTTTCTTATAGTAAAATTGAAAATAATACTCATTTAAAATACTGTAATGTGTCCCATTGTGTGTTTTCAAATTCAATTGTAAACAAGACCATAAGGAAATGTTTCTTGATCACATACAATTATAAAATTTTTAAAGTAATTGTAAAATCCCTTCAAAATTATTGACTAAAAGAGATTCAATCATTGACAACCTAGGTCATAGAAATTGTCGAGTCTTCATTGATAGGCCTCCTTGATATGACATGAAGTTCATTAAAGTTTTTAAGAGACTAGTCCATATTTTTGGAGTCAAAACACAAATCCATCATCCAACTATAATGGCACACTAAAATTGAAAAGGGGTTTTAGAGAGCGTCAACCCCACATTAAACACTTTTTTGGCATTGCACATACAAAACACTCTGAGATATTTAAGAATGACCACAAGGATTTAAATTGAGCCAAATATGCGCGGGGACTTCACATAGTGAACCTATTACATAGCACGTGCGATCGTGGGATATTAAAGAATACCCTTAATTTCGAGAGATATTGACCCAAACTCTTTTTGTTGAAACCCCCTCCCAATACCTAAAACCTCCTCCCCGCCCCTTTTTATACCTCAATCCTTATAAACCACCCTACCCACCCCCACCTTAAACCCCTCATCCCCCCAATACCTGCAATATATTGGTTCAATTTTTTATAATTTTAAAACCCACAACATGAACTAACGTGATAGGATATTAGTCAACAACTGAAGCCCCCATGCAAATATGGGACATCCCAGGTGTGGGGCATTTTCGTTCTTGAGCTAGTGCATTTATGAAAGTGAGAGTTAATTTGGGAGGATGACGATTGACATAACTAGTTTCAAATACATTAATTATAAACTATATAGTGGGAAATAAAGCAAAAAATACCATTGGTGATGTCCAAGGTTAGTGATGTGTATTTAAAGAGAATACATTCTTTCAAACTACTATTATAAATTTAACATATATATTTAAAAGGTAACATTGTACTTACTCCTTCAATTTTGTGTCACTAGGTATGGATATGTGAATACATAAGGAATTTTTGGAAAAAATCCATCAATATGTTAAACATGTCCATGTAGCACAAAGGAGGGATGAAAAATTTAGAATATGTGGGATTTCCATTTGGCACAATGGAGGGATGAGAAATTTAGGATATTAAGAACTAACTATGTCATAACTATATGTAGGATGTCATAACTATACTATTTATTGTGTACTTTTTTAAGAACTAATCCTCCAACTTCAAAATGAGAACCACAACCAATATTATCATTCAGGTCAACTCAACATAATGATATACATAACATATAAGCATCGATTATATAGAAACAAAGACAAGAGAATAACATTTAAGGAGTCTAACTTCTACATAAGTGATGATAGGTGGCATGACTTGCATTATGTACAAAATTTATTTCAAATGTTCTATGATCACTTGGAGGAGATAGATATAGAGATGGATCAACATGGATTTCGTTAGATGGTTTTGCAGGATAATTAAAAAATTATTATGTATATTAATGGTTGAGTTTTTTGCACAAAAAATGCAATGCGCCACGTATTTGAAACTATTTTGAGACTAGGTACAAAGAAAGTGAGCACAATGAAGATGGTGCATGCAACAAATCCACATTACATAGGGAGGACATGAATTTAATGATGAATCCCCTATTTGATAATAAAAATCTATAGTCCAATGTTGTTCTATAGTAATGGAAAAGGGAACAAGAATGTGAAAAATAAAAAGACGAGAGGATTTGTAAAAAATGTTTTTTGGAAGGTGTTCGACCTAGACCAGTCACATGCATATCATTGCAACAAAAGATCTAAAACTTATGGATATAATTTAGTTTGAATATCATATAACCTCATATTTGAAATATGGACATGAAAACTCACTTGATTTTGTGGACCATGTAGTATTACTGAATGACATGATTGAGAATTGAAAGGCTAAGTTGATGTATTGCATCACATATCACTTGTAATATACTGACATGCAATTGTTGAGTCTACCTAGTTAGAGGAGGGAAAATCATCTATTTCACTAGAATATGATCATTTCTTGGATATTGTATGACTAGATACAATATGGTTAGAATGACTTGAAAATATTGGTGTAATAATCTATTCGAGTGTGATTTATATGTTATTATACACTCTTCATTTTATGAAATTATTATGCACTTTTATTTGAATATGTCTTGCATTTTTTTCATAACATGAAATGAATAGGGCACTAATTATTTGTTGAAACAATACAATAATCAAACTAAATTCATTATACATGTCTTAATCAACGTATATATATTAATTTTTTCTAACTATAACTTTTTTACAAAATGACACTTCGTGCCCAAGATAATTAATGGCATATCATGCCTAAATAGGAAAATAATGATACCTTGTGAAAAAAAATGGCACATTATGATCAAAATAATTAATGTCACCTCATGCATAAGATTTATACTACATCACTAGCCTTTCCACTACAATAATCATCTACAAATATGATATTCCTCTTTTTCAAGATTAAGGAATTTTGAGTCTTTTTGCAATAAGGAGTGGTGCATCTTTCTGGAGACTAGAAATGAAACACCATTCTTATAAGTTGTTTTCTAATTTTCAATCTATTAAAAAACTTATTAATTGCAATTAGAATTCAATAAACATACCCTCTGATTTGTGACCCAATCCTCTCCCTGATGCCTCCTTTAAGTGGTTAAAATATTTTATTAATAACAAATTAAAAATGCCTAAAATCACTTCCATATATGCTAGATAATAGTTTTGTCAACTAATGATCTCACAATCCATAAGAGGATAGAGTGCTTGATGTCGAAGATTTAAGAGAATTATTGGAGTTATACTCATTTATGGAGTTGTCATGTTTGAGTTTTGATGCATGGAGTTGAGTTCTTGATTGGAGTTGGGGAGTGATGTTAGGAAAACCTTTTGATATGTATAGGTATACTAGTTAGTGTACCATACCATATGCTTGTTGATATAGATGAATCCTAGGGACATATAACCCATTGCATGTCAATATGCCTTAAACTTAATGCCAAAAGACATGGAGATGGTTGGAGGGAATTTTGATACCTGTTGTAGTGGAATAATAATTGTATAAGAGAATGTTTTTGAATGGAAGAATCTAAAAGATATGGGAAGAAAGTAAAACCTACACATAAATAAATTTAAATTCACGACAAATTACTTGAAAGGGAGAAGCATGTAGTAGCTTGCATTATAAATATTTGCATTAGAATTTCATTTTTGTGATAATAATAATAATAATGAAGAAAAATGAAATAGTCAATTCTCACTTGCTCATTTGGTTAAAGTGTGGGTCTCATCAGTAGGGTGACCCGAGTTCAATTCCCCTTAAGGGTAAGCTAGTTGGGAGGAGACACCAAGAAATCCATCCATGTTACAAGTTGGTGTGGTCCATGTTGGGTGCAATCCCCGAGTGACTTTGAAAGATTAGATGCCCGTGGATTGCATTTTCTTAGCCAAGGTTCAATGCACTAGCCTCGAGTGATGTGCACTCGAACGAAAAAAATATAAATGAAGTAAAACAAAATAAAGAATAATTAATAAAAAACTACATTTTTAAATAAAGAGGAATTAAAATAAAAAGAATATTTCCTAGATGACAAGTGGATTTTTGCATGGGAATTAGTGTAATGGAAAAAAAACATTATTTAAAATGGAACTTGAGGAATTTACCAGACATTGATAGTTTCTTTTGATGTATTTGACTATATGTTGAGGAGATTATGAGGTACGATGTGTAGGGGATGAACCCCTGCCAGACTCTATTGCTATGTTTTCATATCCTTTATGATTATATCATTTGAACAATAATTTTCATTTTTATTATTATTGTTATAAATAAAATGATAAAAATTTAACATTAACAAGAGATGAATTCTAATAGTTTACTTGAATGCAACTTGTAAATAAAACAAATCATACCCAATTCTCTAATTCGAGAAGTCCCATGGTTTATGCAACCCATGCTCATTTTCAAATCAACTATCACACCTCTCTAATATTTACCCAAAATGGGTTAACCTCCCAACCTACTAGGAACAATCTCTCTAACTCCACAATCCAGAAAACTCACAAGAGTTTTATAGCCCCTTTTCCCAAAACCAAAGAACATTGTGCCATCTCTCTTGATAGATAATAAATTACATGTTTTCATAAGTTGTGCTCCAACCGCACACAACCCCTCAACATCCTCTAAGATAATAAACCCCTCCCCACATTTCCCTGGGAAAGTCATCCTCTCCCTTAAACATCGACCCCCTTCTAAATCACTCATTCCTTCAGAACCCCTTCTCCAGGTTTCTTTCCTTCGAAGAAACCTCCCTCCAATTGTATAATCCCCTCTCTCCATAGAAAAAAAATACTTCCTCCATTATTATTCCTTTCTTGGTGCATATGTAATAAAATGTATAATATTTTATTCGAATCTTAGTTTTGGACGACTTCACATAAATTCAAGCAGTGGGTTAAAGGTTTTAAATGAAATCATTTAATTTTTATTTATTTCAAATATTTCATTTATTAATTTAATAAGTTAATAATTTATTAATTTAATTAAATTTCAATTAATTAATATAATTAATATTTATTTCTCAGATAATAATGTTAATTAATATGATTCATACATTAATATTTAATTTCTCAACAAATAAAGAAAATCGAATTAATTAATTAATAAATTTACTAAAGCGATGCATGCATACTTCATAGACATGCTAATATTCAAAACATGTAGAGTAATTAGATAGTGGGGCATTACAAGATGACATATTTTTATTCACTCACAAGTGAAGTGTTCTTAATCTGAGTCTAAAGAGTTAGTTGGGAGGAGATGTTTTTTCCCGAATTTGGTTTCCTAGTTCCCTAATTGTTGCACAATTGTTGTGGGATTGTGTTGTTGGATGTTGGAGCTCAACTTTCATCATTATATTCTTATTCACAAATTTTTTTTATTTTCTACTTCCTAGGTAAATGTCTTTAGGATCCTTATTTATTTGGATTCTAAAATAGATGTATAATTAGACAGTGATGTAAATTTTTATTTAAATTTATGTTAATGATTTTATGAATTTGATTTAATCATTGTCCTTACAATATATATTATTAATAAAAATATAAAAAATATTTTGTACTAACCTCATCGAAGAAACCAAAATGCTCATCTTGGACAAATTTCATTTCCTTTGTATAATTGGTAGCATGACCTAAAGTCTCCGGTCTTGGTGGTCTAACATTATTTAAAGATGGATCTTGACAAGATGTTGAAACACATAACATATGATGAAGTACAATACATGCTAGGGTGGGTAATGTAGTGCTATTCACATCAATCTTGTATTCAAGTTGAGGTGGTCATGAGGGGGGGTGTTGTGAAGTTAGACATACACCTAGGGGGTTATTATTGAAACTAACAATGAACGAGTGTTATCATTGCAAGAATTTTGGGAACCAACTTCATGCACCAACCAAAATTAGAGTAAACATATTTTGCTATAATCAAATACACTAAACCATAGTTAACTAAATTAAGATAGTCGTCTACAACAAATAATTATTGACCATAATCAACTATATATAATAAGAGTAAGACACAATCAATTAATGTAATGATAATCAATCAAAATCAAGTAAAGTAATTAAACCTACGTTAACTCAAATTATCATAATCAACCATTATAAACCAAAGGAAACCACAACCAACCATATTCAATTATAGTAACAATAGTTGATTAGAGTCACTAAAATAACTATATAATCAACCAAATTCAACTTAAGTTAATTCAAACTATCCATAATCAACCATTATAAACCAAATTTGATTATACGAAACCATAATGAATTAGAATAGATAATAGTTAATTAGAGTTGAAGTTACATTAAATAATATCGAGCCAAAATCAACTACAACCAACTATAATTAATCGAACTAGACATAACCAATTATAGTCAACTATATTAAACAATAGTCAAATAGAGCAAACATAGTCAACTAGAGTCAACAACAACTAACCAAAGTCAAACAAAACATAGTGAACCAAAGTAAACCATATTCAAATAAATAACCATGGACAACTATTCAACTCAGATAAACCTAAATTAACTCAAATTAACCATAATCAATAGTTATAAAATTAAACCAACAACAATTAGAACTAGATTCAACCATAGTAAACCATAATCAACCATAATGTGTTGTCCTAGGATTTTTTTTTCAATAGAATTCCAAAACAACATCACCCATCCAAAATCTACCTCAAATCAACACGAATTCCATGCCTAACATTGAATTATCCCCAACATAACCTCTATTATTTATTTTTTATTGAAAAAATGCTACATACCCTTCTTTCATAATGTAGTCAAAGATAATCAACCATCAACATATTATTATGGATGAAATGTATTCTATATCATGTTATGAATGAGATGTGTAATATAAAATGAAAGAAAATTTAAATTTGATAATATTAAAAGAAAAAAAATAGAAACTTTACTTTTTTTTTTAAAGTCAACAACAACAAAAGCAATGTATAAAAAATTAAAGCAAAATTATATATAAAAATATCATGGTAAATAAATATAAGAATTCTTAAATAATTTTGTTTTAATATAGGTATGATTGTTAACATTGACAAAAAAAAGGTAATTGTAATAATCAAATCCAAAAAAATCACTTACGATAAGTTTGTGTATGACATGAAATATTGCTATCATGGTTGGTTTTGATGAGCCTTGTTTTGCATACCGACCCGAGTTTGAACCCCATAAGGTATTTGGGAGGATACACTCAAAATCCAACCATGCAAAGGGTTGGTGTGTCCTAGGTTGAGTGCAATTTGTGGGTTATTTTGATGAATGAAATGCCCTTGGGTCTTGGTTTCTTAAACCTCAAGATAGTCCCGCAAGACACATAAAATAGAAAAAAATGTTTGTGCATGAAAACAATAGCTTGGAGGAAGCAACTTCAGGGCTGATGCATAATCATGGACTCCTTTAAAGACACTTTAGATGCCACATAATATTGGAATAAATGGGAAACTCTGACTTTAGGTGACAATTAGGGGTACTTCCCTAACTTATTTGAAGATGAAGTAAAAAGAGAAAAGATAGGTAATTGAATTATATTTCATAATATATAGCATTTATGCAGAGAAAATGTGTGTAAATGATTATAAAATTAGTTTCCGTGAAAGTGGGTTTTCAATTTTTCAGCACATCTTAACATATATGTTTGTGCGGGTGCAACAATATATGAGGTAAATGATGTCCATTTGGGATAAAATCTTGCAGACATATAAAGGACATATGGGCCTAGTGCAACACTATTTATTCGGGATTTTTCATGACTTATATTTTTATTATTAATTATTGAAGTCAAAAAATATTGAAATTAAAACCTTATGTGCGGGTGCAACACTTTAGGGCAAAAAATTAATGAAATCCCTGATTTATAAATATAAGATTGTAGAGCTTGATCTCGTCTAGTGCACCATATAGTTTTTTTGGGAAATGGTGATGGAAATCAAAAGTTATATAACAAACAATCGATGTATGTATTTTCAAAAACTGATGTGTGTCATTTAGAAAAATAATTATAAATAAATAAAGCATAGTTTTGAAGGAAAAAACTACATATTTAGAATCGTCATTTCGTACTCTACAATATCCTACATTTTCATAAAAAAATATTGTGTATGTCATATCAAAACATGCCATCTAAACTGAGCATATTGATAGAGTTCTAAAAGACAAGAAATAGCCCTGGTTGATTTGTCCTAGCCAATAGGTTCGGTATTCTGAAGCTGCTTCCAAAACTAATGCTAAACCTTAATCCCGCCAATTATTTAAATTTTAAAATAATGCATATGCAATATAACACATATGCGATATAGCTTATTCATATTGCATATGCGATATAATGCATATGCAATATGAATAAGCTATATCGCATATGCGTTATAGCTTATTCATATCACATATGCGATATAATACATATGCGATATGATAAAGCTATAATGCATATGCATTTTGTTTTAACTAATTTGTTTTTGTCCTAACGCATCATTGTTCATCACCCTCATCCTCATCATCATCACCACCCTCATCCTCATCCTCCTCCTCATCATCATAGTCATCATTCTCCTCCTCCTCCTCATCATCATCATTGTTCATCATCATCGTCATCACCATCACCCTCATCAGTTTCATCATCATCATCATCACCCTCATCCTCATCATCTTCATCATCACCGTCATCCTCATCATCATCATCACCCTCATCATCCTCCTCCTCCTCATCATCATCACCATCATCCTCACCAGCATCATCATGGTCATCATCGTCATCATCATCATCATCATCAACACCCTCATCCTCATCATCCTCATCATCCTCATCCACATCATCATCATCATCATCACCCTCATCCTCATCAGCATCATCATGGTCATCATCGTCATCATCATCATCATCATCATCATCATCACCCTCATCCTCATCCTCATCCTCATCCTCCTCCTCCTCCTCCTCCTCCTCATCATCATCATCACCCTCATCCTCATCAGCTTCATCATGGTCATCATGGTCATCAACATCATTATCACCATCATCATCCTCATCCTCATCCTCATCATCATCATCGTCAACCTCATCATCATCATCACCCTCATCCTCATCCTAATCATCATCATCATGGTCATCATCATCATCATCATCATCACCCTCATCCTCATCACCATCATCATCATCCTCATTTTCATCATCATCATCATCATCATCATCATCACCCTCATCCTCATCACCATCATCATCATCCTCATTTTCATCATCATCATCATCATCATCATCATCACCATCATCATCCTCATCCTCATCCTCATCCTCCTCCTCATCATCATCAACCTCATCATCATCATCACCCTCATCCTCACCATCATCATCATCACCCTCATCCTCATCATCATCATCATGGTCATCATCATCATCATCATCATCATCACCCTCATCTTAATCCTCCTCCTCATCACCCACATCCTCCTCATCATCATCATAGTCATCATCCTCCTCATCATCACCCTCATCCTCATCATCATCATCATGGTCATCATCATCATCATCATCATCACCCTCATCCTCCTCCTCATCATCATACTCATCATCCTCCTCATCATCACCATCATTGTTCATCATCATCTTCATCGTCACCCTCATCCTCATCATCATCAATCTTCATCAACATCATTCATCACCCTCATCCTCACCATCATCATCATCTTCATCGACACCCTCATCCTCATCCTCATCATCATATTTAGCATCCTCCTCATCATCACCATCATCCTCATCATCAACTTCATCGTCACCCTCATCCTCATCCTCATCATCACTCTCATCAGCATCGTTCATCATCCTCATCGACACCCTCATCCTCATCCTCATCATCATATTCATCATCCTCCTCATCATCACCATCATCCTCATCATCATATTCATTGTCACCCTCATCCTCATCCTCATCATCACCCTCATCCTCATCATCATCAACCTCGATCCTCATCATCATCGTTCATCACCCTCATCCTCATCATCATCATCATGGTCATCATCATCATCGTCGTCGTCGTCGTCGTCATCATCATGGCAATCATCATCATCATGGTGATCATCATCATCACCCTCATCCTCATCCTCATCATCATAGTCATCATCCTTCTCATCATCACCCTCATCCTCATCCTCATCATCGTCATTGTCGTCGTCTTCATCGACACCCTCATCCTCAACATCATCAGC